>OU342435.1:15619574-16179574 GCA_910589575.2 Carcina quercana
AATGAGACATGGTTCCAAAGTGGATGCATATTTTTGCGCTCGAGTGTACATGTTTTACCTGCAATGGCCTCCTTGATCCGGCTGCACCCCATCGGCCTGGCGACCTTCTTCGCGGCCGCCTGCTTGGCTGGCTTCTTGGCGTGTGCGGGCGGCGCGGCCTCCGACCAACCGCGCGCGCGCAGCTCCTCCAGCTTCTTGAAACGTATGTCGACGTCTTCCACCTGTAACACATTAATTTACAGGATATACATTAACATAATTATTAAGACACTTACAAATTTAATAGTGTAGCTAAAAGCTATCCCACTTACAGGCAACACCGACATGCTAATAAAAATGTTATGAAATTAAAATAACGATAACAAAATAATAATAAAATTAAAAAATGAGTTTTTGAATTTAAATTTACTGTTATGGAAAATATCATGGTTTGCCGGTAATCTGCACACGGCCGTCAGTACCCTGCAGATGTCCCACATGTTTTTGACCCACGTATCTTATCTCTCCCATACTTGTCGCGCGTGAGCTTTGCACCATCGAGCTGGCGTGATGATGAACACGGAAGGTGGCCATAGCAACTCCTACATGATAAGCACGTATTGTTTCTAACACTGCAATAATCCAGCCACGTCAACCAGAAAACCTGGTATTAAGAATGAAAACAGCTGTTTCAAACCTGGCCTACACTTGTACACTATTTAAAAAATCAAGATATAATCTACGGATAATACTAGAATAGCATTTATGGTTGTAAGTTTGTACAAAATAATTCTTTGTTGTGTAAATAACATATTATTGACGCCATTTTTGAACTATTGCATGTTACGTGAGTTTTTAATGGTATTTTGTACAAATCAACTACACAAAAATATTTAACATGTTATTTTTGATGTATTGTTGTGTAAATGTTATTTTTGATATATCAAAATATTATTTGCACTTGGCCTGCATCTCACCTGATGGTAAGTGACGGTAAGGCCGTTGGATGGTAAGAGTGCGCACCCAGAAGCCTCAATCGAATGAGGCGCTGGCACACACTACTGCCCTACCACCAACCAAACCGAGTACCCATAGATAGCCACACTGGGAATCGAACCCGGGACCTCCGGATTGTGACTCTAACATTTAACCATTTGTCACGGAGGCGGTTAATTAAAACACTTTAATAGGTCATTATCTATTAAAAAATAATAATGTTATATAATCTTTTAGAATAAGGAGAGTACAACTGCAGGCCGGGGCTCCCTACATACAAACACGGAAAAAAACTATTTAATGAAACGTTTCCAAATTATAATAGTCGCCATTGTATGGCACATAATATAGTGTAGTGTGAGTGTACCTGCATAAATACCATGTCCCAGAAACCGTGGAGGTCTGCTGGAGTGACTAGATGAGCGCCGGGCTCCGGGCGCACGCATTGCTCTATAAGAGACGCAAACTGTTGCAGTTTCTGTGAGACGAGCAGCCGGCCCTGCCCCACCGCGCTCATGATGCCAGCCTGCGAACGTAACACAACACACTCAACTCAATGAGGGAAATTGACATAAATACAGCTATATCTTTTTATTGCATTGACCTAGAAGTTTGATTTTTCTTCACAGATCCAAGGGGCAGCAGACTTGAGTATTCAATATTAATTTCAACTTGCTACCTTTGCGCGTTCCTGATAAAAAGGGTATTGATAGACAGACAGACTGCAATAAATTACTTTAAAATATTACGTAATGGTGGCTTTTATCCCTCCCAACCCAGTGAGATATAGGTAGAGATTTCGAGAACTCCCTCGGGACCCATACGTATTTAATGAATGCCCGCTGTATTTAATGAAAGGATCGGCCTTCAGAGTTGATATTAGAGTGATTTCAATGCACCTTGCGCTATTTTTTTTATTAAATCACTACCTTTAAAATATAATTAGAATTGATGGGATTTTGTAATTTATTGGGTCCCCATTGACTTCAGGCTTATGGGTAAACAGAATATTCATCCAACCAACGGGCTTATAGTCACTGACCATCAGGGGCCTGTTTCATAAAAACTGGCTAAGTGCGAGTCGGAATCGCGCACGAAGGGTTCCGTACCATCCCTACTTTAATAATATTATAAATGCGAAGGTAACTCTGTCTGTCTGTTACGCTTTCCCGCTTAGACCTCTCAACCGATTTTGATGAAATTTGGCACAGACAATCTTTAGACTCTGAGAAAGGACATAGGCTACTTTTTAATGCAAAAAAATTTAATGCGAAAAAAGGGTTTTAAGGGGTTGAAAGGGGGAATGAAAAGTCGTATAGAGGTATCGTTATTTTTAGAGCTAGAAGCTTGAAACTTATTTTTAGGCTGTTGATTCGATTTAAAGTCCATAAAATTAGTTGAATACTAATTCATTTAGGTTTGTTTTCTGTGGTTACGATTGTCTAAATAGTTTAACACCTCACCGATAGATGGCGCCACCGTCTAGATAAAACGTGATATTGAAATTATATATAATGACTAGCAGCCCGTCCCGGCTTCGCACGGGGTAGACAATTATTTATTTTGGGAAATTTGGATATAAAACTTTTTTTTACAAATATTTTTATTTATTAAAAAATTATTATTTATTAATTATATATTTAAAAAATTATTTCAGTGCCCCCTCCACCCCGCCCGCCGCGATGCCCGGCGCGCTTTTCAGACTGCATCGCAAACAACGGCCACGGCGCTATGGCGGTTTTGTTTACTGTTTGAATTTTTTAATTCTTAATATCTTTTGAATGGAAAGTCCAATTTAAATAATTTAAAAACTATTTTATAGGTAGTTAAATGGTCTTGACCATAAAATAATTTATTTGGATAAGGATTAATATAAACACATAAATAGCATGGTTTGAATTTGGTTAGCATTTTTATTAATGTTTAAAATGAAAAAAGTTGTTGTAGTGACATAACTACAATAGTTGGACATATGCTACCGCGGAGTTTTTTGTAGACATTATGATGTTCTTCAATATTGTTGTACATTATTTTGTTCTATCGCTAATAGTTTCGGCAGCGCATTCGACGAAAGACATTTTAAGACTCATTTTTCTACACCTTCGGTTACATTGTTCAAATTTTACCAAGGATCCCTAATTTTTTTCAAAATGTAATGTAGCCTATGTCAAATTGGAAGAATGTAGCATGCTATTGGTGAAAGAATTTTTTAAATCGGCCCAGTACTTTTTGAGCCTATTCATTACAAACATACAAAAATAGTTACAAATCTTTCCTCTTTATAATATTAGTGTAGATAGCATATACGCCTAGAAAAAAAATTTTAAAATGCAATGAGACAAATAAATCTAATAAGCATTTTACTATTCAAAGATATTTACTATTTTTCGCAATTTTTGAAATTTTAATGCCAAATCCCAATAAAAATTAAAATTTTTACGTATTTGAATTGTGGGGTGCTTTCTTTTAATGTCCGTCACGGTATAAAAAAACAATTCAATCCCAAAACAGACAGACATTAACTGAGTACAAGTGGTTTAGAGATACAAATGTTGCCTAATCCTCGTTACTCGATTCAGAACGACTTCTAAATGCGTTTTTTTTTTAATAAAATAAATAATATCTGGCTATGGAACTAAAGAGCTTTACTCTTTACGGCTCGCGAGCCTTTCTAGTATAGTATATAGCCTAGCTAGTATATGAGTAATCATAGTACTTACTTGTACGGATTCCTCTAGCGTTGCGTAGTTCGGTAGATCGCTCCAAGCGTCGCATGCGGCGGTGAGGCGCGCCACCTCCGACGTCAATTGACGACGGAAGTATTCCACATTCTCAACGTCGCTGGCGTCGTCGTCCAGCAGACCTGTGCGCATATATCAGTCGCGTTAGGCAACGGCTTCACCTGAACAATACGTTTTTATTCCCTTCTCACATCTAAACTGCTGCACAATCAATCTAAGATAGACCTCCTCCATGATATGCCACAATGACCAGTCCAGAGCCACTTGAATCCAGCGACCCCGCGACCTCAACTAGGTCGTCGGTTCGTCTAGTAAGTAATCAGCTTACTGCTGATAATAATAGTGAAGAAAAAATTCATAATGCTTCTATATACAACAAATATTAAATGTTTAATTTATGAAACAATGTTCAGCAGTAAATATGTTGATGATTATAAGAACAAAGGTCACCGACATAGCTCAATGAGTCAGCGAAGTGCAAACGGGCAGGCCACATCGCTTCAAGAACCGATAACCGTGGGGAGTGAAAGTTCTCGAGTGGCGACAACGTACCGGGAAGCTGGGAGTCACATGATGCAAGTGTCTTGAGACTAGTCAATGTGGCATACCATGAAGAAGACCTATGTCCAGCAGTGGACATTTCCCGTCTGATGATGATATTTTGAAACATTGAAGGGTAGTATTCTAAGTCACTATTATATTGCTTTCTTTCCAATCAAATAATAATAATAATTTAATCCCATGCAATCCAATTAAATACATTGTCTATATATGTCTTATTTGCTTCAAAAATTGTCACATGTGAAAATATTCAACAAATTCACATTCCACTTAAAGATATGCATATTATATTGACATAAATACTATTTTCTAATTAAACAGGTTATTTTTATATGTGTATACTATAAATAAAATGTGGTCATTTCTGATTGATGATGATGATATTGTAAATATGTGATGCTAATTTGTTTTCATGAAATTCAAGCTTGAGTTTACTACACAACACAACCTACTCTATTTAGACCTGTATCTAACATAAGAGAAGAGAAACAGACAAGTATGCTTACCTTCCTCGATTTTCCGCTTTGTCTCTTTCCTCGCATTCTCTTTCCCTCGACTTAAAGTTATGTTCGGGCTAATCTTTTGGATTGACGATAACTGAGTTGTAAGCGGCGATTTTGGAGACCGAAGCCTTTGTTCTGATCTCGACTCACTCTTAGGAGTTGTTATGCCCGATTTTGTTTTTAGCACTGGTGATGTTTTTTGAAAAGAATTTGTAGAGCTTTTCGATCGTCCGGTTGAGCTAGAGGCATTTGCAGTATTTCTCTTGGATGACTTTTGTTTCTCCTTTGAATCAGCTCTGTCTTGGGATGTACTTCTGATCATGTTATCTGATGCTTGTTCTGAATTGATAGGCCTCGGAATAACAGTATTGCCAATTTTAACAACTCTTTTGGTGGGGGCAGGTTTTATCATTCTATTTTCTATTTTTCTGCTGGAAGAACGGCGTTGGAGTGTCACTTCATTTGGTAGCGGGATTTCTTTAGTGTTATCTTTGGCACTATTATTTTTCGCAGCCTTCGTTTTAGGTACTGGGGCTAAAGTAGGGAAAACTTTGCCATCTAAAGCATCAATCTTTGGTGCACAAAACTCGGCACCTGGTGGTGCAAAAGAAGCACCACCCTTTTTACCAACATTGGCTTGAGCACGTCTGCTTGTCTGGGAGCGTGTCACTCTAACAGATGGCTTTAAAGGTGGCGGTGGTACATATGTTAATGGGGCATGAGCCACTCCAATTACAAAAGGCTTCTTCTTTTTATAACTTTCTTTTTTCTTTTGCAATGCTTTGTCTGCTTTCCATTTTTCAAGTTGTATTTGACGGTGTTGACGTTTACAATCAACCACCGAGGCCACTGAGGCTACTGGAGATCCCGCTAGCAAGTCTCGACCATTGTCAAATGCACTCTCCCTTCTAGTCCTGCGATTTTCTGTTTCCCTCTCCAAGCGGCGTTGAACCTATAAGTTGATCAGATGTTAGTCGGGGTGATATCTTGCAAAGATCTATTGCGCACAGTGGGTTGACGAGCTATGGTCTAACGCCCTGTAAGCACCCCGTTATGGCATACAAATCGATGAAAACAAGCTTACAGAACAATACACTAAAAGTCGGGGCTAATTATCCATATTTGAAGCACAAACATACCATAAGCTGTGCCGTGCTGTCGAAACTTCAGGTAAAAAGTACGGTACAGAATAATGATTTACATACCCCTGAGGCGACGCTAGTGAGATGCCCAGGTATCTTTTTATGTTTTTTCATGTGAGACGCAAAATCAAAGCTTTTATCCCCCAAACGATCTGAAACACAGAAAAATAAAACCGCATTTTCGTCAACTATTGTTTCCAAGAGACCTAGAGACTTTTAAAATATTACTATAATTTAAATCTCTATTCTACGGACAACGCTTGTAAATGATGAAGCATATCAGTAATTAAATAAATATATTCTTTTACATACCCATTGCACTTAGAAATCTATTGACCTGAAACTGGAAGCTATGGAAGCACAAAATCTCACAAAATTAAACCACCAAATTAAAACTTCTTGCTTTGCTCAGTGCACTTTATTATTGCTTTATTTTATTATTTCAAAAAACGTAACGTACATTCCTTTTTTTTAAGATTGTTTTTTTCCTACCAACAAGAGGCAAAGGTAAAATACCATACAGACATGTCTTTGATAATTATATTCTCTTATAAGTTTCTTTTCTCCCACTGGGAAAAGACAAGGGCCACAAAAAGTTAACACCATATATCATAAAAGCGATGTTTCAACTGTTGCAATGCACTTGTATAATATTTACTAAAATCAAGGTCCCAAGATCTACAAAAAGACTTGACTTTTGCATTTCGAGGGCCTCCATGTGTCGCCACATGTGTAGCCCACTTAATTGTAGCAAATATTTACTGGCAACAATACTTTCATTTCCGGTTGTCAGCTGTGTACTCCATCAGAGCTAGCGCGCACCGGTGACTTTTGTCAGCATGACAAAAAAGTTTTTGTCGCTCTCACGTCACGCCTCCAAAGCGAGGTGCGCTCACGAAAGGTGACAGTGACATTTTTTTTTTTAAAGCTTCATTTGTCGAAATGGATTTCGAAGAGACGGTCGTCATCTGTGAGCTTATAAGGAAACTCAAAAGAGAAAAAAAGCGAAAAGAATACTGGGTACACCCCCTTTGGAGTGACAGGTTAATAAATGGAAAGTTCTACACCATGTTTCATAAACTTCGGGAACATCCAAAGAAATTTTTTGGGTATTTTCGAATGAGTGTTAGAAGTTTTGATGAATTACTTCGCAATTTAGGACCTGCGTTGACATACGAAAATACAAACATGAGATTGTCTGTTCCGGCTGAAGAAAGACTCGCTGTTACTTTGAGGTAAATATAAGTAATTAGAATATTATGTAATTTTAAATTGTTTATTTTAATGAAAATACAAAAATGTTATACAAATTAAAGTAAGTAGTTTTTAACTATAATCAAAAATCAAAAAAGTATTTGAAATGTAATATTCTTTAATTATTCTTCATGTTGGTTGATATTGTACTCCTGGCAGATGTCATACAATTCGGAATCTTCTGTAAACTCTGTAATATAGGTTTGAATTGATGACGATGAGGCGGCTGAGGAGTCTTTCGGGTCTTGCTTAGGAGGCGATGATTGTGAAGATGAATTCGGTTGAGTGTGTGCAGAGGGTAGCAAATTTTGGGAACTTGTAGATGTATGAGTAGGAGAAGGAGATAAAACAAGTTGAGTGTTTCTTGCTAAGTGGAGCGGATTTTGAGGAATGTGCGATGGAAGAGAGACAGAATATTTGGGTTTGATTTGTATATTTTGAGGGCTTGTAGATGGAATATATGTAGGAGAAGGAGATAAAATCAGTGGAGTGTTTTTTGCTAAGTGTAGTGGGCCTTGGGGACTTTGCGATGGTAGAGAGACAGAATATTTGGGTTTGATTTGCATATTTTGAGGGCTTGTAGATGGAATATATGTAGAAGAAGGAGATAAAATCAGTGGAGTGTTTCTTGCTAAGTGTAGTGGGCCTTGGGGACTTTGCGATGGTAGAGAGACAGAATATTTGGGCTTGATTTGGAAATTTTGAGGACTACCTCTATAAATTGTGGATGGGCTATTCATAGGAGAATAATTATTGCGCTGAGTGTTTTGTTTCTGAACTTCCTGGAAAATTTGTAAAATTTTGATCTGTACGTGTAGTTTATTCTCCTCCGGGACTGCTTTTAACAACGGCACCAAAGACAGCGCAAAATGCTTTTCCTTGTCATCGTCATTACAGTCACTTTTGTTATTTCTCATAGCCTCGATAAACCTGTTATCATCAACTCTTTTGTTGTTTAAAATCTCTAGAAGCCTTTCTTCGTAACATATTTTATTCTTATTTTTCTTTCGGGAATATTCTTCTCGCTGTAGTACTTCCACACTGGCATCCTGACTATCTTCTTCGCAAGCAATTTCCTCTACAGAATCAGCATTTCCTGAGGTTTCTCGGGTATCCATGCTTGGGATAAGAAATAAAAGTTGGTCAAAATGTTTGTACTTTCTTCTTTTTGTAGCGGCCTGGCCAGACTTAGTACATTTTTGCTCACGTAGCTCACGTGAAAAACAAGCCCTTAAATTCTTCCATCGTTTTTGTACAAGTTTACCTGAAAATAAATATTTAACTAGTATAAAACAGTCAGTCATTTATTTAATTTATGTATTTTTAACTTTAATTTTGTATTATGTATTTAATTTTCTTTTGTTTCAGATATCTTGCAACCGGCAACAGTTTTTACAGCATATCATTTGAATATTTGATAGGTGCCACCACTGCACGAGAAATTGTAAAATCTACATGTTCCGCTATCTGGAATTTACATACACTATACATGCCTGAAAAGTCTGAAGAGGATTGGTATACTATTTCAAATCAGTTTTACCAACGGACAAATTTTCCGAACATAATTGGCGCAATTGATGGCAAACATGTGAGAATAATTCAGCCGGAAAACACCGGTTCGCAGTGTTTCAATTACAAAAAGTACTTTTCTACTGTTCTCATGGCATGGGTAGATGCAGATTATAAATTTGTATACATAGATGTTGGTGCTAATGGAGCAGCAAGCGACTCCAATGTATTTCAGAATTCTGGCATGGGCAAAAGATTGCAGCAAAATCAATTGAGCATACCAGATGATCGTAATTTGCCATATGATGAAAATGGAAAAAAAATGCCATTTTGTTTGGTCGCTGATGAGGCATTTGGCTTGTCGAGGCATATTTTGCGACCATATGCAAGAAAATCATTGTCTACTGTGAAAAAAATTTACAACTATCGCCACACTAGGGCACGACGCATGGTTGAATGCACTTTTGGTATACTTTGTAACAAATGGCGAATTTTGCACAGGCCCCTTGACGTCAGTCTTGATTTTGCTGATATAATAGTAAAAACATGTTGTATTTTACATAATTTTGTACGGTGCAGAGATGGCATTCAATTTACTGACACTGTTTACGATTGTCCATTAAAAGGTATTGCAACAAATCCATCAGACAGAACCATATCAGCAGCAAATATACGTAATTATTTTGCGAATTACTTTACTTCACCACAAGGGGCTGTGTCATGGCAATATGACAAAATCTGAATTTCACTTTTTTGTACAACTGTTGTTTTAGCTACAAATACTAAAAATAAAAAGATACTCACCAGCTTCAGTTTTTTCTTGTGACGACAACGTACCCCAAACTGTAGAAAATATTATACGACTGATTTCATCCCATGCTTTAATTTTCAATATAGAATCTGAATACTCTTTCAGCTTTTTATCGTAAATTGCTGCTCTTTTTTCAACTTCTTCAATAAGTAAATCATTATCGATATCCTCTTCATGCACTTTCACGTTTTGCGTAGACGTTGACGCCATTTTGCGTTCGCTAAAGACGACGGTCCGAATGCAAATGGCGGAAGAACTACGTGTTGAGTGACAATTTTGTCGCCCGTGCGCGCGCTGCTATAAAAACCTAGCGGCGCGGTGACAGTTTCGTCACGGGCTTGTCCGCTGGTCGGCGGACAAAAATGTCACCCAATTGTCACGTCGTAACGTGCGCGCACCTCCATACATACTCATAGACTTGATGTGAGTGACGAAACAGTCACGGTGACAAAAGTCACCAGTGCGCGCTAGCCCTCACTTTCCAAAACTATTTCGATTTTCTCCAAGAAAGAAAACGTCAGGCCATTCAACATGGGCTTGAAATACATTATTAAAAGCTAGTTATAGCTGAAATATTGCTCTAATTGTAGTGTTATTGTTACTGTAGTTTCGTTTTACATATACGTTGTGTAACTTGTAAAATAATCGAAAATGGATACGTTTATCATAGGATACCACGGCTATGGCGTTTGTTGATCATTAAAAAATTTGGTTCGGTTAATAGTTTCCTTTATATTTGATGTCCGCTTTTCTTTTGTGATAATCTATTTAGTTCGTGTTTACGTGTATTCGAAGATGGTGAAGGAGAAACCTAACTCTATTCGTATTTATGACGACGAGGGGTTTAGACGCCGTGCGGCGTGTATATGCGTGCGTTCGGATGCCGAAACGGAGGTTAGCAATATATTCATCATTCAGTGTTTTGTGCTTGTTCTCCATTACAAAACATGCAAGTACATAACAGCATTTGCGATAAAATGTTTACAGCCTATTGCCATTCTGAAATGTTGTTTTTTGACATGTCAACAAAATTTACTATTTATTGGATCTTGCCCACCACATTAATCAGTCCAAAAAATACATAGTAAAGTAGCACCTATTGATTTTCACTCTTCAATGCATATTAACAATCCAATCAATGGTACCATCTATATCAAGATTGTAAATGTTCTGAAATAATATTTATATACAAATTACTATCTTAGTTAATGAGGCGTACAAAAGCTGCTGAGTATTACCATTTGCTCAAATTCTTGTTTGCAGGCTTGGTTTATTATGTTAAGCTTTACTCTAACATCACATTATAAATCTGTAAGTCTCTTCTGAAGGTTTTACTAAAACATCCAACAACCAAAATGTTGGTTGGTGTTAGGGCCATAGCCCGGACACTCGAAATAAACTTTTTGAATCGACCAGATGACGTCATGTGATGTTTGTACACCTCTAGGGCTATCGCGAGCTATCATTTGTATTATTGAACGTGATTAGTGAAAGAATATTGATTTGTGAATCAAGAATGCAAATCAATGCAAGAATGTTTTTATTGATTATGTACTAGTATTTTCTTTTTATTATTCCATAATTTTGAACTATGACATATTTAGTTTTTTTTAAATGTTACCTCAGAATTTTTGACTGGGTGAACCAATTTGGATAATTCTTTTGTATTTGAAAGGTGGCGCTTCCCGTGTGGTCGCATTTCAATTTAGTCCAGTGCTGACAATGGCATCCATTAGAAAACAATATAAATCTAAAATTTGCCTGAGTAAGAGTTTACTTTTAGGGCAATTGAAATTGGTCTCCAGTTCTTTTTGAACCCATTTACTTGTTGAATAAACAATCCTTTCATGCATATTTATCTATATAAATAAAATCGTTACGATACGTTGTCTGGCGAGGACTCAATTATTTTTTTAGCCAGCCTGGACTTCACATAATTGAAAACGTCATTATTAGCACATTTATGTTATATTATATGCTTTAAAGTTTAGACCTTTTTAAACTATCGAACACGTACACATTACAAACGATCGTTCGCTAGTGTGTGCCATCGTGCCAGTCCCTCTAAATGTGGCTTCTGGGTGTGCATGATGACTAACAGGCTTTTCATCACTTACCATTAGGTGAGATGAAGACCAAGAGCAAACCTATCATACATGAAATTAATAGGATTGTTTCATAACACAAACTTTGTGTTAGTCAAAGTTTTTTTTTTTTGAACAAATGTTTCAGATGTAGCTAACAACGCTAGCTTACGCCAGTTTTTGTGTTAGTCAACTGTTAATTGAGACCTGGCTTTAGTCAGTGTCCATTTAGGAACTTATCTTTAATGACATAATTCTTAATTATCCCATGTAGAAGTAGTCAAATTCAGAATTTCAAGTCATTACTGGCTTTTCTCTTCTGTATAGCAAAACCTCTTGTAGAAAGTTCAACATAGTGATTTATGAGGGAGTTTCGAGTCCTACAGTTGACTTTTACAGCTGATTATGATGTGGAATATTGTTAAATGACTGTGTGAGCAGGTGCTGCTGGTGACGTCATCGCGGCGCCCTGACAACTGGATCGTGCCGGGCGGTGGCGTGGAGCCCGAGGAGGAGCCCTCCGTGACGGCCATGCGGGAGGTGTTGGAAGAGGCTGGCGTCATCGGGAAGCTAGGTCGCTGTCTCGGGGTTTTTGAGGTGAGACACTTGATATGATTACTATACTTAGCTTTTCTCAGTGACTTTATAAATTATTCCACAGGATCACTTTACTGAAATGAAAAATATCATACATTACATCTAAATCTGCTCAGTCTACAAATCAAGCTATACATAGCTACACAAGTACATTTCATTGTGTGGATAATCAATTCAGTGGGAGTTCACCATATAAAGTATAGCGCGATCTGTAGTCATTTGTACAATACAGGTTTATTTTCATTTGATTATTGCATAGGATTTTTATTTTATTTTTCAATTTAATTTACTTGTATGTTATTTAGTATTATTTGTTTAAGTAATTTTTTCCATCCTCAGATAAATACTTTATATATGTGGAAACTTAAACATTACTTGTATCTGTAAGCTCCCATAATATGTGTTACAATTACATCATTTACCCGTTTCCTCGTATCCAGGTTTATTATGTGTAACCAGAACAATTAAATTCTAAATTCAACAATTCAGTTTCATTCAGTATTTTTATTACTAGAAGTCAGGTAAGCAGCATGTTTTGGTTTAGAAATCTTTTATGTATGATAAATAAGGTTAAAATTTAATTGTGGTCAATTAGATATAAACTTTTACAATAGTGCTATATGAATGCTATTAAATATCAATTTTGTGTAGTAATTACTTGAACTAGAAGAATATTATCAGTGGAAAAGTTTCATCAATCAAGTCACATTAATGCAACTCAGTTTGTTTGCAACAGATTTCTGACCCTTTATTGCTGACTTACGTTTTTCCTTTGAATTATAAAACATCAGCATTTTTCCATGACATCTAACCATAGCTAAATAGGTTAGTAAGCATTAATTTATTGTAAGCCATCGTTGTAGCCAAGCCAGTTGGGTAGAGCGTCAGTCCTTGAGCAATCGAGGTCTAGGTTCGATCTTGGCTCCTTCCAGTGAGTTCCAATTTGTTATTTGAAATAGATGTACGAATGATAAAAATCATCAATCATGAAGGAAAACATACACACTCTGTAGGAGAATTGGCCAAGGCCCCTGCAGTGGGGACATATAGAGGCTGTTGATTTTGAATTTATTGGAAGTTGTACTCCTCTGGTAGTACCTCTGATTTATTGATTTTATGTGTAAGCTTATGCTGATTCTGAAAATGTTTAACAGGTGTCCATCCCTGGGATACTTTTCCCTAGTCGCCTTCTACGACGCGACAAAATATCAACACCTGAACTCCAATTTGTGGTGTCACAGTGTTACTATTTAATTATAGTTATGGTAGTAGACAGCGTAATTGTCCGCTATCACTCAACGTGTGACGTTCTTCCATTGTCTGTGCAAGGTCTAGTTTTTGCTACTGGCTATTGTTATTTCTAGGTATAACTTGAAACATAGTTCTACATAGTTTATTGTTATTATTTGAACAGTTTTAATTATATACATACGAATATTAAAAATGCGAAGGTGAGTTTGTTTGACCTGGAAAATAACATATGCTATTTTATTTGTTGATATAGCAAGTGACATAAGTATAAGTAACTTTTACAGTACCTTTCAGAATGTACTAAATCTCATCGTGAGGGAAAAAGAGGGGGGAGGCCATTGCCCTACAATGGGATGACCTATAGGATTAGTGAAGTATACGAGGGGCATACCGAAATGATCGGGAATATAAAACAATACATACAGGAAATAACTAAATTTATTTTTATTGCTTTTCGAAGTATTCTCCGTTGCAGTTAATGCACTTTTGCATTCGTTCGAACCAATTATTATAGCAGCAATTCCAGTCCGAAGTTGACATGGTCAAAATCGTCGATTTGTATGCTTCCACTGCTTCTTCTGGACCTTGAAACCGCTGACCACGCAATAAATCTTTGATTCTAGGGAATGTAAAGTAATCATTGGGACTCAGATCAGGGCTGTATGGAGGATGATCCATTAATTCAACGTTTTCCTGCTTCAAAAACTCGCTTGTTTTCTGAGCGGTGTGAGAGCTCGCATTATCGTGATGGAGGATTATGCGTCGTTTCGGGTTACCTCTACGGAGTTCGGATATCATCTGTGGCAAACAAACCGTTGTATACCAATCAGCGGTAACCGTTCTCCGTTCCTCTAAGGGAACTGTGACTACATGTCCTGTTTTCGCGACAAACGAAGCGACCATTTTCTTCGATACGCTGCGAGAGCGGACAACTTTTGTTGGCTTGATCTCACCTGCGAAGACCCAGACAGCCGACTGATGCTTTCTTTCTGGCTCATATGAATAGATCCATGATTCATCACCAGAGACAATGTTATAAACTGCTTTTGACTTTCCTCCGTTGAAGCGTTGCAGAGTAGACCGGCACCAATTGACACGAGCCGCCTTTTGCTCTTCGGACAAATTATGGGGCACCCAGCGGGAAACTAGCTTTCTCACTCCCAGTTCACCATGTAAAACAGTTTGTATCGCAGTCATACCTATCCCTAAAGTAGCCCGAATCTGCTCATATGTAATATGTCGGTCATCCTGTATCATTCGGCGCACAACAGCGACATTTTCTGGTGTAACCGCTGTTTTTGGCCGGCCTGTGGAAGGTACGGTGCCAAGAGAAGCACGTCCACGCCGGAATTCAGAATACCAGCGATATATTGTCGTCTGGCTAGGCGCTTCACTCTTGAATATAGATATAAGCTCAGCGAGACATTGTCCCTGAGATAATCCTCGTCGAAAGTTGTAAAAAATTATGGCACGGAAACTTTCTCTTGTAAGCTCCATTTTTTTATCGACCTATCAATTTCAAACTGATATTGTTCTTTAAAAAAATTTTTTTTTTAATTCTGTCAATTGTATTCGATTTTCAACTAACCAGTGTTTATTCATCAAAAAGAGTTTTTAATCTAATTAAATCGAAAGTACTCGATTACCGATCTTTTCGGTATGCCCCTCGTAATAAAATAGAATTGAAAATGATTTTTGACTCGTGTATTAATTTAAATTGACATGTAAAATATGAATGACTGAAAGAGATCCCTTTATAGGGATAAGTCCGCCAAATTTGCACACCGACTTAGACTTAACTTTTTAATTATTTAAAATGCAAATAAAGAGTGAACAAACAAACAAATGAATTGTAATGTAAATTGAAGACAAAACCTGCTTGGGCTTAGTATAATAATTAAATCTCATTATATTTGTCTTCTTACAAAATAGTAAGTGACGATAATACCGGTTTATAAGCGTGCTCACCTGGAAGCTGGGGCTGATGAGGCTTTGACCGGAAGACATCAGTGCTGTTAACACTGTTTGTCGGCAGACTTGGGTAACATAATGGCTATAATGTCCTACTAAAAGTTCATTGTCCCTAATTACAGTGTGTCTCTGTATTGACAGCACTGCCCATGCTTGGGTATTACAGTCCAGCTCTAGCAGAATTACCAGCGTTGTTGACTCTTTAGTTAGGACCTTTTTGCTGGCTTGATACATGCAGTAGGTGACAAACTTAAAGGTCCTCTTGCATGTAGTAGTGTATGTATGTCTACCTTTGTGTTTGTGAATAGAATGGGAAAAGATACACTTCTAATATTGAAATTCTATCCGTATATTTTACTTGCAAGAGGACTTTAAGATACCCAAGCGAAGTTATTCTTGTTATTTTTACTTGTAATGTTGTATTTGTAGTATGTACTGGCAAATAAAATAATTCATCGCCAGCCGGGAAACGACAAAGGTCTCGTCCATGGTACGACACATTGACCGGTCCCACGCCACTTGCATCCAGCGACTCCCCGCGACTTTAACGAAGTCGTCGGTCCATCTAGTGGAGGGAATGTCCCGGTACGCGGTCGCCACTCACATCGAGTGATGTGGCCTGGCCATTGCCACTTCAGCTCACTGCCTCGTCGAGCTATGTCGGTGACCTTAGCTCGTCTATTCGTCTAGAAAACAACAATGATTATCTGTCTATAATATGTAGTATTGAAGGTAGTGTTGTTTATATTACAGAACCGTGAGCACAAGCACCGTACGGAGGTGTACGTGATGATGGTGACGCAGGAGCTGGCCGAGTGGGAGGACTCTCGTCTGATGGGCCGCAAGCGTCAGTGGTTCTCGATCGACGACGCGCTCGCACAGCTCGCCCTGCACAAGCCCATACAGAGACACTACCTACAGCAGCTGCGGCTCTCCAAGCAGAACCGACAGAGCGACGGAGCCGGCAGCTAGGCACACGGAGCTCGCAGTAACAGCGGAGGCGGGAGGTTAGCTAGCAGTCTTATCTACACAACAGACATTTTGTTTTACGTCGCCTGAGGTACATGACTGATAGTTGTCCAGGTGTATTATTTTTGTAACCATTTAAAATCTAAAATATGTATGCGATCGCTAGTAGAGCTTGTCTAGCCCTCCAGCCGACTGTCTAAACAGATCTCTGTCCTCATCCACCCAAATCTGAACCCATCATAATTAACGCGTTCAAAAAGAACTAGAAACCGACTTTAACTGCCGTAAAAGTCATACAGCATTCATCCCCTAAAATGTTCACCCTGAGAGGTAGAATTATCTGGGTACATATTTGTGTTTTTTTATTTAAAATTTATATAGGACCACCTCTGAAGTATGCTCTATCAAACAATAAAAGAAGCATCAAAATCTATTCACAATTGACGGAGTTATCGCGTGACATATATACAAAAAAAACACATACAGTCTAATTGCGAACCTCCTTTTTTTGAAGTCGATTGAAAATTGTAATATTACCTAAATTTTTGGTTCGTTTCGCGCAGAGTTAGCGAATGCCGAAAGTTTGTAATGTCCAAGCGGTTATACATGTATATTTAAACACAACACATTTCAACAGTGAAGTTGTCGTTTAATTTTGATCCAAGCGCCACAGTTACATTATCAAGTGAGTTGCACACTTCCACAGCGAACAATCTCACCTCCATGACGAAACCATAATGTTGAAGTTGAAACTACTATTTGATTGTATGACTATCAGTCGTGTATCTCTCAGGCAAGACAAGATGACCACTCGCTATGCGTACAGGCATTCGGAATTCGTCGCTTAGCTGAAATACCACTCGCATTTCTTCATTGTACAGGAGCAACTGAAACTTTATATCAGTACAACCGTGACGGTTTGTGTATGGTGTAGACAACTGCTTTTGTCGTCATTATCATTGAACAATACGGCAGAGAATTGCGCGCTATCATTGAATAACTGCCTCTCATTGGCTAAAAATAAAGAAATACTATTGGCTGTTCACAATCTAGCCAATAGCATTCATGTATTTGAAATTTAATCAGTTAATTCATATCGTGAGCTAAGCGACAATTTATTAGGGCTAATTTCGTTAACTAGGATTGTGTGGCCGAGGAACGAGCTTTTATAGCCGTTATCTCCCTGATGGTAAGTTATGATAAGGGCGTAGGATGGAAGCGTGGTCACACAGAAGCTTCAAGTACATAAAGCAATGCTATCTTCTATTCCAGAAATCAACAGTGCTATGAACACTGCTTGGCGGCTGAAATAGAAAATTTAATACTTATGTCGGAAAATTATAATTTTGTATTGTCTATCACGGTAAATTCAATAAGAAAATATTGCATTTTAAGGCGACCCACCTCCATCAAAGTTTCATACTACATTTCTGTTGCCATTATCTTGTAAAATATAATAGCTGGATTTGTGTAGTAACTATCTAAAAATAGGACATCAGATTGTGATGTCGCGAAATGAGTATCATTAACATACAACTTTACAGTGAATCACAATTTACATTTTAAACACTTTTTTAACACGCTTTTATTAGCTTCACCTGTATGTTTGTGGTATCGCGCCATCTATGAACCATTAGCTGCGTAACTGCTATTGCAGCTAACTATAAAGTTGTAAATTAATGCTATTTATTTCGCGACACCATAATCCTATCTCCTATTTTTAGGCAATTACTTATCAAAGCCAGCTATTCTATTTTAAAAGATTATGGCAACAGAAATTTAGTATAGAAGCATTAGGAGAGGGGGATAACGTTAAGGTCTAGACGCTTGCTAAAGATTTTATGACAGTGGTGAGTACAACATTATATTTTTAAACACTTACGAGTATCAGTGATGTGTTACAATCTGGTTTATGATATAAGACATAAGTACTCCGAAATGGATTTTGCTTTAGTTTGTTTAATAAACTGATGTAGTAATTTAGACAGACTAGCCCCTGTACAAGATCCTGCACGCTCATACTAAGACGAAATATCCTGTAATTGTACCATATCGATAAATATTGATTCGAGTGCAAGCCATCTTCGCAAAGCTTATTTAATTATAATTAGTCAGTGAATAACTAAAGCTTTTATTTGTATGAAACCTCCACTTTTACTCGACTGTCGTGCGGGGGTAGGTTGCATCGACGGTTCGTTTGGGGTCGCGCTACATCGACCGCTCAACGCACCGCCGTCACTCACATTTTGTATAGTTAACCAGCAATGGAAGGGGTATGTCGATTTGTACCCTTTAATGATGTACGTGTATGTATGGAATTAATTTACAATATAGAGTAAAAAGCTTGTGTTAAATGGAGGAGTTTTGTAATGATTGTAAAATCTGCTACTAAATTACGAAAGTTTTCCTCGGAATCGTCGTAGAACCCCTTAATTTTATTTCCAAATATTCGGCGGCGTTCAAATGAATATGTGTGATGTTTGTATTTGATTTTATCTATAAAGAAGCATGAGCTTAGAATCGAAGCTGTTTTAATGTAATCAAGATCCAATATTAATGTATATTCGATTAGTTTGGTGTTATAATTTCGTCATTAACATGTTTATTGTGGTTAAAAGCATTGGAACAATTGAATCAATCAGCCCTCCTAGTTTTTGTTCTTAGAATTTGATAAGTAACAAATTGCTGTCAATAATAATGTGCAGATATATTACTACAGAGTTATTTAGTAAACAATTTCATATTCTTAGATATATGTGAGTAGTAACGCAAAAAGGGACCTCAAGGGAAAATAACCGACTTCGAGTAAATCGTGTTTGAAATTTTGAGTCGACATTTAAAATAAACTACGGCACCTAAAAATATTCTGATTAGACCAAAACAAAGCTGAAAGACCACAGATTCAAAATTCATTGGGGAAAAAACCGTTTCCAATGCCTTCAGGTCCCTTTTTACCCGACTGCGTCAGGAGGGTACTGTTTTTTATATAAAACAAAAAACCTGTAATTAGTGCGTTCTTGGTCGTGTAAACAAAATGCGGTTAATAAAATTAACTAGGAACTATTTTAAATTTTTGTAAATTATTTAATTTTAAATGCAGCTTTGATGGATTTAATTACATTGAACTAATATATGCACTTATAATCGATTTGGTAACGTGTAAAGGTGACGGAATGATTTGTAACGCTGCAATTTGTATATTAGACACTTATGCTTTTCGCAGCGTATAGAAAGCTGTTTTTACTTCATTTATATATTTTGTAGGTATAGAAGTATCTTTAAAACGTTGCCTTTATTCGTTACTATATTTAAATATGAGAGATTAATGTAAGATGCAACCAGCCCTCTGGGCGTTTTAAGTATCGAGTTGACGAGCCGACGGCCATTTTGTAAAGTTTTCGATTACTGAATTCGATTCGAATGAATGAAATCGATTTCATATCGATGCATGTGAACACCGGTGCCGCATGTCTGCAACACGCAACTATTAACATAATTACATACATACATACTCCCAATTTCTTCTATTTTTACGTATATTTTTTATACTACAATGGAATAAAATGTTAATTTTGTTAGCATTAAAATGAAAAGACATACGAGTTCTTATTTTTATTTGAATTGAAAATGGAAACGTGGAATTCTATGATACCTGAATTTTGAGTTTTTAAATGGATAATAAATTTTATATTGCTCTTCTCAATCATAAACTTTTTTTACACAATCTGAAAATCTTCCATTTTCCCTCCTTATCCTTCTTACCCGATATCACTATTAACAGAACAAGAAAGCACACGATAAAAGGCAATTTAGGAAATTCCATTAGATGTTTGAGAGCGGCTAACAGTGTACCTTCAAACCTGATTGTGATGTTCGAGACAATAGGCCTGTTTCCACTAATAACAAATTGCTTGGTTTATAGTTTCTAATTATAAATGAGGAGACGAAGATAAGAAAAAACTAGTATATTTCTCAAAAAAGTTAAAGATTATTAATATTTTTAGAAAATGAATTCGAAAAAATAGGCATTAGGTCACGTGACAACGAACACGAAGAACGCGGCGCAAGAAAGTGTGACGTCACGCCTCGCAAAACATCATTGTTGTTGTTGACGTTTTCATATCACAGAGCAGGTTATTTCGCGAGCTGTGACGTCATTCAAGACGCCATGACACTATTCAGCGTTTTCAAGGGAAATCTAAATGGCTTTTTTAAAATACAAAATACGTAATGTAAATATTGATTTTTCTTTAAAATATAGTTTTTTTGGGATAAAATAGATATTAAAGTATATAATTAGCCAAGTTTTCAAATTTAGTCAACTAGCCTATATTCCCACTTTGTATTGTGTGAAAGAGAGCGCGCGAACGGGCGGCAACCGATTCAAATATTACACTAAAATAAAACATCGTTTTTATAATAACATTGTATTAAAATATATTCACACACAGCTTGGTGATGGTGTCGTGCAACCATAGACTCTGGATTTTATAGACCGGTGATGGCAGCGTACAGCCATAGACTGTGTTCCTCACAGCCTGGTGATGGTGTCGTGCAACCATAGACTGTGGACCCTCACATCCTAGTGATGGTGGCGAGGTAGACCCACACGCTGGTGACGTTGTTGGGGTACACGAACACGTCGACGGCGAGCGCGAACTCTGCACCGGGCGCGGGAGTGTCGTGCACGGCGGTGGCGCGCACCGACGACACCACCCCCTTGCTCGACGTGTACGGCATGTGAAGCGGGAAGCCGAACACCTGCCAGTAAATAACATATACTTATACAGACGGTATGAGGTCTGTCAAAGAGCAGCTATGGTCTAAAATGACAATAGTCTTAGTTGGCATCATAGTTTAGCATAAACCTCTATCCTGCTTTCGCACACGCAATCCGCCGAATGAAAAAACAAAACTGCAACATTTTTATCAGTGCGTCGATTTCAATGACGTTTTAGGTATTCAGAAGGTTTTATCTATTGGTTCTATAGCTGGCTGGTGTTCTATACATAGTTGGCAGTGTTAGAAATTAGTTTTTGCAACGTGGTCACCTTCGTTCCTGGTAAGAATTTAAAACAACATTTCCATTAATAATAAGATCTACACGATCACGAAAGCTGATGAACTTGAAATACTTCGCCTGGCAGTTCAGCACAGGACACGTAAATCGTGTAATTGGGTCACATTACAACATTCACTAAAATAATTGTAGATGTAAAATTTATGTACTGGCAACACGAATAGCGGTTCAACCGCGTGTAACTTCAGTCACTGTTGTTCAGCCGTGGACGTAGGTAGGCCGGATGACATGCGGTTACCTTGTACGACACCATCAGTTGCTTGAGTCGCGGGCTGAGACCCGGCTTGGGGGAGGAGGGGTTGAAGGACCAATACTCCCACTGCGGCAGCATCTCTCTGAGCAGGCCGCTGCAATACCTGCGTACGTACAATATACATATAGCATTAGTTTATGTTGACTTGCTGAGATAATCATCTGTAATGGACAGACACCAGTTTTTCATAGGATGCTTCTTGCTTGCTTGCTTCTTCGGAACCTTAAAATGCCTTACCACTAGCATTAGACTGAATTGATTGATAAATAGTGTCACGGAGCTTCTTGAGCAGTCTAGAAATAATGAAAAGAGAGGTCCATCTATCTCCTTCGTGTAGAATAGCAACAAAAGATAGCGTGGAAGGCTCTCGAATAATCACATAAGAATTGACAAGTACGAAAGGGAGACCAATCCACCTATCTCCTTCGTATCGTGTAGCGAATCCGGACCGAATGTAGAATGTTCCTGAAGTAAACAAAAGTTTGCTAAATTGACGGTCACTGCGAAGGATCTAGAAACAACCGGGTATACATGGGCGCGGGCCGAGCTTCGACGACAGTTGAGTTCAGTTCTAAGTCAACAGCGATTTTAAGTGAAGAATCGGAAACCGGAAGAAATTGTACAGCGAAAGTACAGTCGAGGTGAAAAAGTGTACTGGTGTGTCACGTGGTGTCACTAGCGACAGACCGGCGTCAGTAGTGCCAAAGGAGTCTGTACGTAGAATACAGGGACGGACTCAGTGCAGAAGACTTGGACCCAGTGAGACACGGACGCATTCTGTCGGGGGATCAGTGATTTTAAGATTGAAGATTAGTTTGTGAACCTGTGCTACCAATAAACTCCCGAACTTTGGACACGTGTTTTCTTCAATCTCAACCCACGAGCTTGCAACATGAATATTATTGGTATCGTTTGTGTTATAGTAGGGTGTGCTGAGACCTGTTCCAGTGCGTGGTGAGATGTGGTCGCCACCTGGCCAGCTTGTCTCGCAGCTTGTGCTCGAGCGAGGTGCGCAGGCGCTCCGCCGCCCGCACACTCCCCGGCACGTACAGACGCGAGCTCCCGGACAGCGACGGACGCACAAACAACGACACTGACTTGTCCAGTACCTAATTGTACATGTCAATAATATAAAATTCATTTTACGATAATATTTTAAAATAGGACACAGTTGTCCTATTTTTTGATTATGTATAAAAATTCGGGAAGTTTAGGAAGGTAAGGCATATTTTCAAGTCAAAAATACCTCAGCATCTAAAGACAAAAGCATTTAATCAGTACAGGTTGCC
The DNA here is from genome assembly GCA_910589575.2 of Carcina quercana. NCBI lineage: Eukaryota > Metazoa > Arthropoda > Insecta > Lepidoptera > Depressariidae > Carcina > Carcina quercana. The sequence goes on from OU342435.1 coordinate 15,642,565, forward strand.
AATGGTGACATACGTGGTCCTTTACTGTGGGACGAATATTACATTCACTCAGCGAGCAATGGAACGAGTTATGCTCGGTATTATTTATTCTACGTGATAAAATCCGTTAAGAGGAAATCCGTTGACGAACTAAGGCCACAGATTAATTCGACAAGTCGTTGAGCTTAAGTGGCAATGAGCAGGACATATCATATCACCTGTGGAACGGATAACCGATAGAGAGTATAAGTTCTCGATTTCACGTCAGCCATTAGACTCCAGCGGTCGGACCGAAACGACCGTCGGTCAGCTTGTAGCGTCCCAGCAGTAAGCTTGAAACTTCATAGCAGTCAAGTAGAAACATCCTAACAGTCAGTTAGAAATGTTTCTCTTATATCTTTCTCGGTGCTAAATTGGTAATAGAAACGTTTACATAAATGGAGATAGAGCAGAGTAGACTACTGTGCCACTCACCGGGCGCCAGTCCGACGTCCTGGTAAAGTCAAAAGAGACGTTCTCGCAGTCCAGCGATGACTGAATGTTCACCCATATCTGACAGTAACATAACACTTATGTATCACATCATTTATGAAAGAAGTTATTCTCTAAAACATTTCGTTGAAAATTTCATTTTTAACTCAAGTCAAGTGTGAAAAATCGTCGCGTTTTCTTCATTGTCACCATTGTAGGAGAAGTGGGATCACTAAAGAAATCGTGACTTTATTTCACACAGACGTTTAAAAATACTTCTTAAAAAAACCAAAGACAACATCATTATGCATAGCAAAAGAGATGTAATAGATGCTGGTCGTCAACTCATACACTTTTATAAAACGAGATGCAAATATAATCTTCAACTCACATTCTCATTATCGAACACGTAGTCTACAGTCTTCATGGGACACCCCACATCCCTGAGCTCGCTTCTCTCTCCACTGGTCGCGTCATACACCAACCATACGGAGCCGTCGTGTCTGCTCAGGAGCCCCCTGGCGCGAGGCGGGTCGCTCTGAAGCGCCATCCGCCTTGTCCCCAAGTCGTACTTGCTTAGCACGTAGCTTGACTGTCCTCGGGGCAGGCCCTGCCCTATACCTACGTAGCATTTGATGCCGAGATGTAAGAAGTAGGATGCCAGCAGTATGGTGTGGTCGAGTGGAGAGCCGTGCAGGACTTTTAGCAGTTCCTGAAAAAAAAATGTTGTTTTTAAGTGAAATGTCTTTGCTAACTTGACAGTTTCAAATGTACCATTATACGCATAACTGGTTGGTTTTGGTGGAGAGATAGAGGTCTTTAATAATGTGACAGTTTATTGTTGTTTGATTACCTAGATTGGGCTTGCATTTGGCATTCCCATCCCTTAGTGGATATTTAACTGCTCTTTGCCGTCAGACTTAGGTAACACGGTAGAAGTGCAGACATATAAAATGCCCTAACACCAACCAAAAATCGGTTCTAGATGCCCATGTGTGGGCACACACGAGGCTCGCACGGGGTGCTAATTTTGACCTTTTAAGCTTTTGGGGGAAATTCAGATACTTATATGAGGTCAGAAGAGACATAATAGTGACATTCCAGAGCGCCCATTGTAATTAGTTAGGTATGTAACTTTTATCGAAATATAAGTCAAAATAATTTCTGCAAAGACAACCGACTTCCTGTAAATACCGTTGTCATAACATTTGCTTGATTGAATAAAATAACTGCCTCTGCTAAATTGTTATCAACATTTTATTACATAGATTTCCATACGCCATCATTACTGTATACTTAATGAACAGAAAAATAATTTGATAAATGTCATTAAAGTTATACTTACCACCCCCAACAAAGTAACAACATGCGAATCCGTGACGTCATACGTCGGTATGAGCGACACGTATCGTGCGCACGCGCTCATCATCTTGCTCAGCTCGCTCTCTCCGTTCCTCCAGTTGCCGTCTCTCTCTACACCACTGTATATCGACTCCTCGCCACTCTGACGGTTAGATTCTATGGACTTGTAGGATTCGTCTTCTCTTTTCCTCCCGCTGGATGAGGAGCTCTTTGATATGTTTGAGCTTTTCGATAGCGCTGATTCTGCTCGGTCTAGAATTTAAAAAATTTTTATATGAAAATTAAATCTTGTTACTACGAAGAGTATATATGCTTGTCATATATTCCATATATATGATATGACAATGTGTTCTCGGCGCGTAGAGGAAACAAATTTAAAACTAAATAATGTATACACCGTTTTTTTTTCACAGTTAAACTTCCTTTTCTATCAATCATGCATGATTTCAGGTAGTCTAAAATGAGATGTACCTTTAGGATTCTTCGGGAAGCACTCATAATCTGGCATCGGCAGCGGCTGCAGGAACTGTGTGACGCAGGCGTTGTTACCGCAGCTATCGATGAACGTCAGCGTGATATTCCTCAGCGGGAACTCATTCACGTACTCACTCACGAACGCATTCAATTGCTTTATCACGTAGTCATCCTCCGTGGGCACCGGCTGGCTGTACTCGCGCAACCCGCCCAAATGCGAGAGACTGCTTGTTATACTGAGCGATATGAATGTCGAGTCTTTCTTCATCAGTCGGTTTATTATTGGTACCAGTGATGGTTTGGTGTCTCTGTTAGGGTTTTCGTAGCCGTACAGTACTGGTGGTGTGGAGAGTTTGAAGGTTCCGCGGATCTGGAATCGAAATGCATCATGATCATCAGCTACCTGCTGATCATTTAGCTTCTTCGCATGTTATAAGCTCGCGTTTGGTCTAAATCTAATCTGGGTAGTGACAATGTGGTCGTATGGATCGTACTCGCTTAGACTGCTAAGTCTAAGTGGTAGGATTTCTGAGCATAAAAATGAAAAAGGAGGTTAGGAGGCTTAGGAGAAGCGATGAATTTCAACTATGGGTTGGAAGCCCATGGTTCTTTTAGTTGGTCGTCGTGGTAGGTGTTTTAAATTTTCACAGTAATTCGCTGGTGGGTGGTACTATTCTAAAGCAGAGATCACATAGCTACACACCAAGCGGATTAATAATCACAAATTTTCGGTAGTACGGTAGAAGCTGCTCTCAGTAATTTGAATTATCTTAGTGTCACAACTGTCCCTGCATGATATGAGAAGTATGCAGTGTCGTCGCTGGTGGTAGGTGAGTATGGCGGTACTGTAGGGATCGCATATCTTTGTAGGCAGGTTGCTTTAGTTGTCTTTGTATTCATTTAAATATTTTTAGTAGCTGTCGCGTAGAAAAACCAGAGATAACTATAATGTCCCTAAGAGCTGATTAGGAAGATTCATGTCGATTCTCCTAGCCCTCGTTTTGAGGAATATAGCTTAGGAGTAGCTAGATTTCTGCCCCCAGTGTGATAAGCTAGTGGTTTTCAGTAAATAAATGTTATAATCTCCCATAAATTCCCCATTTCACTGATCCACCTTTCCCCAGTGCCCCAGTATCTCGTGCGCTCGTCTTCTTTACTGACCTCACCATTCTGCATCACGGCTGCTAGAGGCACCTGCACCTCGCCCAGCCACCGGTTGCAGGAGCGGTAGTGCACGCAATCTGTTGCCTCGGTCTCCGGCACGTCGGTCCGATGCTCGTCCAACACCGCGACGTGCAACACCGACAAAGGCGCTGGCCTGCAGTTATATGGCAACACAAAACGTAAGCAACCATTTGACATTTAAATATGGCACATGTCACTCTCACGCGTCTCATGCTACGCTCGCAGGACAAGGGGAATTTCACTCTAAGTTTTAAAAAACGGCTAAGTGCGAATCAGGCTGGCGCATCGAGGGTACCGTACCGAATATGAATAGATGCAGCCAGCTGACAGGCAGAAGGATGGACAACGGAGGCTAAGAGTAATAGGGTCCCGTCAAAAATTTATTAGTCGACCTAGCGTGTCATGATATGAATCAACATGAAGACAGGAATCAGTCAACAATACCTGGTCTCGATCCTGATGGTCTGGTTCCACGAGGGCTGGCATCCGATGGCGACGACCGTTTGCGCAGACGCGCCTCGGTAACTCACGCGCACGAACGGACGCAGCGGGCGAACTTTGAACCCTAACCATAGATACAAGTGTGAAGATGTTATTTACGGTAATGAATGTTTCAATTGAATAATTTCTGAAATCAAGGTACACGGCCTTTCAAGGCGGAATAAAGCACGTTCAGGGTAAAAGGCAATATCACTTGTTAAGAAAAAATGGGGATATATACAAAAATACAATATTGGGGATCCTCACCGGCTATCTGCTCCTCCGTCTCTTGGTCGAGCAGCGCTGCGCTTCGGTCCATCAGGTTGAAGGCTCTGTGGACAGTGACTCTGATCTCCTGGGGCTTGGTGAGAGCCTCCGTCAGGAGCTGATGTTTGGTTGCGCTCGGCATCGATGACAGGTTGGTAAGGTTGCTACTGTTTGTTATTAGACTTCTGGAAATGAATATTGTAAAGTTAATCTCCTTTGAACGTAGATTACACTTCTTTCTCTTTGGCCTCGACATGCGACGCCATTTATTATATCTCCCTCATGTACTTTTGGACTTTCGTCAACGAATTAGTTTGAAGTCCTCCTCTTCCCCTCTTCTTTGAAAGTAGGTATACTATTTCTAGATAATCGTGTTTAGATTCCAGCATGTAACTTTTCCCATTTCGAGCATCGGGTTAAAATGTCATTCTCGACAAAGAGATCCGAAAATATTTTCTGCGTATTGGGTCAAGAGTCAAGTCGTATATTATACATTATGGCAAGATAAAAGTTTGTATATACAAACTTCAACATCTTTGTTATAGAAAGCACAAACTAAAACAAATATGAGATAGGAAGACCGACAGGAAATGTAAGCTGCGATTTCAAGATCACCTATCCAAATACGAGTCTTCTACGCTTTGTAGGAGGTACTACAACCAATACAGTTTTCTATGCTAGGTGATCCAACTCATACTGACCTTAAATTCAAATCCTTAAAATCCCTAACAACATCTTTGTGTGTCTTCCTCAAAAGATGCTCGTTTAAATTCCTCAACAGATTCTGATTTAGCTTCTGCACGTATTTACTGCCGACGAATCTTTGCAGCTCGATCGGATCCATCTCGTTGTATTTATCGGTGAAGTACTGTGCATCGAAGTCACTATTGCCGCTCTTTTGCAGGCAATTCAATTGCTCAGTTGATATTTGACTTGCATGTATTGGTATCAACTTGTTTTCCAAGTTTGTTAAGCCTCCTATGTTTCTGAGATGTAGTAGCTTCAGTCTGACAAAGTCAGGACTGTTCTCATCAATAGAAAATGTATCATCGAGGTCTAGGTCACTTTTGCAGACATTCCTTAAAGTATTTAATACGCTTTCGTCATTCGTTACATCTCTACCGTATACCTTTTCAATGATATCCGTCAATGCGTTTAAAGTAGGTTTTTCAACGCCTTGTAGCAATCTTTTGATCTTACCACCGATTTCCATGGAAGATTGAATAGCTTCACTTTGATTCTGGCTTAGGTCCTCATTCCAGCCTATCTTAATAAGAACTTCACAAGTCGTGTAAAGATTTCCTTTGAAAATATTGCTACTTTTGAGTCTTATTTGATTATGTGCTGCGATTTCTTTGATGTTATGTCCGCTACCGACGTGTTTAGCATTCGGTTCTATTATATTGTTGTAAACAAATTTTTCTTTTATCGATTCTGTGTTGACATGATTGTTTTTAATGTTACATAAAATAACCTTCAAAGAAGCGACTTCGATGTCATTTTCATTCAAAATTATTGTTAGTGTTTGATTCTTCGGGAAGATTTGTACTGAAAAGGATTCAGTGAAAGTGACGTCAAAGGTTTTATTATTTTTGGTCACGACGTGATCAGATTCGCAAACGAATATGTCATCAACATATATTTGAAAGTAATATTTCCGCTTAAGCATACTTTTCGCGGATTCTGATAGTCTCGACGAAACAGCTTCGTCTTCTTTTAATTTCAAATCAATTTTATCTTTTCTAACAATGTTATTAACTATTATTTCCACTTCTTCCTTCAAAGCTTCTTCATCAAATTGTAACTTGGGCTTGCTCAATCTTTTCTTAGCTGAATCATCCAGGTTTTTAGCGTATTTCACTTCTTTATATTCAATGTACTTACTGACATATTCATATTCTATCTTATCCAGAATGTCTGTAAACTCTACGTCAAACACTTCACTCCATTGTGTTCGAAACTCTTCGTCATCTAGTGTGATCTTTGTTATTTCCAGTTCGTACGGAGTTTCTTTCTTGTTTGTCTTTTCTCTTATCATCTCTATGTCACACCATACAGAAATTATTTGATGTATGGCTTCCCTTTCTTTCTGCAATACCTTAAAATATTTTTCCTTTGAATCAAAGAGTTTTCCCGTGTACTCTCTAACACTAGTATCAAATCTCAAATTATCCTTCTCATCTGGATTAATTTTGATCAATTCTTCTTTTAAATTATCTCTCGTCTCTCTCATGACCTTAACATCTTTTAAAACATAATTTAGATTTGCCTGTACTTTTTTATATTCCTCATACAAGTCGCAGAGTTTCTCAGACAGTAACTTTTCTAAAGAAAACTTGTGGTGGTGTTTAAATTTGATGTTTTGTAGTTCTACATCAAGGAATTTGGCTGTTTTATCGTTGGATTCTTGGTATTCAGTTATTAAGTCTTTAAAGTAAGCGGGCTCCACGTATTGTACTGGTATGTCAGGTTGTTCAGTTGTAGTGTTTTCCAGGATGAGAGGGAAAACTGGGCTTATGTGCAGTGGTGATGATCCCAAACTCCAGCTGCAAATGAGAATATGTAACATGTGACACGACATAAAACAATTTTAATGAGTGATTACTGATTATGAGATTTCCCAGGTGTTCCCATCACTAGTTGTTTTTAGAAAACTGGGATGAATACACATAATAATAATACCGATCCTTTGAGACACCGTACTAATCACCACTATCATGAGCCACTTTCATCATCAACAGCCTTTATATATATATATATATATATATATAGGCTGCAGTGGAAACATATATATATATGTGTGTTTCCACTGCAGGAGCTCAGGCCTACTCTTCAACAGAAAGTGTATAGGCCAAAGTTCACCATGCGGGACCAGTGCGGATTGGTACACTTCAGACACACCTTTGAATTTCTTCTCAGGAGTATGCAGGTTCCTCACGATGTTTTCCTTACTCGAAAAACCAATGTAAATGGTTTTTATCATTCGCAAATAAATAACAAATAGGAACTCATTAGTACGAGCCAGTATGAAACCCAGACCTCGATTTTTCAAGGACCCAACTGAGCTACCATGAGTGACTTTATGTAGAACAAAATCTTCAAAGTTGTTAGGAATAGGTTTATCGCACATAATTAAGGCATGGATTAAAAGGTTTTCGAGTATCAGTTAGATTCAGAATCGTAACAGTTCAGAATTTGAAAAAAAATCCTCACCCATTTTCAGAATCAGTAAAAAATGGTCGTTTTTGAAAACCCCTCAGCGCCCTTGAGGTCGTCTCTAGATAGCTACAGCTCTGCTCCACAGTGTGCTCTACTACTGTTATTACATTCTCGACGATTGGCACGGCAACAGAAGCCAACTCCGAACATATTATATCCATCAGGTTACGTGATTTTTCCTTCTGTTTAGATTTCTTCTTCCTCGCATAACCTTTCTGTGCACTTTTTACGTCGTACTGAGTGAAAAAATCGCTCTCGTTTACAGGTTTTGTCGAGTGTTTCCTTGTGAATGTTGTTTCGACTACATTGTTTTCGTTAATTTCCTGATACTCTTCGATATCGCTGTCTGTCGTTCTTGAATTTAAATAACGTAATGCTATGTTTTGATCCATTTCTAAATGGGTAACGTGCAGTAATAGTTCAGTAAATCAGTAATACTACATATATTCAATTTGTTTTCAACCAAAACTTTCGTACACTTTCGTATTGTACCGCCATTGTCATAGCAACTAATCTAAGATGCATTCAAGAATGTTCTTATTTCTTATATTATTATATATATATAATATACTATGAATAAATATATAACTATATAGTTATATTAATATATAATTATATTTTTGTAAACTTTTTATACCCAAACTAGCATTTCTGACACTTTTAAATCTATGAAAAAGATGCGTTCAAATATAAAAAGCTGGTACTTTGTCAAGATCACAGCTGACATCTGTCAATTTTTTGTGTCAAAACAAGTGATTGAGTTGAGGGGAGGGGTTAAGGGTGGTTTGAATTAGAAAATACGAAATTTTAATAGATTATTACCCTTAAACATGGCCAAATTCTGCTTAAAAGACAGTGGGGAGTACTACTTATCACTTTCCGAACAACCAAAACGATTCGACGCTGACAGTCCTGTTACAAATGTATTTTTTGATGACACAAATGGTGAAGTAAGTACAAACAATAAATTCATTACTTTCTAAATAATTTAAATTGCACGTCTGACGAAAAGGAGTTTTTTTTAAACCCTGAAAATATGTTTGTTTTCTTTTTTTATAGGTTTTTACAGTAAGATCCGGTGGAGTGACAGGCGTAACAGTTAATGGCATGGACGACAGCAAGTCGACCTCTTTCAGAATGGAAGACAGAGGTCCAATAATATCAATAAAATTCTCTCCGGATCACAAAATACTAGCAATCCAGCGGAACCATGAAAACCAGAGTGCCACTGTTGAATTTGTGAACTTCAAAGACCTGGCCCCAACAAACATGGAGTATTCTCACACTTGCAAATGGAAGAATGCTAAGATTTTGGGGTTTGTTTGGCCTAAAGTGAACGAGATTGCTTTTATAACGGATCATGGGATAGAGTTACTGCAAGTTCTACCAGAGAAAAAACAGTTAAAGAGCTTGAAAAATACTTCATTTAGGTTAGTATTTTATGAACTGTTATTATTTAGACTATAATAAAAAATAGCACTTTAAAGCTTAATATTTCACAAATGGATCCCTGGAATGAAGGAAAAAAACATACCCGTCAAATTGAGAACCTCCTCCTTTTTGAAGTCGGTTGAAAATGGTTTTATGACATTATGGGACAGAGGAAAAAAATCATCCCAATGTTATATGCCACATTTTTATCATGATCAATATGTATATTTAGTGTATAACAGATTGCTCTTGCCAAATTACACCTTTCTTCTACTAAGAGTCTCTGAGTTAAGCCATAGACAGATGGACATGATGAAACTATTAGGTTTCCTTATAGACTATAGTTTTAATTACAGTAAAAGCTCCTTATTCGCACTTCCTTTATTCGCGTTTGACTATTCGCGGATTTAAAAAATGCGACCCAATTTCTATATCCGCGACTAAAAATGTTTTCATTTGTGGATCTAATAAGTACATACATAATAATAAAATTATTCCAATAGGTATCCAACCCAATATCCTTGTCAAATGGACTAATAAAAAAGTAAAATAGATCTTACAAGTTTGCCTAAAGTATGTTGTTAAATGATATCGCCGAGGCCTTTGACACAAGCCGCCTTCGCCGCGATCGGTGTTGTTGAGAATGCGACTGCTGTGTATCAGTCTGAATTAAAGGAGCTTTTGAAAACTGCCAAGCAAGAAAAAATTTCAAAATTCTTCAAACCATTGCCTAAGCCTTAAGATAATTAATTAAAATGTTCAAAAACTTCAATTAAGTTAATGTTTTATGTATTTAATTTTTTATTATTTTGTCACCTAGGAAGGTATCCCCTATAATCCCATATAAATTACCATTCCGTATTCACGGTTTCTGTATTCGCGGCATATTTATGGAACATATACCCCGCGAATAAAGAGCTTTTACTGTACTACTATCTATATCTGGTCATATGCTTGAACCAAATTATTAAAGAAGGAACCCTAATGACTGGCTGACCTATATGTTACTAATTTTAGAAATATGATTATTTAAATTGTATAATTAAATTCCTCCCGGAGGATTGGAATAAAATCGAAAACCCTTAAAACACATGTGTGTTGTTGGTTACAGTGGTGCTTGGTTCTCGTGGTGTCCCCGCAGTGGCACAGTGCTGCTGGCCGGCAACAACGGTGCGCTGCTGCAGCCCTTTTCTCTCAACGGATCCTCCATCAACAAGCTTCAGAAGCTGGAGCGTGAGTCACACTATTTACTACCTACTATATTAATATCTATCTATCTAAAATACACTCTCTGTTGGAGAGTAGGTCTGAGCCCCTCCAGTGGGGACATATATAGGCTGTTTATATATATATTAATATATATATATATATAATACTTCGTCACGCTAAGACGGTTGGACGGATTTTGATGAAAATTAGTAGGTAGATAGAATAAACACAGATTAACACATAGACTTCGACAAAGAGGTCAACCGAAGAATCCAACTCGGCTGGGCAGCGTTCGGGAAATTGCGGCATATCTTCTCGTCCAAAATACCTCAGCGTCTAAAGAGAAAAGTCTTTGATCAGTGCGTGTTGCCAGTGATGACATACGGAACCGAAACGTGGTCTTTTACTGTGGGCCAAATAAACAAGCTCAAAGTCACTCAGCGAGCAATGGAACGAGCTATGCTCGGAATTTCTATACATGATAAGGTCCGGAATGAGGAAATCCGTAAACAAACGAAGGTCACCGACATAGCTCGACGAGTCAGTGAGCTGAAGTGGCAATGGGCAGGCCACATCGCTCGAAGAACTGATAACCGGTGGGGAGTAAAGGTTCTCGAGTGGCGACCACGTACCGGGAAACGTCTACCAGGCCGTCCCCCTTCTAGATGGACCGACGACCTGGTTAGAGTCGCGGGGAGTCGCTGGATGCAGGTGGCTCGGGACCGGTCGATGTGGCGTACCATGAGGGAGGCCTATGTCCAGCAGTGGACGTTTCCCGGCTGATGATGATGATGATGAACACATAGACTACCTCTTATCATGGTTCTGTATGTTCAGGCAAAGTCATATAGTCAATATATTTGTAAAGTTTGTTTATATTTAACCATTTTAATACTGTGCTTACATTTAGCATGTTGTTACCTGTAATTATTATAGCATATAACTCTCTTCTATGTTTGTTCTTGTTACTAACTGACCTGACAGATGTTATCCGGTCCAAATTTCAATACATTTCTAGGGAAAATAATAATAATAAAAATAGTTAAAACTGTCCAGCCGCTTTTATTACAAGCAACAAAATCAAACTGATTTATGAAAACATCAGTTTTTTAAAACTATATTTTAAAAAACCTAATTCTGCTGAGACAGTTCTGTTTGTCCATGCGGATGGCAGTTTTTTTAGAGAATATAGATAAATGCTTGGCCACGATCTCACCTGATGGTAAGCGATGATGTGGCCTACGAGGTGCAGGAAACCTAACATTCAGGAACTTGCAGACATGTTTCTGTTGATGTTGTTTATTTTGAAGTCAACTTATTTTATAAGTTCCATCCACCTGATGTTGATGATGTAGCTATCAAGTGTAATATGCACGACAGTGGACTCCGCCAAGCCGGTGGTGGAGCGGGACGTGTTCGTGCTGAGGTTGTGCGACGCCACGTGGTGCGCAGTTTTCCGGCACGCAGCCTCCGCCACCCCCGCCGCACCCGGACCTACTGAGGTATATACACATTAAATAATTTTACTATACCTACTATACCCTGGAAGTTTGAACATGATGAAAAGAACATTAAATTTCAGCATTGATAAAATTCAACTTCTATCTGCAACTACGAGTATTTGAAAGTTTGAATATTATTGTCTCGTGATGACTTACGTAACTATCGTTTCAGATTAATATTGTAAAAGTACATGTTTTTAGAGGAACTTCAGTACCTAAAAATATAAAGGAACTAAAACTCCTAAAATAATGAATACTGAAGCTTAATACAGATAAGCTGAATGTCAAGGGTGAACCTAGTTTAATATGGCTAAACCGGAAATGATAAAAATAATTACCATTGGCTTTTTCGTGAAGGAAAACATCGCGCATGTACGTACGTAGGTCATTTTCCGGGCCAGCGTCTCGCGGGGGGAGTGAGGTATCACGGATCGGTGGGAGGCGGTGAACGTACGTAGTTATTAATTATATGTGCTACTACCACCAATTGAATGTGTTCCGCAGGTGTGGTTGCTGCCTATAACGAGCACTGCGCACACGCACGTCTTGAAGACGGGTCTGGTGGGCAGGTTCGCGGTGAACGTGGTGGACGACCTGCTAGTGGTGCACCACCAGGCAAGTATTGGGTATTTGTGTGTAGAACCCCGCAACAGATGTACCAAAGATCTGTTATGACCTCTTATTGTGGTATACCGCGGGATAGCTCTATGCTAGCTTATAATCTACCGCCTTATAATGTAGCGTTGCTTCCGAGGAGGGATAGTGACCAACGCTACTTCAGCGGCACGATCGCGCCTTAGTAAATAACAGTAGCATATAGGTTTTTATCTTTTTTGTAATAATTTTGATTTATTGTATTGTATTTCATATATAACTATGGATATTTGTTACCTGCAAATGAATGAGTAATTATGATGAATACGACCGACTGAATGAACTTCAAAAACTTCAAAATTAAATTAATTAATTTTATACTACAACTTCGTTCTGTCCTAGTTCAATATTTCAAGCGAAGCTCCCACGAGGAAATATTCAAGTAAGTGGGGTTAATAAGCAATTTTAATGTCTAGTTTACACTTTCCAGTCGAGCCAAACATCCCAGCTGTTCGACATAATGGAGGACAGCAAACCAGAGAACGGGACAGTCCTTCACCTACCCGTGGTGGCGGGACACTCGATGCGTCCCGCTATGGTAGGGGACCAGCTCTGCCCTATGTGTATCCTTTTACAACAAAATCTATTTTATCAAATCTATCAAAACTAACATCGTAGGCAGAGGCCTAATTGTATCTAGTTTTTCCACCTTGAAACCTTAACTGACCTCACAGACTCTGGCAACTGGGTGGTGTTCCAGCCCTCGTACATCATAGACGCGCGGCTCGGGTGTCTGTGGCGCGTGCAGCTCGAGCCGGAGGGACTGGCGCACGAGGTATGACATTCAACTGGGTGGTGTTCCAGCCCTCGTACATCATAGACGCGCGGCTCGGGTGTCTGTGGCGCGTGCAGCTCGAGCCGGAGGGACTGGCGCACGAGGTATGACATTCAACTGGGTGGTGTTCCAGCCCTCGTACATCATAGACGCGCGGCTCGGGTGTCTGTGGCGCGTGCAGCTCGAGCCGGAGGGACTGGCGCACGAGGTATGACATTCAACTGGGTGGTGTTCCAGCCCTCGTACATCATAGACGCGCGGCTCGGGTGTCTGTGGCGCGTGCAGCTCGAGCCGGAGGGACTGGCGCACGAGGTATGACATTCAACTGGGTGGTGTTCCAGCCCTCGTACATCATAGACGCGCGGCTCGGGTGTCTGTGGCGCGTGCAGCTCGAGCCGGAGGGACTGGCGCACGAGGTATGACATTCAACTGGGTGGTGTTCCAGCCCTCGTACATCATAGACGCGCGGCTCGGGTGTCTGTGGCGCGTGCAGCTCGAGCCGGAGGGACTGGCGCACGAGGTATGACATTCAACTGGGTGGTGTTCCAGCCCTCGTACATCATATACGCGCGGCTCGGGTGTCTGTGGCGCGTGCAGCTCGAGCCGGAGGGACTGGCGCACGAGGTATGACATTCAACTGGGTGGTGTTCCAGCCCTCGTACATCATAGACGCGCGGCTCGGGTGTCTGTGGCGCGTGCAGCTGGAGCCGGAGGGACTGGCGCACGAGGTATGACATTCAACTGGGTGGTGTTCCAGCCCTCGTACATCATAGACGCGCGGCTCGGGTGTCTGTGGCGCGTGCAGCTCGAGCCGGAGGGACTGGCGCACGAGGTATGACATTCAACTGGGTGGTGTTCCAGCCCTCGTACATCATAGACGCGCGGCTCGGGTGTCTGTGGCGCGTGCAGCTCGAGCCGGAGGGACTGGCGCACGAGGTATGACATTCAACTGGGTGGTGTTCCAGCCCTCGTACATCATAGACGCGCGGCTCGGGTGTCTGTGGTGCGTGCAGCTCGAGCCGGAGGGACTGGCGCACGAGGTATGACATTCAACTGGGTGGTGTTCCAGCCCTCGTACATCATAGACGCGCGGCTCGGGTGTCTGTGGTGCGTGCACCCTGGCTGTAAGCATGCGAGTCGTCGAGCTTCGGGCCGGGGTTCCTTACTGTGAAACGTTTACCGGGCTGACATCTGATGATAAAGTTGCGAAGAATTGCTGGATGAAAGCGACTTAGGACCAGTCGTTGTGGCATACAATAGATTTTGCCTGTGTTCAACAGTGGTCGTTTCTAGCCGATGATGATCATACATTTCCCAGGTGGCCAAAGAAGAAATCTCCAAGATAGTGTCAGTTCTGCTGCGACGTAAGGACGGCAAAAGCACTGTGTACCGGGTACTCCACCAGCTCATCAGCCAGGCGCAGAGCTACCTAGTGGAGCTGGCGAGCGTGTTCGACGAGATCAACTCGGTGTACAGGTACACTTGCGTAACGGCAAGCTGAAGGAACCTCAACCGCCGCCGATATCTCCTGGTGACTGTGGACAATTAAGTAGTTTCAAAGTGTTTTAGGTCGAGCGTTTTGCTGGACCTGGGCCTCCTTCATGGTATGCCACAGTCCCGAGCCACTTACATCCAGCGACTTTAGCTAGGTCATCGGTCTAGTCTATATCTAGTAGGTGGACAGCTAGGTACACATGTTTCTTATATGATCGCCACTTGAGAACTTTTAATCCCCACCAGTTATAGGTTCTTCGAGCAGGTGCCTATTGCCACTTCAGCTCACTGATTTCCTCATTTCTGATTTTATCACGTAGAGAAATTCCGAGCATAGCTCGTTCCTATGCTCGCTGAGTGATTTTAAACTTGTTTATTTGGCCCATAGTAAAACACCACATTTCGGTTCCGTATGCCATGGAACACGCACTGATGAACTAGTGGTAGTCAGCCAGGAATAAATGCGAGTACCATGAGATAGATATTTCATGAAACAGTGCTACGATGCGTTTCAGGCGTTGGGCAGACCTGGAGGTGTCGCGCAACACGGCTGGTCAGGGCGTGGAGTCTCGGGCGCTGGTCCCGCGGGGCTGCGTGGTGATCTCGCAGCCGGACATGTGCACGCACGTGCTGCAGGCGCACGCTGACGACGCGCACCTCGTGCAGGTACCACCACCATGACAGTATCATGCTTTCGCGGTCACTTACCTTCCTCTTTGTTGAAGTGTGAATTTAAGGTGAATTAGCTCGATAAAAGTTTCCTTCTAAATTTCTTTTACCATAATCTTAAAAAAAGCTTTTAATAAGACATCATATTTTAATTTCGCGAAATGACTATCATTTACACACAACTTTACAGTGAATCACATATTTTTTTATACACATTTGTTCAAAACGTCATCTAGGGACCAAGAGCTGCGTAACGGCTATTGTAATAATAAAGTTGTAAAAGGGACCTTTCATCTGGGGCCAGCTCTTGGTACACTGTTTTAAAATAAAGGTAAAAATATGGGAATTACTTTAAAAATTGGAATGATCAGATTATATGGATAATTTACGTGTACAATATACTTACTTTTTTCTAGGCCAATTTCACGTTCATTTTTAAATGACAGCTTGAGGACAGCTCCGACTACTTAGCATTTTGCGTTATCACAGATTCGTTCAGAAATGGTTATTAGCACGAGTAAATGTATAACATGAAAATGAAAAAATGAAAAAAATATTTATTTCCTTTCACATTTACATTAAATTAAAGTTTTTCACATCACTGTAGTTTTTCTTTTGTCTTCTGGGCAGAATTGTATTGACCAAACCTGAATACTACATTCTGCGTCTCTGTTTAATATTGTTGGTGTTCAGGTAGTGACTGCGTACCTGGCGTCGCTGGCTCGTCACGAGCTGGTGGTGCAGCACGCCGTGGCCGAGTTGTGTGTGCGCGCGCTGGTCACGCGCGGCGCACTGCCCAGGCTCAGATCCCTAGGTATGTATCGTACTAAATCATACATTATAACAATAATATTTTGTTCTCACACAAAGAATAGTACATCGGTGGAAAGTAGGTTAGGTTACTTGTGATATTAAAAAACGAAACGAATCGGATAACGGTTATTTAAAAAAAACGTTCAAAATTTAATGAAAAAACGGAATCGAATAAGCATTTTACTATTCCAGGTACTAAATTTTTCGCAATTTTTGAGACATTTAGATCTTGAAAAATCCAAATATAAATGTAAAATTAAAAGTATTTTATTTTGGGGGCTTTCTTTTAATGTCCTTTACGGTATAAAATACAATTGAACCCCAAATTAATTAGGTGTCAATTAGCCAATTTTAATGCATTTGTGTGAGACTGGAGCGTAAGCTAAGCAAAACTGTGTCTTACATTGAGATATAAGTGCATGTTCCGTGTGGTGGTAGCGTGTGAGTGTATGTTTACAATGATTGTGTGTGTGTGTGTGTGTCATGTAATTATTTCTGTCATAGATTGTTTTATCCATCATAGCAGTTTTGCCTTAATTTTCGTATATATTCATTGTGCAGTCGAACAGTTCAAGAGGAATATCATTCCATGGACTCTCTTCATCTTCTTGCGTCGATATGTTTGCAGTTCGTCGGGGTTGCTTGGGCGACGCCCGCCCGCTTGCGTGCCAGCTGCTGTCCCTGGGACACATCGACCCGGCCGCCGCCCAGCTGGCGCTGGACATGATGTGTCGACTCAAGGGATACGAGGTAATAGTAATCCTTGTTGTAGCGGCCATTCTAATTCGCACTCGGTGATGCAAGTGACGTGAAGCTCTGTCACTGACGGACAGACAGAATAATGGTGGTAACGTTAAATGTCATTTCATTGACGCCATATTTGTTTTTGAGTTAAGTCTTAACTAGACCAAAATATATCGAAATCGACATTTTAAAATTAGTAGTGTACGTACACACGAATATAAAAATATGTATCTGTCGCAGTTGAATTGCGTAAAAGGGTGTTTTACATAACCGCTAGCTGTAACACTAAACAGTACTGTTAAATAAAGCAACTGAACTTTAACACGCAAAATTGAATGAACGTTTTGTATTAATCAATGCAGCGGGTCAATGAAACGTCACATTGTAGTACTTTAGTTCTCAATTTGGTCGCGCGTAGCGCTGTATATCATAACAACAAAAATGGCGCGAGTACTTCGTCAAAATTTACCAATAAAACCACTAATTCAAGTGAAAATAACCCCGAAAACAGTGATTTTACGGACAACAGTTATCCCAGTTTTATGCTAGTCAGTGCGGGAACATAGAAAAGCCGTGGACCGAGCAATGAGTTTCGGAGGTTATAAAACAAATCAAAAGCGGTAAAGTGGCCATAAGTTAGAACATTTGTTTTTTAGATGTTGTAAAACAAAAAGTTAAATGTAGTTAAGTAAGCTACAAAAACTGTGTGACTGTTTTCTTTTATTGTAAACTGTTGATTGATAAATAAACTGAGTAAAATTTTAAAAGGTTAACTTTATTATATCTGTAATTGTCATGAACAAAAATAAAATAATATATAACTAAATGTCATACTTCTTAATTTGTAATTCATCATAGTCACCCTATACCAAAACAATTCATTCTCCAAAACGTCAAACTTAGCGCAGGGGCAATCCAACTGGACGTTTTACTGCTGCTTTATATAACAGTACTGTTTGGTGTTACAGCTAGCGGCTATGTAAAACAGCCTTTTAAGCAATTCAACTGCGACATATCCACTTTTGAACCAAGTCACATTCATCTTTAATTGACATTCCCTTCGACACACTACATAGGACGGGTGAATATGACGTGGTACAAAAGTGGATACTCGTAAATATTTTTGTACTCGAATGTGCAAAAGGCCCGTCCGGAGCTCCAAACATTCGCGGAACGTGTTATTTGTGTATAATTATGTAAATAGAATACAACCAATACATTTTTTTAAATTATTGTATCGTTTCAGGAGATCGTTGAAGTGTTGCTGAGCTGGAACGAGCCTATAAGTGCGATCGGCGCTGCGAAGCAGGCGGGCGGGCAGGTCTGGCACCAGCTGTCAGCGCGCAAGGTCCTCGCTGCGGCCCGGGGACACCCTCCCGCCCTCGTGGCTGCCGCACACGCGCTCATGATGAGGAACCTCAGGTTGAGGGGGGACACCGCATTCCTTAAAGGTGGGCCTTAACATGCGTACACGGAAACCTATAGACTGTGTGCTATTCTCATGATGTCACGCGCGCGAGGGAGATATAAAATACACTCTATGTCCGTGTTAGAAAAAGACGATACTTATTTTTGCTGTCCTCTTCGGCGTAAACGCCTTTTTTATACAGACCTAAGGGTCACTACGAAGTGGTTTACACACCGTCCGCTATTTCTCATCACAAAGAACAGCGGTAAGCCGAGGTCTAGCCCAAGTGACTAACTGTTCGGTTAAAGCTGTCATAATCGGAAAAAAGTGACACAGGTTTTCATCGCTGTTTTTAAAGTCAAATAAGTTTTGTAGGTTGTATTGGGTCGTTTAATATGGTGAAAACGAGAGGGCTATATGTGGAGAAACAGAGATCACATCATGTCAGTCTATATGCATACATGTGGTCAGTTTACTCAGTCACAAATAATAATAATGTTATTTTTCACCGCCTGAGGTCGCGGGTTCAGTTCCCAGCGAGGGGTATCGGTTAGTTTGATGGTTTTCCTATTTTCTATATCTACGTGTCAATCCAGAAAATATTTTGTGTGCCAAATTTCATGCAAATCGGTTTTGCCTACCATTTGAACATGGACCCTCGCGGCATAACCACCGCACCGCACTTAGCGGGCGGATTGCATGATCACAGTAAGATGTTTACTTGCATGAGCGTTTTGCAGTCACGTGGCTAGAATGCCTTTTCAACGGGTTGTGCTAAGAAATGATCGAAAAATCCACCAAAAATCATTATCAGTGCTATTTATCTATTCACACGGTCGCTAATGCGAGCATTTTTTGTCGACTACCCAATTCTATAGCTGTGACGTCATATCACGCCATTACTTATCCGCATTGTTTTTCCGTTCACTGCTATCTAATCTGCCTTGCTAAGTGTTCGTAATTTATTTGCGACCGATAATCAATACTACTGTGAAAGTTGGTTTGTTCTGTTTCAACCAACGACGAGTCCACGAGTGAATTTTGTATAATGATAGTTTTCACCTTAGGCATTTCATTATTTAAATACTGGGAAGCGAATAATTAACGCGTTCATAAAGAACTAAAAACCGACTTCAATTGCCTTAAAAATTTGGTTTTTGTTGATTTTCTCAAAGAGCGATCAATCAATTTCGATAAAATTTATATGGGACCAACTCTGAATTATGTTCTACCAAACAAACAAAAAAACAATTTAAAAATCGGTTCACTATTGGCGGAGTTATCGCGTAACAAACATACAAAAAAAACATACGCGTCGAATTGAGAACCTCCTCCTTTTTTGAAGTCGGTTGGAAAATGGCATTTCTATCTTAGGCAGAAAAGTAAAGGCCAAGCCAATTATGTATGTTTTCTGATTATAAATTCAAAGATGTGTGTGTGAAGTCTACCAATCCGCACTGTGCCCGCGTGGACTATAATAAGCCTGAGCCCCTGCAATGGGGACATATATATATATTGTATGTATTCGCCTCCATTGCTTAGTGACTACACAGGCCAATGATCCGCAGGTCACAGATTCAATTCCCAGCGTGTTACCTGTCGCATTCGGTTGGGTGAGTGGTAGAGCACTACTCCAAGCTAGAAGCTGGTCCGCTGCTGAACATAAACGTGAAGGAATCTGCTTAACGCCACGGTTGCCCCTGCACTTCACAAACAAATCTCCCTCATGTAAAGCTCGTTAAGCCGTTAAAATAATTCAAAAGTGGACATATGCACCTGAAAATCAAACATATATACGCAATAGAATGTGAAGTCAGAGTAATGGCCGTATATTTTGTAACTACTCGTTAACAAGTGCGTTTGTTTCAGGCGAACAATGCGATTCTTACATGGAATACTACAGGCAGGTCATGTCGGAGTAACTGCATGCATCATGACACCTGTCTCCAGAGCAGATCACACTGACAACTGCATTCTTACTGTGGTTTTATAATGACACACTTGCAATTACAAACTTACAAATGCAATCATTACACTAACCATGTTTTCAATTATCTAATGTAATACAACTGGTTCGGGACAGTATTTCAAATATGAACAGAAAAAAATAGATATTTTGTTTTAAGTTATATTATTCCATTTAGAAGTACTTGAATGTAAGTTACGTTACTAGTTATTTTAATTGTTTATGTTATTATCACTGATAATTATAAGAATGATAATAATTATAGGAAATAAGAAATGCAAATGCATGTATAGCAAATGACGATATAGTTTTAAAGAACTTTATGGATTTTAAATATTTTTCAAACTGTGATTCTATTTTTAATACAATTAAGGTTTTATGTTTGACATGTACAATACTGTAAAATATGTTTTTGTGATATAAAGAATGAATTGATAATAATAAAATGATTGATAACAATGCAATTTAATTAATTTAGGTGTTCGAGCCTTCCGGCTTGACCCACTTGAGATAAACCCTTCTGAACATCAGCGCCATCTAGTAGTTTCATAGTGCAAATACACAGCGCGTCGGTGATTGGCTGTGCTGTAACGGTAGTGGGAGGTGTCAGCGCGGCTGTCAGGCACGCGAGTCGCGTGTCTCTTCAGTACGCTTTTGAATCTTCAGCGTCGTAGTAGTGCGCAACACGAAAATTCATCGACGACATTGATTTACAAGGATTACAGGTAAAATCATACCTACATTTATTATTATTTTTTCATGATAACTTGTTGTGGATTTCCTTAGTTGGATAGGGAAACAATCCACAACGAAACACCTGAATATAATGCAAGCATGTCGCCCCCGGCACACGCGGGCGTCACAACGGTGTCGCCGTTATCGTTTCGCTAAGAATGATACTAGGACCAACAACGGTGCAAGCATGTCGCTCCCGGCACATGCGGGCGTCACAATGGTGTCGCCGTTATCGTTTCGCTAAGAACGATACTCAGACCAACAACGGTGCAAGCATGTCGCTCCTGGCACATGCAGGCTTCACAGGTGTGTCGCCATTATCGTTTCGCTAAGAACGATACTCAGACCAACAACGGTGCAAGCATGTCGCCCCTGGCACATGCAGGCTTCACAGGTGTGTCGCCATTATCGTCTCACTACGAGCGATACTAAGTCAATAACCAACTCGGTTGTTGCAAAGCACCAAAAGTTGTGAGACGCATCAACTGAGACGTCTGGTCGCATCGACCGAGACGTCACGTCGCATCAGCTGAGGCGACGTCGTATCAACTGAGACGACGTCGTATTGACTGAGGCGACGTCGCATTGACTGAGGCGACGTCGTATCAACTGAGGCGACGTCGTATCGACTGAGGTGATAAGTCGCATCAGCCGAGGCGAGGGTCGTAGTGACTGAGACGTCATGTCGCATCAACCGAGGCGACAGTTGTATCGACCTAGACGTCACGTCGCATCAGCCGAGGCGACGGTCGTAGCGACTGAGACTTCATGTCGCATCAACCGAGGCGACAGTCGTATCGACCGAAAAGTCACGTCGCGTCAGCCGAGGTGACAGTCGCATTGATCGAGGCGACAGTCACATTGATCGAGGCGTCAGGTCATATCACCCGAGACGCCGCGTCGTATCAGCCGAGATGTTGGGTCGCATCAACCGAAACGCCGGGTTACATCTGCCGAGGCGTTCGGTCGCATCATCCGAGACGTCTAGTCACACCTGCCAAGGCTTCGGGTCGCATCAGCCGACTCTTGAGATATCTATTGATTAGACCAAACGCATTGATTGATAAGTCCTTGTCGTATCAATGATACGACTGGACTCACGTTTTCATACAACACGTAGCACGTCGCAAGCATTCTATTACATCACAATGACGTCTCACTGACTGTGATGTTTTTGGCTTCAGTACAGATCATGGCACCTATGGTCATGGACTAACTGTGCCAAGGCCTGTTCCAACAGAAGAGAACGATTTTGGCAGTCATTGACGACAACTACTTTGGTGGTTGAATGCCGTAGGAGGTCGAAGATTTATCCCAGTCGGACCTGTTCGGCGAATCCCTCTCACTGTCAACGTAAGCAAAGCTGCGAGTCGCAGTCCCTACAGAAGAGGGATCGACCCTCACCAGACGATACCTCACTGTCAGAGAAAAAATACCGGTGCATTAGGATGATACCACGCGTTTGGCTACTGGGACGCACCCTCTACTGAACTGTACTCTCTACACATAGTCATGGTGAGGATTTACGCAAGGTCCTATGAGCTTTTTATGTGCACGATGCAACTTCTCAACCCGGGACGCACCTCAAAAGCCAGCTCCTCAAGGAAACGAAGAGAGTCCCCATTGGGACATCCCACTACCAAATCTTCCCGTCGGGAATAAACATTCACCGACATGCAAACCTCCTGCTTCGAACGCATGATGCACTTACTGTCAGATCAAACCCACTTCAGAGTGGGATGAACCATAGGAGTCAGATGAAGATAACATTCTACCCGAAGATTTTCCGAGCACTTTCTTTCTATGTAGCGTAACCAGGTACGCAGGAAACTGTTGTAAACCTCCCGTGGAGACAGGAAAAGATATATTGACTGCACAAATTGCGTCATCACAGAGGAAGCTGAATGAACTAAAATCGTTAGCTACAGCCTCAGAAACAGACGCTATTGTCGTCCGTAACTTCACGCCACGTAAATCTGAAGCTGAGCTGAAATTAGCATATACTGATCCAAAACTGTTTAAGCCAGGTTGAATATGTTTACGTTTAAATAAAGATGTCTGGATAAACGCCCATTACGCCGAGGCTCAGGAGACGTTCCAGCAACTCTTGTTTTTCGCCGGACTAAAGCTGAATAGTCTCCAAGCAACATCAACACCCGCCTGGAACTCAGTTTGTCAACTGGAACGGACTGACTTGATCTTGGAGTTGACCTTTCATGAAAAATGCTTAAAGGTGGATCCAAATCTGCAGGTGGAGATCCAGAAAAACTTCTTAAATCAACAACGCGCTTTCAGGAAAGTTAGTGACGGTTCGCTGCAATACACATATGGTAGAAGAGACCAAACAATAGACATAAACGCCCGAATAAGGTGCTCAATGTCATTTTACCTGATATTCCCCCATTGGATACTTATCTCTTCTAGGAAGAGGAACTAACGGAGGCAGAAGGGGGGGGGGGGGGGGGCTATACGTTTTTTAACGATAACGACAAGCCCCAGTCGCAAAACTGGTAAGAAATTTCTACCGGCATCAGCACATAATAATTCAGGTAAAACTCAATGGGCAAATCAGCACCGTGATCGAAAAGAAAACGTCTGAAACTTTCGACCGAAACCAGAGAACAATAGAAGCAGTACCTACAAAAATAGTTCTGCCCTGGCTAACGGAAGGATGCCTTAATCTAGATATTTGCATGCAGGTGAAGTACGGGATCAGATTTGCCCGAGGGAATCACTGGTTGCTCTGCAAGCAATTCTTAGTTTGCTGGAAGGCTACTGTATATTCCTTTCTTATAAAACCACCGTACGAAATATTAAAAGTCGAAAATTGCAGCTAATTCGAACCGAGAACCTCTGAGATATTGATGCAATAAATATCAAAGCTTCGAGATGAAAAGGACTTCCAAAAGTCAAAATCTTTATTCGTAAGCATAGGTTGTACATAGGTGTTCCATTATGGGTTTTTTAAATATTCTTAAGAGAAAAATCTGACGGCTCCCACATCGTCATCACCGGCGAGCTATATGGGTCCCCACTGCGGGGGCTCGGGCATTCTTTCCCACATTGTACGGCCACCAAAATGTTCGAATGATAAGTCTGAAACAGGTATCTCAATCGATACAAAAATATGATTATTGGGTAAAACTCTTTTGTAAACCACACAGAAGGTACTTCTTCGTTTTCAAAGGCATTATTTATAATATTAGCCGTTTACCCCTCTGGCTATCAAGTGCCCGATCGATTGAGTGGCCTCTGTACTTCGCCAGAATGGAATTCGAGTGATAGTCTATCTTGATGTTGTTGTTTTTTGCCTATGAATAAACTAAACAAAACCATGTAGAAAAACAGACGATTTTGACCATTTGCTTTTTGACAAAGCTAAGTTGGAACATAAACACCGCAAAATCTGACTTAGTGCATAAGCAACAAATAGAATATTTGGGCCTCAACTGGAATACTATTTCTAACAAAAAAACTCTTACCTAACTCAAAAGTGAAAGAAAATAAAACAAATATCAAGAATATTATTATTATCACAGGTACAATTATAAAAGTCCGACGGATTTAGGAGGATGCAAAGTAACTCTTAAGTAATTTTTGTTTTTGGTCTGCTTGAAACGTTGCCCCACGGAATGTTCTATGCTGCAGACTCACACATATCGCAGCAACATCGTGACATGATATGGGAAAACACAAATCGTTCTGACTACCTGACCAAGCAAATGAAGAACCATATTGGTGACTCCAACACATATAAATGGCTCCAGGCTGATCCACCTTCAGCTTTTGTGGCCACCGACGCACCAGACCTCGGTTTAGGCTGGAACACCAAAATAATTGGCAGGTATGGGTATTGTTAGAAGTCTTACGATCAGAATGGAGGGAGCTCCAAGGAAGAACGATCGTTTCCCAAACTGACAATCCGATAGCAGTCTCAGAATACAGGGATGAACGAGATGAAAGAATACTCCTCCATATTGGCTCAAAATCTTAACACCTGACCGACTTCCATAATACCACAGTGGTACTAAAGTATTTGCCACGCAGATGCGATGGCCTCGCAGACAGTCTGTCCATACTGAAGTCCCAGCAAGAGTGGCACCTAGACACCACGAAATAAGAAATTTCCTGGAGGATGGGAATTCCAGAAATAGATGTTTTCCTATGGGCGGTCATCCGCACTAGTTTAGTTTACGATCTCAAAGTAACCTAAATAATTTATATATATTCTATTTCTTTATCCAAATCAAATCATTTTATTTACATTCATGTACATGTAGCTCTAATATATGAGCGATGAGCACAAGGACACCGAAAGCTAGTACGCAGATGCCTTCAGCCAACCATGGAAATAGTACAAACTGGAGGAGTTTTTTCCCCACGCCAGCATTGATTCCACGAGTGACCATCTCCCAAGGCCACTATATCTTTATAGCACCGAGACGGGAGAAAGCTTTATGGTGAGCCTCTCAAAGACGTACGATCTTACGATCGACGAGTTACGGCCGTGAGCCCTTCGGAACTTGTTTTTTGAAAACCAGGAAAATACTACCAGCCACCAAAACAATACATGTCCATACAGTCCAACAGTTGCCACGCTTATAAAACCTTCGCAGGGTGAGCCGATTACATCCGCTAATGAAGGAGACAGAGAAATTCTGTGGAAAACCCCTTAAAAGGAAAAAAAAAAACATCGTATAGGATGTATCAGACCTTTTCATGTGGTTATTACAAATAAGCGTTAATATACGTTTCCATTTGATTTTAAGCATTTCAGCACGTAGTGACATATTACTCTTAGCCGCAGGACACCTTAATACTCTTAGCCTCAGGCCGCCGCATTCATGTCTTGACATTATTCAACGTAAACTAAGATCGACATTTTATTTCCAAAAACAAAATCATATTATGGCCGTCTTTCGGCTCTGAAACGGACAGGACTAATTATGGTCAGCCGGATTGGTGTCTGTTGAAGAATAAAGAAATTAAACTAGATCTCTTGGATCCCTATGTTAATCCATATATCGGAAGAAGAAGAAAACGTAGAGCGGATCTAACCTTGACAAACTTAATTATCACCACCGGAAATAAGGTGAAAGCAGCCTCAGTATCTATATAGCTGTCCAGCTTCGATAGATATTTAGAAACGCAAACATATAAGGCTCTTTTGGCAGTTTTCGAGCCGCAGTCGCTTCAGACAACTGGTCTAACAAAACTCGACATGTGCGTGATACTACGCAAGGGAAATTGGCATAACAGTTCAAACGCTCTGGGACTGTTTCAAGGAAGTGAGATCAAGGAACAGCAAGAGGGCCTATGTGTGATGTCTATGACTATGTCCGATTTTGAGGCTTTGTTATACAATGTACTCGTTTTTGAGATTTTGGTATTAACTTGATTTGTATAAGACAGGCTTCTTCATGTATTTATATATATTTTTGGGAAGATCAGCTTAAAATATAATTTGAAGTCATATGTTCGGACCGGTTTCCTACAAACCACACACAATTAATTCACAGTACGCTGGGTCAGCGCCGGCAGATAATAAACATCTCAAGTGGGTCAAGCCGGAAGGCTCGAACACCTAAATAAAACCGTTTTTCCCCCAAAGGGTAAAAAACGAATATTTAGGTTTCAGCCGAAAGGCTTGACCCACCAAATAATCTCTTGCCGGCTTCCGCCTCGCTTCCGATTCTTACAGGTTCGGTACTGAAGAGACACGCGACTCGCGTGCCTGACAGCCGCGCTGACACCTCCCACTACCGTTACAGCACAGCCAATCACCGACGCGCTGTGTATTTGCACTATGAAACTACTAGATGGCGCTGATGTTCAGAAGGGTTTATCTCAAGTGGGTCAAGCCTTTCGGCTGAAACCTAAATATTCGTTTTTTACCCTTTGGGGGAAAAACGGTTTTATTATGTAGGTGAGTACCTACTGTGGTTATCTTTGTTTTTTCAGCTATCTCTTGTGTAACGTCACACCATTATTTTTTATTTGAAAGAATTTCGATGACTTGATCTTTCATTCTTTTATAATGCAACCATATCGGGCACCATCAAATCTTTGGTGTGTTCTGTGATGCTTGAAATATAATTTTCAAAGTAATGCATTTTTTGTATTGTAATTGTAAATATAATAAAATCGTAACCCTCTTTTTGGCGCAGTTGGTTAATTAATTAAGAAAATATGTTTGAATTGTATTATATACCTATTTTTTGAGAAATAAATTATTATTGTTTGTTAGGACTTTCTTTTAAATATCCTTTCTGAAACTTGATCCAATAAGAATATCCGTTCCTAAATTAGTTTTTTTTTTTGAGTTCAAAGATTAATCTATTATGTTTTTATCGGAATGAGCAGGTAATTGGTAGATAATGTTAAATTCAATGCAAGGTCATAACTACATACAACTATGGCTTCAAGGAGAGTCAAGGTTTCTAGATGAATGTTCAATATCAATGCAATACTAAACCATTCTGTTAACTGATGTTAGTATTCCCAATTGATATAAATATGCATACTTTGACAGTAATCATAATACTATATATAATTCTGGTAATTTTTGAAGCATAAGGTTAATTAATTTATATTTACTTAACATATGGACCACTGATACTATTATCATTTATTAAAATGTTAAGTGAAATGTAATTTTATTTCTTTTGAGAATAAATATCTTTAACCACATTGTCATATGGCAGACGACAGACATTTAATTAAAGTCTAGTCTGTGCATTTAATTTTATTTAATTGACATGTGTCAAAATAATGATGCAAAAAAATACTGTATTCATGAGTTTTTAATAATAAAATACAGCTTTAAATACATGTTTAACAATAAATGCTCATCCCAAAATTTTGCCTAAAACTAAAAGTGTACAACGGCACGGATAGACTTGCCAACGTGCATTAAATGGAATGCTTCGTTGATCTCCTTCAATGGGACATTGTGTGTTACAAAGTCGTCCAATGGCAGCTTCTTGTTGACATACTCATCGACTAGCTTAGGAACGCTGTCACGGCTCTTGTAGCCTCCGAAAGCCGTCCCCTTCCATGTACGTCCAGTGACAAGCTGGAATGGGCGTGTACTGATCTCTTCCCCAGCTGCAGCAACTCCAATGATCACAGAAATCCCCCAACCTTTGTGGCACGCTTCCAGAGCTGCTCGCATGGTGTTGACATTACCGATGCATTCAAAAGTGTAATCCAACCCTCCATCAGTCAAGTCTACCAATACCTGTTGGATTGGTTTGTCATAGTCTTTGGGGTTGACAAATTCATTGACTCCAAACTTCTTGGCCACCTCAAACTTATCAGGATTGATGTCTACTCCAATTATTCTCTTAGCACCTGCAGCTTTGCACCCTAATGCGACAGCTAGCCCTACTGCGCCGAGCCCAAAGATAGCACAGTTTGAATCTTTCTCTACTTTAGCAGTGTTCAAGGCAGCTCCATAACCAGTCGGCACACCACAGCCTAGCAGGCAGACTTTATCTAAAGCAGCTGAGTCAGCAACTTTACACAAAGAAATTTCCAAAACGACTGTATATTCACTGAACGTAGAGCATCCCATGAAGTGGAATAGTTCTTTTCCTTTGCAGCGGAAGCGTCGTGTGCCGTCGGGCATCACACCCTGCCCTTGAGTAACTCTCACCTTCTGGCACAGGTTGGTTTTAGGATTGAGGCAGAACTTACAGCTTTTACACTGCGGGACGTAGAGAGGGACAACGTGGTCGCCGGGCTTGACGCTGGTGACTCCGTCGCCGACGCTCTCGACAATACCGCCGCCCTCGTGACCCAGCACAACGGGGAACACGCCCTCCGGGTCCTTCCCGGACAGCGTGTACGCGTCGGTGTGGCACACGCCCGTCGCAACGATCTTTACCCGAACTTCGCCCGCCTTGGGCGGATCCACCTCTATCTCTTCGATCGACAGCGGCTTACCGGCCTCCCACGCCACAGCCGCCTGGCACTTGATCACTTTACCGGCAGTAGACATGGTACGTGAATTCGATCGCCGCGAACGACAGTAACTGAACAAATAAAATAATGAAGCAAAAACCTTCCTTGACCCTGAAACCCAATGACGATAAAATACCCGGTTGTGTGATGTAATCTTACAAAATTATCAATAACCTTGAATGCTTATCCAACAAATTTTCAAGTGCGATGCATATCATTTGTTCATAGTTCATCGATGATTCTTCTAATAACAGCTTACGATTTCCAAAAGAAAATATTCAATGAAAACACAACTCTTGTTTACGAAAGATTACATTTATTTACGTGCTAAGTAACTGTTGATTGTAAGCGAACATGTGGACATGACAGCACTTGACAGCAGGATAGCTTGATTGAGTTATTAGTGAGAAAAACAAGGATAGAATCATTATGAATAGAGGTGAAATGAAACCATAATCGAATTCAAAAAAATCGGTGTACGAAGCACCATTATTATTATCAGTATCGTCATAAACACAGTTTCAGAAATTAATAATAATCATATTCTGAATAACTTTTGGTCGATTGTTTTTGAAAATCTTGTGGATAAACGCGTTCAAAAAGAACTAAAAACTAAACTTCAATTACCTTAAAAATGTTCACTCTTAGAATGTAGAATGATAAAATTTATATGAGACCACCTCTAAAGTATACTCTACCAAACAATAAGGAATCATCTATATCAATCATCTCTAGGAATAATACTCCTTTTCTGAAGTCGGTTGAAAATTAGTTTTGATTATACTATTTTCAAATCATATATATATCTCTCTCTACTCTAGTGATGACATATGGATAGGTACATATATTAGTCTGTGACATATGGCTTAACCTCAAATAGTGATTCTTGCTCATATTAAGAATTGAATGAATGTTAGTTAGAATATTAAATCCTCTTTGCTCAGTGCCTTAAATAAATCAAAATACATGTCTTTATCATAATTAATTGTTGTTAATTCTCTTTAATAGAAAATTTGAAATATAATCTGTGAATTGAATAATATATTTCGTGTATATTTCAATATATAGTGATCTGTGTATATTTCTTTTAAAAACTACCTTTCAATTATTATTCTATCCCCCTGGAACGATTTAATTAAGGTAATTGAAACATAAATTTTGATGCCTCTTTGCTGACGATTTTAAAGAAATAATTACTAATTCCACAACTTTATGTTTTCTTTTAAGTTCAAAAATGAGCACATCCAGAGGAAGCACGAACAGAAAAAGGCCGCAAAAGCACCAGAACCGGACAGCTTTCAAAAATAACCTACATGATACAAGTCATAAAACCAAAACGCTAAACTCATTGCAAGTGTGTGGCGTGTGCAAACGTTGCAAAGATGTAATCGAATGGAAGATCAAGTATAAAAAGTACAAACCGCTGACGGCGCCGGCTAAATGCGTTGGATGTGAACAGAAGGCTGTGAAGAGCGCTTACCATGTTCTCTGCAGCAAGTGTGCTTCAGAGAAGAATGTTTGTGCTAAATGCTGTAAACCTGCCGAGGTATGATTGAACAAACTACAAAATTCATTTCAATTATGTTTTTAGGGTTCCATATCTCCATGTTGTTGTCCATCTGTCTGTCTGTCAAGCAATACACTTCTCAGGAATGCATGGCCTTCCCTTGAATCTGTGAAAAAATCAAGTATCAAGTCTTGTTCAAGTTTTTTATGAAACATGAGAGTAAATGGTTTCCTAAAAACCTATTTTCTGCATTTGTTTCTATACCATAAATAACCATTATGAACCCTAAAAAATTATGATAACTTCATACCTTAATAACATTTCTAAAACAGTATTAACAAAGCTACATATGTCCTCTGTTTCTAGGTTGATGAAATCAGTGAAACAGTGAAGCCTGAAACTAGTGAATTAAATGAAGCCTCGGACATCCACACTGTACTGAAATCATTGCCTGAAAGGAAACGACGCACAGTTTTAAGGTGATTGGTTGTATATAGTTTTCTAACTCTAAATTATTGTAAGTCACAGGCACTTTGACATAAACTGCTCCATAGCTACACAGTTGGACTAACAAACCAGTGGACCCGGGTTCGATTCCCGGTGGGGGTACCTAACAGTACTCAGCCTGCTACCACTATATTCCTTAAGTCTGCTGCCGAACAACAGTGTAAATAGCACTAACAGCAGTTCCCTTCCCTGTTATCTCTGGAAACCGTTGTTGTATTTTGATAAATTAGGTGTCCTTGGAACCGTCATTGTTGTGCTGGATTATAGACTATATTATGTGACATACAATTGAAAATGTCGACCTACATAACATAAAGTGGTACCCAAAAATAATTTAAGATAAAAATGTTCTGTTTTCTATCAAATGAAGGGTCTTGATTAGTACATTCAGAAAATATTTAGGTTATATTTAGTAAACATAACAAACAACAACAGAAACCCCAGAAGAAAAAAGATATACATATGTTATATATTCACACACTTGGTTACAATTTACATTGTACATGTACATACTATAATAAATCTGTAGAATCGACGTGTATGTACATTGAAAATATTTGACAAAAACTGATTGAGGATGAGGTAAGAAGTGTAACAGATTACAATTAGACCATTTTTAAAAATTTTGTCTGACTCGCGCACCGCGGGTTCTGTACAGAAAAGCTACAATGCCTGACTAATTTCAAATAGCAAAGACAAAGGAAGGTGCTTCAGTGGTTAATGTTTAAAAGTGTTTTTGAAACATTACTTCAGCGTTACAAGTGACTTGACTGAGAGCCGAAACCATGCAGAGTAATGATATTTTGACAATAGGTTCATTTTATGATAGTTCCGCAAAAAGAATATGTGATGCAATGCAAGTTTGTGTTCAAGTTTGCCATTGCCGTGTAACTTTTTTTTGCCAACACCTGATTGGCTGCATGAGTCCACTGCTGGACATGTGTCCCTCTCCCTATATAACGACACATTAAACTTTATATGATTGAATTTGCAACAAGCACCACTGTTGGTAGGCGGATTGGTGATCTCAGTAAGATGTTGTTGTAGCATGACATAGCTAGATTCTGCTACCCATCTTCTAAAAAGGCTTATAAAACTGAGACCTCACGGAATGGGATGTATAAAAATTTCGTGTCACGGTTTTTGTGACTGACCTCCTGTGAAACGGCTTGACCAATTTTATATGTTTTTTTTTAAATATTCGGTATGATAATCTTGCACCCTTTTACCCCCACCCCCATATTTTAATCGTGATTTTAGAATTGTAAACTTGAAGTAATTGAAGGGAAGTTCGTTGATGGAAAGTGTAACGTCAGTTTGATATTTGTTATGTAGTAGCTCAGATGAGATAAATCCTAAAGTCCACGCGGGCGAAGCCGTGGGCAGAAGCTAGTTGTACATATATATATAAACCATGAAGCAGTGTGTGAAACTGGTGCCTGAGAAGGTTGTCGTGTGTTTCAGGACACCAAGTTCTCACCTCACAGACAATCAGCATACTATGTCTGATTTGTTATGTATTACATTGCTGTTGTATGGGAACGTGTATGAAAGGAAACACTAATTAATTTTAATTTCAACTTATAGTTCAAATAAAAGTTAGTGAACAATATCAGGCTAATAAGACAGTATTTGTTACTTATTGCAAGCTATTTCTATTACAAAAAGCTTTTAAAAATTTGATGTTTTTAAATTTTTAGGTACCTAAAGAAAAATGAAGACGGACAAGCGGCGACGCCAGAAATGAAATCACGAGTAGATGACATTCTATCCGGTGTGGGAAAACTT
This sequence comes from Carcina quercana, assembly GCA_910589575.2. Lineage (NCBI taxonomy): Eukaryota > Metazoa > Arthropoda > Insecta > Lepidoptera > Depressariidae > Carcina > Carcina quercana. Next base: position 15,675,169 of record OU342435.1, read on the forward strand.
AATATTGACGATGATTTTGATGATGTCTTTGGAGTAGACAGTGAATTTGGTAGTGAAGAGGATGACGATCAGAAATAAATATGTGCAAATAATTGAGGGCTTTTTCTTCTTACATAGATTACTTCTAACTCGCACTATTACTAACTGTAAAAACTGTCAAAAGTAAAACCAAGCTATTTTAGCTTATTTTGTGTGCTCAAAGTTGGTTCTTTGTGTTTTTTTAGGCTTCCGAACATCCAAGTCCTTTCCAGTTCAGAAGCTTGAAAACATTTTCCAGTGCAGTGGTGAAGAGTTTTGGGGATACGTCACCCTGCCTTACACCTTTCTGCTCTTGGATCGGTTTCGTGCCTTCATCCTGTCCTCGGACGGACATCGTGGCTTTATTGTATAAACATTTCAACACTTCGATATTGCGATAGTCAATGTGGCGCCTTTGGAGAGACTGAAACACTGCCAAGTCTCGGTAGTCCACAAACGCCAAGTATAGAGGCGGCCGATTATACTCGGTCTTTTGTACCTTATACTCTGGCGGAGTGTATGTAATATGTGGGTGCTGAAGCCTTTTCGGAAACCGACTTGTTCGGGAGGTTGGAAGTCATCAAACCTGCGTGCTAATTGGTTCATAATGACTCTCGAAAACCGCCAAAAACATGGCCCAGAAGGAATATCGTTCAGTAGTTCCTCAGTAAGGGATTATCGCCTTAACCCTTACCTTAGCCATAAAAAATATGAAAAATGTTTACAAAACAAATAATATGACGGCGTGAAAAGCTTCTGATGGACTACAATAGCACCGGTTTTCCACCCGCTTTCAGTAAAAGATAAGTTTTGTAGCCCTGATGTAATTCCGTCTTCACTCGCCGCCTTAATTTTTTTAACCTACTTCAAAAAAGAAGTTCGAATCACTTCGAAGTTTTTTTTAAAAGTTTGTTACCACAGAACTTTTGACTGGATGAACCGATTTTGATGATTATTTTTTTATTTGAAAGGTGGTGCTTCCCGTGTGGTCCCATTTCAATTTGGTCCAGTTCTGACAATGGCATCCATGAGAAAACGACATAAATCTTAAATTTGCCCTGGTAAAAGTAGACCTTTACGGCAATTGAAATTGGTTTCCAGTTCTTATTGAACGCATTTACTTGTGTCGGCATAGAATTAATATAGTGTGTGAGTGTGAGGTCAGTGCTCAGTGTGGCTCTTGGGTCACTCAAGGGCTTGCGGAGACCGGTCCGTGACGATGTGTACCTATCTACAACTGTCCATAGAACTTCTCTCTCAAAACTTCCGGCTTCGACCAAACAATGCTTCCTGTGTCGGTCTTCAGCTTCGTCAGTTGTCTCTGCTCTGCCCTATAGACAGATCTTTTGCAAACACCTTGGAGCATTGTTCCACTACATCACGTCTTTAATACGTGAAGTAGGTTTAAAGTGGCGAGTGTCATGTCGAATCGATTTAGAGATGTCTGCATAGACTTTGACGAGTCAGCTGGAAGCTGCAGACATATTTTGCATGGATCTACATTCTAGAGTATGATCAGAGAGTTTATTGGTACCGTCTGAGCGCCTTCCGCGCTCGCCATTATCCGGTTGAAGCTGTAGAGGTCGCTGGACCAACAGCATCAAGTCCATTCGAAAAAGTTTCTTGGTTCTATATGCGGGACGAGACTTAAATAAATCTGACCCTACCGCATGGATAGTTTTCACTCAACGAGACGATCGTTGATATCATATCGATACCATATAAGCAGGCAGCGGTTGTTGTTTGAAATTGAAACCATATGGGGGGTATGACCGCCGCCTGGCTAGCTATCACCTTGTTACCTAAGTCAGTCGCCAAACAGCAGTGTTAATAGCACTGTTGTGGGTATGAAAGGTAGCAGAGCCAGCGCTTGATAAGTTTGAGGCTTCTGGGTTTCCTTACGCGGAACGCTATAAGCTACGAACGATACGCTTACCGTTCAATGGCCTTATAGTCAGTTACCATCAGGTGAGATGGTGAACAAGTCAAAACCCATCATACATTTTTAATATACAGGCATTTTGAGGGTGGCGCGTAGACTTCGTTATACATGATCTTTACAGTTTGGTACCTATTCAGATTCAGTGACCCTCGGACCATGCGGTATCATTGCGAAGCCACTGCCCTCTGTCCCTAATAGGGATCCCTATAAAGGGTTTCTGTCACAGATCTATATGCTTCCGTTGCCCAATTATGTTTCTTTTTGTACAATTTTTTCTTACAAGGAAAAGGCAAAACACCATACAGCCATGTCTTTGATAATGATATTCTTAGTATTTAAAGGTTATAAACAAGGCCGAAGCCATTTCTTCCTCAATAAAATGTATAATGTTTACATTTTATATCTTGTTTTGGATTCTTGACGAGAATTTCAAAGGTCAGCAAAGGGGTATTTATTTGCTCTGTGATTGGTTCCAACCTCGGGTTCCAACATAATTCGAAAGAATCCAGCCGAATGTACTGTAAAAGTACTCGACGTGGTAAACCCTTTCGATCGCATCGAAACCCTCACAATTTTGCGTTATCGATACTATAACACCGACCGGGACACTTTTTGTACCATATCACACCAATATAACACAAAAAAACACATAACATTATTAAACCACCTAAAATGTAGTGATTACTTGCTCAGTGGAACCACCATTTTCAATTTTCCAAGTTCGCGCCAACTGGCGCCAAGAATCTCAATTTTTTTTTTACATAATGGCTTTAACCGGCAGGGCTCATAAAACTGTATGTGTATCTACATGTATGTTTTTAAAGCAATAAAATGAACCAGTGGTTATCTAGCCAATGACGAGTAAAATTAGGTGAACAAATTTTGAGGTAATAAACTATGCCGAAGCCATTTATTCAGCTTTCTCAATAAAATGTATAATGTGTACATTTTATCGCTTGTTTTGGATTCTTGACGAGAATTTCAAAGGCCAGCCAGGTTTTAACATTATTCGAAAGAATCCATATGCCGAATGTACTCGACATGGTAAACTCTTCCGATCGCGTCGAAACCCTCGTAATTTTGCGTAATTGATACTATAACACCGTCCATGACACTTTTTGCTCTATATCACACCATTATAACACAAAAAACACATAACAGTATTATTATTCAATTAACAAAATTGCAATGAACCACCATTTTTCCAGTTCGCGCCAAGAAGCCCTCAATTTTATTATTATACATAGACATTATAAACTAAAGAAGTGTCTGTAAAGTTTAATAACCATTGCCCTTCGTACAAAAGAAGAATAAAAAAGTTAGAAGTTTGAAGACAAAGGTAGAGTAATCAGTGTTGCCAAAAGGTTACTTTTGTAAACTTTTAGGTTACTTTTAGTAACTCCAGGTTACTAGACTTGAAAGGTAACTTTTACTTTTTAAGTTTTATTTATTGGATCTGTCATTTTATAGAATAACATACATCAAGTGAAACGGAAGGTACGGTAGCCCTATGCTCCCTACTGTAGCAACGCAAAACATTTCTATATCCCTCTCCCACCTATCCATGTATCCACTAGAACCCTTACAATAAAGCATAATATTATTATTATAGTAGAAATACGTGGATATGTATTGCTCCTGGATGAAATATATTGGGGCAATCACAGAGCACGAAGAATCACTTATTAGTGCTCTGTGGGAGTAATAGACGGACTAACCCCTGAAAATGTATGTAAAAGGTAACTTTCATAACAAAGGGTTACTTTTTGTCACAGTATGGTAACTTTTGACTATGGCGCGTTGGCATCACTGAGGGTATTAATAATTGAAGATTAAAGTGTTTGGTTCGGTAAACTAATAAACTTAAATAAACTTCTTTCTCATGAATAAAGTTGTTAATATTGAGTTGTAATATATAATGGCAAAACTGCACGACTATCACGTTTTGTGTCCACTTATTGATCAGAAGAGTTTCCTGGGCGTTTCTCCGGACAAAGACAAAGAATGTGTTATCGTCACGTTGGGAAGGAATGTCGTCAACAAATACAGGGTACATCCAATTCTGAATTACAGTTTTAATATAGGACAACGCTTATTATAAATGTGTAAAAGCTGTTGTCTTGTTATATTACGAAGGTTTAATACATATTTTTAACATGTGCGATTTTGGGGTTATGTTGTGGTACTATATAGAAAATAACATTCCAGCTTTCTGACCAAAAACAAGTGAGCGGGTGGACTTCGAGGGACCACATAACTGCAACTGTGATCTACGACAAGGAACAAGACTGCTATGTCGGAATATTCAATAATAATACTATTAAAATGTGGAAAGAAGATGGTGACAACTTGGATAAAACTAAAAAGTATAAGGTATGTGTCCATCCTTGCGCCCTAGCTTAGCACATAAAGAAACTTACCATAAATGTCAGCACAGCATTCACGGACATCAGTGGAATTTTTTGACTGAAAATGAGTTGTATAATATATTGTTAGGAATAGTGTGTTCTACTTACTAGTCTATCACATGGTTGTGCCTTGATAATTTGGTCAGTTGAAATTGCTAAATTAATGGGTGAAATAACTTATTTTCAGTTCCCAATCAATATGCTCCAACTTATACAGAGAGGGGAGAAACCATCCTTAATAATCTTCAATAATGGTAACTGTGCTTCTCTTCCATATGCCATAGATAACCGGAAGTCTTATGAAAGTAAATCATTGCTCAAAGACTCTGAGAAAATAGTAGATGCTGCGTGTTACAACTACGAAGGATTGGATTATATATGTTATGTTGTGAGAAGTAACAAGAATATCTATGAGATAGTCACTAGTCCAGTTAGAGAGGAACTTGGAGACTTGCACCGTTCAAAACTAAGTAAAATTAAAGTAACCAGACCTGAAGATGTTGATGTTGTCGGAGAATTCATTTGTACCATTGATAAAACACTTGCTGTTTATGTGTTGTGTAAGTACATACTTATATAAATATTATATTTTATAATATAGATCTTTTAATAGTTATGCAATTTTTATGAGTTGTTCAAGAATTAATTCATCATTTAATTTCAGGGAATGATTCAAAATTGACCATGTATGACCTGATAAAAAAATCTTGGAAGACTCTAGGCAGTGTCCCTTGGATATCTACATCAACTAAAGTATCACTGGCCTGGATGGGTAAAAACAATCTGATCCTGTTTGGACGTAACATGGACCAAGATGGGGCCATAATAATGATTTACAATGTGATCCTTGGTATTGGATCCTGCAAATATCCCATGAAAATGTATTCCGAACATGCAAGACTTTATTGCTTCAATGAAAGGATCATTTTGGAAGCTTCAAACCACATCGGCATGTTGCCTTATGTGTTGGAAAGTAGGAGGAATCTCTCAAGTCTGCTGGGTTCCCATGAAATTATGGAAGCAAAAAATACAGAAATTGTTAATTGGGACATGACAATCACTCCACACTTTAATGTGCCAGATGAATTGAAAGAGTACCTAAAACTTGGAATTACAGAGAGGTGCATGTGTGCTCAGGTTATAAATAAGCTATTAGAAAACGATAATGTGAAAAAAGTTTTAACTGTTTTAAAGGCATTCAAAGATGTTCCAGAATCAGTTTTGGTCCAGCTATTGAACTATATCATAAGGTTGTTGAAGCCAAATGTAGTCATGAATCAAGTAGAATTTAAAAAGTTTATACAGGAATCGGAAAAAACTCACAAGCCAAAACTTGATTTACTGAATTATATATTTGAAATCACCTTCAGTGATGCTCTTTTAATTCCAAATCTGAGGAATGGTCTGAGTTTAAATGATTCATTGTTTCTTATGGCCTATATTACAAGATTACTTGTTAATCCAACAATGACAATCAATTCTGAATATGAAACAAAGCTTTTGGACTGGTGTACACTGCTAATGGATGCGTTTTATCAACAATTGCTTATGACAAAGGATGAAAATGTTACTGTGGTGTTACAGAACATGCTGGATATAGTTTCAAAAGTAGTGAAGCGGTTGTCCAGGATAGACGAGACAATGGCCACATTAAATAAATTTATGACCAGCAAGATTCCTCTAAATGAAGAATCATTGTCATACACTATTGAAATGTTGAAAATATAAGTTAGTTTTATAAAATTTGTTTTATTTGTTATGATAACTTTAGTCAATACATATGTCATGTTGTCAATATGACTTGATAATAGGTTTGTAGACAGACAAACTAAGGTCACTGACATAGCTTGACGAGTCAGTGAAGCCATGGATAAATAGTGAAGCTGAAGTGGCAATAGGCAGGTCACATCACTCAAAGAATCAGATCATCAGGTGAGAAACATGATGTTTCAAACATCCACGTCGTTCAAAGGACGGATGAACGATAGGGAGTAAGAGTTCTCGAGTGGCGACCACATACTGGGAAGCATCTACCGGGCCGTCCCCTACTTGGTGGACCGACGACCCGATTAAGGTCGCGAGGAGGCGCTGGATGCAGGTGTCTCAGGACCGGTCGATGAGGCGTACATATCATGAAGGAGGCCTATGTCCAGCAGTGGACGCTTCCTGGCTGATGATAAGTTTGTAAAATCTACACATTTTTTAAAATTCTTTATAGGTTTTTATATGATGTACATGGCAACCCTATCATAGCCAATTTTGTTTAACTATTGTAACTTAAGACTGATCTAGAGGGCCCCGCTGATAAGAAGCGTCAACCAACTTGGGGGCCATCCATAAAGTACGTCACACGAATTTCATGATTTTTGAGCCCCCCTCCCGTCCTTGTCACAGGTGGTCACATTTCTGAGACCCCCTCCTCCCTAGTGTGACGTCACATGTTTTGCAATTTGACATCGAAAAATTATTAAATTAAAACAGCAGTTCCGAATTTAGTTTTATTTCGATTTAAATTAAGTACTTTTTTATGAAATCAACATCATATCAAATATTTGAAACAATAACAAAGCAATAAACTATTGAATATAAAGAAAAAGAAAGAAACTCAATCATCTTCAGTCCATGGACTTTGAACCCACTCCTTTAAATTATTTATAACTGGCATGGCAGTCACTTCGTTCTCATTAAGGTTTTTCACGTCAGGAACATTTGTGGTGTCAACATCTTTTTCATCCAACCATATGGCATCATCATTATTATCCAAACAAAGAATTTCTCTGGCACGTCTAGCTCCTATTCTTTGAGGACGAATTTTTGCAATGGAAACTTCATGTTGCTTCTTATGAAGTTGTTTGTGTTGGTTAGTGGCTTTATATGATGCAAAATATAGACCACAGAAGCCGCAAGATCGCTTACACAAGTATCCCTCAACACTAGGGCAGTAACCATCATACGGTACTTGCTGTAAATGTGATGACGCGCTCAATTTTAAAGATAATTGAAGTAATAGTGGAGCGAATTTACCTTCGATGTCATCCTTCTCTCTATCTATCTTTTTGTTCATTTTGAACTTGATTTATTAAAATATGTTTATATCTACAAAATAGCACAACTAAAAAAACGACGTCGTTACTTCGCGAAAGTAAATTTTCGAATGAAATATAAACAATAAAATCACGCGAGGTACGGCCCTTTGACGAATGCCGACAAACGCTCGCCAGTGCGTTTGGCGGCATTCGTCAAAGGGCTCGTAGGCGATCGGCGCGTGTCACTAGAGCGGGTATGAACTCGTCAACAAAACAATTTAGACCGTATTGTCCTAAAGATAGAGTTGGAAATATTTTTTAGTTTATAATTAATATTTCAAATTACGCGATTACTACCTCTAGATATAATAGATTTTGAAATGTGATGTCACGAAACTTAGTACCCCTCCCACCCCTTGTCACACTATGTCACACTTTGTCGACCCCCCCTCCCCCCTTTACGTGTGACGTACTTTATGGATGACCCCTTGTACAGAGCTACTGCTACCTCAGATCTACACATACATTAAAACCAGTATTTCAATCTATATTCTTTTTATTAGCAACTCTAGCAAACTGCACAACCATTGGTCTTTCTTTCAATAGAAACCCATTTGTTTCATGTAGTGCCTTCTCTGCTGTAGAAACTGATGGAAATGTAACAAAGGCCTGCCCTTTCATTCTGCCTTCCTGCATCACTCGCACATCAAAGCCTATCTGTTCATCATCAGTTAAGTTTTCAATATAGCGCTTATAAATACGTTTGACATCCTGATCTGTTACATTTTTAGCTAAATTCTTAATATAAAGCCTCATAGATGGCTGTCCTGGGTGATAATTTTTAAACACGGGTAAAACCTTCATGTCACTGTAAGAGATTCTATTTCGTAGCAGTTCTTTTCTTGTTATAGTAGGTTGTTCTGGTTCTACCACAGTATCTCCAGTCTTTTCGGGCTGAGCTTCTTTCTCGAACTTTCCAAGCGCTCCTATGACTTCTGGTTCCTCTGTAGGCTTCTTCAAAGCATCCTGATGCACAACCACAGATATTTTCTTAGGCTCTTGTATAGGCATAACATTTTCAAATACATCTTCTTGGTTTAAAGGAGCTAATTTCTTAACTTTTGGTAATGTAGTGGCAGATAATACAGCACCCGGGACACGTTTCACTGGCATAACTAATTTTCTCTTCCGTTGAAACCTACGTGCAGGTTGGCTATTAATAATAGTTTCATTATCTGATATTTCAGATTCAACCTCGCTTTCAGGTGGAAGTATTGGCAATTCACCTATAAAATAGTCCCTGAATTTTTCTTTGAAATAAGATACAGCTTTCTCATTTTCTTCAAATGGAGTATCAAGACACATCTTATTCATTAAGTGTAGAGTCTGTACATAGAATGGTTTGTGTGTGAACAAACAGTGAATCAAATTTATAATTATTTTTGGACTTGGATCTGGGTACTTATATTTCCAATGTGTTGGAGGAGGTTGATAAAAGTCTATAGAAGGGTTCCAAGCATTTAAACCCTTTAAAAATTCCTGTATATGTTTTGTTATGGTTGAACTTCTTTCTAAATCTTCTTTGGGTGTTAATATCTCATTTTCAACAGAGTATTCCACCACTAGTCTTCTTTTTGCTATTTCTAACTGGTGAAGGCGTGCTAGAGATGCCTTGGCTTGTTCAATACTTCCAAACGATGCGAAAACATAGTTACGTTTCTTCGAAGTCTCCCACACTTTTTCAGCTCCAAAATGCTTGAGGAGTTGTTCTCTCTCTTGAAATGATAATGTTACTGGGAGATGTCTAATCATTAAAACTTTGGACATTTTTATGATGATAATGATAGGTACATACATATGTTAGTCTGTGGACTAATGTACCTATTATCTGTACCATATATAGTGATCTGTGATAGTGATCTTGATCTGTGTATATGATCCAAATATGTACTACATACCAAAATGCTTCTAGCTACCTACTAGGGATGTGAAAAAATAATCGATTATGGAAAAAATCGATTTTTATATGCGATTTTATTTGTATGAGTAATCGATTAATAATCGATTTTTTAAATCAATCATTATCTCAAGAAAATAATCGATTTTTCTTAAGAAAATAATCGATTTTGTTATATTAATTGATTTTTTGCTAATTAATGTGAAGAAGTGGTTTTTCACTTCACAATCAATCCTAGAGCAATGGAGACGCCAGCGGCGCCCGGAACGTGAACTGCCAAAGAATACTATCTCCATAATATTACATTAACGCCATCTGTGCATCTATGATGGCATTCCTTCTGTGTTTTTGAAATAGTTTAGTAGATTTATTTAATCAAACATTCACTAGATGGAGTTAACGAACTGGAGCCCGATTCTAAGTTATTTTAAAGAAACGTAAATGAAAACGCTTTCGAAACCACACTAAATGACGTATTTGGTATTGTACTTAAGCTTAAATTACGTAACCATTCGGCTGATGTAGTCGTTCAATCGCCATTTTAATTTGAACCTTTTATAATTTGATTGCTATAACTTTAATTTGTGATGATTATATAAGCTTGCTATTTCTGTTGTTTATTTTAAATAATATAAATTGATATTATATTTATGGCGTTTATTTTGAACTTAATTGACAAATTAGCAAAAAAACAATAATATAACAAAATCGATTATTTTCTTAAGAAAAATCGATTATTTATTAATCGATTTTTATGCTACAAAAAAATCGATTAATGAAAAATCGATTTTTAGGTACAATGTCACATCCCTTTGCTCATGCTCAGTGAAACGAGGTACATATATTATATATTAGTCTGTGCTAAAACGTAACGTAGTGATTATATGCTCCTAGCTACATACTATAATTAATTACTACACTACAACGTTAAGCTGCAGTGATTACCAATATATTAGTCTGTGGTGATTACTGTTAGAACAGCAGTACCACAGACAAACCATAAATCAATATTTGATATTTATTTATTTAAGTGATATTAGCGATTATATACTCCTAGTACTGCCGTACTACATTATTAATTATACTAAACATTTGCACACCTAGACAGGTAGGATGTATTATGGACAACAACTTTATGTAACATCTATGAATCAACATTCATCCTGGCAAATAAAATAAAAAAATGTCAGTTTAGTTTAGTATAGTGTCAGTTCTTTCTTCGTGGGAAGATATCTGTAGACATATATAGTAACTGTAGAAGATATTAAGGATTGAATTAAATATATTTTGTAAAAACCCTCTTTAGTTTTATTTTTAACTTAAAATATTGAGTTGTACTCGTATTGTGTATAAAAATCGCTAGCGCTAAAAACGCCGCCAAGCAAAATTGCAACCGCGTAATTTAAAAAAAAAGAACTTTCGTTTCGTTCATGTTAATATTTTTTTAAGAGCAAAATAACGTTCCTTTTCACGTGCAATAAAATAATAATAAAAGAACCATTAATCTCCCCGCTCGTTTGAAAGTGGGTCCAACCAATCCCTACACACCCCAATATAATGCACACCACAGAAACCCCGAATGCCTGCGCCCCAATTGTAAACGCAACCCAAAAACATTTAGGGTCTGCTAACACCACTACTTTTCGGATTCAGGAATCTGTTTGTGAAATGTTAAGCTTTAATAAAGTGATAATTTTTGTCAGAACATCTCTCGTACCTCGCATCTCTTCTGCTTTTAAAAATCTGAATAAATTCTGTGTAGTAGTAGGTATAGTGAACTTTAATGGAAAACTATCACCACCATAGTGGCTTTACAGGTTAACGAGTAATAGTCGATCAAACTCACAGAGTAATCAATCAAACTATAAAATGTACAAACTCGGAGAGGTCAAAATGAAAATTTTGTCATCGTCATCTCCGTATTCACACCTTTTACACACTTCTCTTTTCACACAATCCATCCGTACCTTCGCAAGTCTTCCTCTACCCCTATATCCATCAACATAACTTTTCTTGTTATTATGTATTTCATCCCTCTTCATAACATTTCGGACCGGAACCGGACTTCGATTATCGGAATATTCGATCCGTACTTATTCTTCGCGGCTCTAATTAAATTACCCATTTAGAACGGATTAGATGCCTAGCAACTTAAAGCTATGAAAAATATTATAGTAAAATCATGGAGCATGCAGTTTTTACTGAAAGCATTATCTTAATAGCTCGTAATTTTTTTATCGTTTTGTCGAAATAACCCTTTGCCCTTTGATATGATTTTTAAAAATATTAAAATTTGATTATGGTTTGATTTGACTATGAAATTGATTATTTGATTATCCGCATCCGAGTACCCCTGGTTTTGATTCGGATAATTTTAACATTCGCATCTCTGCATGATACTAATAGTTTGTTGATTACATTTTTAAGGTGACAGATTTTAGTCCGGTCAAATTAGACATTCGAGGTTACATAAAGTCCCAACAAGCTGAATTTCTGTGAAATTGTTCAAAACATAATTATAAACAATGTCTAGAAGTTCCCCATCATTCCCCTGTAAGGAATTTTTTTTTATTCAAGGTTAAAGGTCAAAAAAATGAGTTTTTCGCGATTTTCAGCAAAACGGTAAGTTTTATCATAAAAGTACCTCGCCAAAAATTGTAGATCATAAAATTATCTATAAAAAATGTATCAATACTTTTTTTCTTACGAGCCACCGTTTCTGAGATATAACGATTCAAAAAGTTATAAAAGTTGTTATCGTCATAATATGCACACGTTTCCACGCCACCTATGAGGTAGTGTACTTAGCGCGTTTTTTTAACGTGGATTCCCCAGTAGGCCTACTCCACGGGTCAGTTGTGATCCTGTTTAATGCATAATAACGGAAATTTTCAAAGATTGGGAAGGATAAAAGCGATGTAAATTAAAAAAAAGTGTTGAAGTTTATTCGTCTTATTCGTAAGTTTCAAATTCTTGTTCTTCTTCTCCTGCTTCTTCTTCATCTTCATTTTGGATGCAAGTAAATTGCGTCAATAGCGATGTATCGCATGATACTTCGTCGGAGTCAAACGAATCCTCCATTGTTTGTGATTCAGAACACGACCGGCCTTGACAATTTGTGCATGCCAAAGAACAAGACAGTCCGACTTTTTTGCAACCACATTTAGCACTGCATCCCTTTTTGCAGTTGCAAAAAATAGTGTTCAGCAGTTTTTCCGGCGCAGGTGGAAGTAAAGTTTGAACTGGCTCTAATATATTGTTGACCAACTTACAACCCCAGTCTGTAGGGTCTAGCTGATAACCAAGCCACACTTGAACTTGGTAATATACTCGAAAAAGATGTTGGTGAGCAGCAACTGAGGTTGGAGGAAGACAAGCTAATTGAACTTGTTTTTTATTTTTAGTATTTTTAACGAAACATGCATATCGATGCTTATCTAAACAGGTAGTTTTTTTAGGAGCTCCGTATATAGAAAGAAGAAAGCGGATGCCGTTGGTATATATTATAAAATATAACAACTCTAGATGTATATACGTGGAGTACTCATGCATATTGACGATAACAACTTTTATAACTTTTTGAATCGTTATATCTCAGAAACGGTGGCTCGTAAGAAAAAAAGTATTGATACATTTTTTATAGATAATTTTATGATCTATAATTTTTGTCAAGGTACTTTTATGATAAAACTTACCGTTTTGCTGAAAATGGCAAAAACTCATTTTTTGGAACTTTAACCTTGAATAAAAAAATTTCCTTACAGGGGAATGATGGGGAACTTCTAGATCTAGACATTGTTTATAATTATGTTTTGAACACTTTCACAGAAATTCAGCTTGTTGGGACTTTATGTAACTTCACTCTCATTTTTTGGTCTAAATTGACCGGACTATTTTTAGGAACAAATGTATTCTTGCTGCCTGTGACTTATTTTTTTGATGACCGATCTTATATTTGGGCTACAGAAGAAGTGATCAGACTATAATTTTAGATAAATTTAATCCGATGATTTATACTAGTGTCATTTTTATTAATAAACTAGTATATTTCTTGGGGATATATATTATAATTATGGGTATTGTAGATTAGTGACACATGTAATATGTTCCCTATAATTATAGGAATTTCAGCAGTCTGCGCCGATGTTCCAAAATATTGCGTGAATGGCAACGGATATTGCTTGGAATGATGCAAATGCTTGATTACAATGAAGAGGATTCTAAGGGCCCTGTTCGAAAACTATGATATATAATTTTCTTATTATGACAGAGACATGGAACATGTTCGAAAATTATGAAAATAATGTAATGTTATTTATTTTTTAAATTATAAAATATTATTAAAATTATTGATTTTTTATTCAAACAGAGTGAAAAGACTTCTGAATGACGACGCTTTCATCCTGCAGACATTTATGTTAATTCAATAAATGTTTTCTAATAATTTTTATTTTTAAAATTTTATATTCGAGACTAAGGATTTTTGATTTAGAAGGTGAAACGCGTTACCAACTTTGATTACCAACCATTATCGTAACGCACAGACAGCTTCACACGAGAAGCCCGTAGAGGGCGCTCTCTACACGCTATTTTACAATAAAGATTGGTCATTACCCCTCGTGAACACTAGCCCCTGACTCTGGGTATGAAAATTAAAAGATTTCATATTATTGTTTTGTTACTTGTTTTATTATCTTTCTGAGTTTTTGAAACAGAATAATTAATTTATAATACGATTATTTATGATTTAATTTCAATGAAATCAAATTACACACTTTGTAAGTTAAAATAAATTGTACTGTTAACATTTCTGACATATTCACTATGATCTTGAGAGACCTCGTTTTTGGAAGGGAATATCCCTTGAGGGTCACGTTGACCAGTGTCTTAAAGTTAACAGTATTGATAACGTATATAAAGGCGGTAACTGACATGTATGTAAGTATGTGTGAGCAGCTTTAAAACAGTGCATGGTATTGGTATCCTAAAAAGAAAGATGTTTGAAACTGTTTTATAGATTAATGCTGATGAAGTAATAAAATAATTGAATTGAATAATCAAACAGTCATAATACAATACATCCTAAAATTAGAACACTGAGATACTTTAAATGAGTATTTGGCTCCCCTGAGCAATTAAATTAAACTCTGACTGTAGTAGAATCATTAAATGAGCAACTTTATAATAAATCTATTGAGATGTTATATTAATGTCAAACACTATTTCTAATGTTATTTTTAGTATTAAAATAAATCAATATTTAACTTCCAAAAAATAGGAAATAGATTCAACTTAGAACAAATTACGAACACACTATAAATAGCTAACTTTTATAGAATCTTTAAAAAAGACATTGAGATCTACGTATATAATACCTGTTTTGAATAAATATAGAGAATCTTAATTATAAGTAGAGTTAATAATAAATTAAAATAATGAGACAATAATAATTTAATGATATTTGAGACAATAAATGGCACATTGAGTATAAAATATACTATGATACTTGAGCTGATGCCAAGATCATAACAAACAACCTGGCCTGAATACAGCCATACTACAGTGTGGGACAACAGTTGTCATTCTACACTACATATAAAATGCTAATAAATTACATTGAATATTTCCTGTATCTTTTAATGGACTTCTGTTTCACTTCTCTCTGTTCATTCACTTCGTTCTCACTGTAAACACATTCTATCACTAATATCACAGTGAAGTGCACCAGTAGCACAATCTTATGTCCATTGACAATTTCCACTGTGTCTATCTGGCTGAGGCTGAGGTCACCTTCCATATTGATTTCCTCGCACACAGCCAATATGGATATGGGTGGCACCCTGACAAGTCTCGGCAGTGAGTCTGCATCAATACCATCATGGTAGAACTTAATTATACAATTCAAATTTTGAGTGGACGAGTAAAACCCAGGAGATTCGTATTTTGGCGCTCCTAATAAGACAATGTTGCCTTCACTGCATATAAATGTATTTTCAAACTTCTTGATGGCCCAGGGACTGTAGTGGTTGCCCAGATATTCATATACATAAGGGGATGTCCATTTGAAACCATGTCTGATCAGCGTCCCGAGAATATCTCCAGTCTGATTCATATTGATATATTCATCAGGTATGAAAGCATCATCTATTAAACTGTATATATTTGCAAAAATGGTGAGCATGTTGACCTGGTGTGGAGACACTCGGACCACATCAATGACTTCTCCAATCAGACCGTCTTGCACAACCAGCTGTAGCGTCACTTCCCCTTCTTCTTGATTTATGGTACAGATGACTAGTTGACGGTCATCATTTCTAAAATAAACTTTATTTTCTAACAAAACAAATCTGTGTTTACTTGAAAACACCACTGCACTGCTCCTCCCAATCGGATAGCATTTTTTGTTTGCTTTTGGGATCACACATACGGTCATATCCTCTCGGAGAACAGCAATAATGTCATTGTTTTCCTCATAGAAAGAAAAGATGAAATCGAAATCCTCACGGTGGCATTCTTGTAAAGTTTGCAGGTCGTAATAAACGACAGAATCAAAGTTATTGGGGACGTTCCCAGGCTTCGGGGTCCTTTCTACAGGAAAAGCTATAATAGAATTCTTCAATATGTGGAAATGGTCGCTCTTTCTAAATATCTCGTGAATAGTAACGTTGGCGTGGGTCTTGAATTTAGGCCAGAGTGACATAGAGTGATGCAGCTCAGCCCAAGACAATCGCGCTTTGCTAAAGGACTCCTCACACGACTGGCCGAAATCCTTCACACACGCACGCTTCCATATCCCTTCCGAGCGGTCGACTATGCTCTTCCACAGCTGACACACTTGCCGGCTCATCCACAGATCAGTGCCGGGCAAATGTTTAAATATTTCCTCCAACACCTCCGTCGGCAAATCTGTCATGCTCATTTTGATATTGTTTCCGTTTTCACACTTATAACAACTGGAGATGATAGTATTACTGATATGCTTTTGTTTTTCAACTTTGATTACATTTTGTGTTTTATACTTGTCACAGATTTATAAATGCTTGTGAGCGCACTACATAGTATCATATCATTGATAAATCTGTAAAGCGCACTCTTTATTCCACTCTATCGTTAAAATAAAACAATGAGTTTCACACGTTTTGTTTTATCACAAATTAAATAATTATGTTATATTTTAATGCTGATGAGAGTAGTATAGTATATTATATCCTCTTTCTTTGTGTGATAGATAGATAGATAGATGCACAGACTAATATATGTACCTTGGATAGATGTAGACACTAACACTGCAACAAAGTATGTGTGTGTGTGTGTAAGTTGTGTAAGTTTATATGTTGCGTGTAGTGTAAAAAGTTTACATGTGTGTCTAAGCGAAAACGTCAAGTGTTTTTATATACATGTGTCAATGTCACGTGAAAATAGTAATGGCGGAGGTAGCTGTGTGTGAGAGAAAATAATTGCCAAAAAGAATATCATCATTGTTTTTTTTTTAATTTATCATTTACAGGATATGCAAAGATTGTAGACCTTACAGCCATTTCTTCAGCTTGTTTTATTTCTCAGTACATAAATTGAGGACTGAAGTATATACGCTAGTTGTTGAATCAGGGTCCAAATAACTATATTTCAGCCTTTCTGACCCAACAGCAATGAATTGACATATGATAGAAATAAATAATAAATTGTCATACGAATACATACCATAGATTATATATCTTTGATCTTTGGTTTACGTACAAAAAATCTTTGAACTTTGTATATGTCGATTCGACCCTTAAATTAGCGATGGGCATAATCGAAACATTGACATAATCGAACTATCCTAGACATTGATTGTCCTGTCATATCTCTATTTCAGTTTGTGACTGTCAAAAATGACAACTGACATAATAACATTGTCGCACAGCAGTGTTTCTTTCCTTTTTTAATCTTATTTATGCGGCTGCGCCTATAGTTTTAACGTAGAAAATTGTCGAAAAAACAGACTCGAGACTATTTCTATGTGAGAAACAAGTGAAATTCTGTAATTATGACTGAAGCCTCTGCTAAGAAATGCGTAAAAGTGGTAGTTTTAGGAGATATCGGTCGAAGCCCACGTATGCAATATCACGCATTATCGTTGGCAAACAACGGCCTGAAAGTAAATATTATCGGTTACGTGGACAGTGTGCCGCTCTTAGAACTAGTTGAACATGAAAACATAACAATAACTAAATTATATCCTTTGGTTTTCGATAAAGGACCGAAGCTATTGCAGTATGCACTTAAAGCTTTTTGGCAAGCCCTAAGTTTGCTATTAACATTGATTGTGACTGGAAAATGTCATTACATACTGTGCCAAAACCCGCCGGCAATACCTACACTGCCTGTCTGCAGGTTTTACTGCTTATTTACTAGGACAACCTTTATAATAGATTGGCACAACTATGCGTATTCAATAATGGCCTTATCATTGCCGCCAAACAGTTTGTTATTGAACCTGTCCACTAAAATAGAAAAATACTTTGGCCAATCATCTCAACATAATTTGTGTGTTACATATGCCATGAAAACAGACTTGTTAGCAAATTGGGATATTGTGTAAGTTCAGTAGCCATTTTTTATATCATATTTATATACTCAACTGTTTCTGGATACAAAAAATGTAAGTCACACCTGCATCTATCTAAAATTAAACATTTTCATAATAACAGTTGATCTGCTAAAAACTGGCAAATTGCAACAGATATGTTGATTATTCTATAGCTTTAAAAAATAAATACAAATGTTATTAGCAGAAGTAAAATAAACACGAGTATCTTTTCCTGCAGCAAACATATGATAAGCTCCGATATCAAATCCTAATGATCCAATTGCTATTATTGCATAAATTAATCCTAGACATCCAAAGATTTGCTGTTTAGATTGCAATAGAGTTAATAAATTTTTGCTAATTTAAAAAAAGTGCTAGAGATGTCATTTTACTTTTCCTGCAATATTTGTATAAACCTCTGTCAACTCGAAATTATTTCAGATTTATCCCATTACTTACTTTATTTCAATTAAATATAGCTTTATTTTACTAACAATAAAATTTAAAAAATAGAGTATGAGTTAATTCACTGATCAAGTCAAAAATATTTATTTATTATAATTAAATTAATTATAATTGTATTTTTAGAGATTTTTCATGATTATGTAAAAAAACATTGAAAAATTTAAACCTTTTGCGATCTATTTTGCAATTGCCCCTTTTGTAATAAAAATCTTTTGAGCTTATATCAAATGCAATACAAGTTAGTAAACATAATTTATTACTATTCCCAATAAGTTGTCATCATCATTTATAATCCTTAATAATTTAGCATTTACTTATGGAAAGAAAGAAAGAAATAGTTTATTTGGCACATAATATTGAAATGACTAATAAAATAAGAATGACATACATATTTATGGAACACTTCTCACCATTAAACTAAGTTGAAAATAGTGATTGAAATTTTAGATAACATTTTCAATGTTCAATCATTTTTTTTAAACTCAATACACTTACTGTACATACACTCAATATCGTAATATCAACTTTTGTTGATATTTATTTACAAAAGGCTATAAAAATAAAAGAAATACTTCTATTTCTGTATTCTTTTACTTGTATTCCAGAGCTAAAGTCCTGTATGATAGACCACCTAAAATCTTCCACCCAACAACACTAGAGCAAAAACATGCATGGTTCCTGAAGATCAGTAAACACTACCAAGAGTTTAGATGTTTGGGTCGGGAGCAACTGAATCAGCCACCAGGGGATACTGTGCGGACAGCCTTCACTGAGGCAGTGGGTGGGACGGTGCAGTGGAGGGAGGACCGTCCAGGATTGCTTTTTAGTAGCACAAGCTGGACGAGGGATGAAGATTTTGGCATTTTGATGAGTGCTTTGCAAGGTGAGCAAATAAAAACTAGTAAACAATTTTAGTGAGAGAGGAATAATATAGAGATATGGTTTGTAAGGGTTACATATCCCAAAAGGAAAAAAAATGAGCCCTTATAGGATCACTATGTTGTCTGTCTGTCAAGACCCTTTTTCTCAGGAAGGCGTGGAGATATCACGTTGAAATTAATATCGAATACTCAAGTCTGCTGTCCCTTGGGTCTGTGAAAAAATCAAACTTTTCGGTCAATGCAATAAAAAGTTACAGCTGTATTTGAGACCATTTCCATACAAAATGCAAAGGAAGGAAAAAATATAGGGTACTTCTTTTCACTATAGACGACCGCTTGGGACGCGGGGGTACGGCGACAAAGGAGGCTGAGTGGGCGCCAGGCGCGCATAGTATCCTGCCGCCCGATCCTCTTTGTAGCCATGCCTCGGTACCGCGCGGGCGAGGACTCATTTAAGCGGTTTACCTTGACCTTTACCTTACCTTGACTTGACCTAGAATCCTGAAATTTAGCAAGAAGCAAGGTCTTACAGCGCAACAATAGGAATGAATCTGAAAACCAGGATTTTTAATAATAACACAGTAAAAATAGCTATTTTATGTTTACAAACTTAACTTTTTAGTTGAAAGCTATACACGGGGAATGTAATTAGACTGCAAAGTAAAGTTGTTTTTTCAATTGGACTTACATTTTCGGTAGAGTATTGTTATACCTTTATTTTTGTATTACCTTAGCTACTATTAACGATTTTCAGTATGTTAATTATCAATATTTAACTGAACCCTCGGTGCACGAATCTGACTCGCACTTGACCAAATTGTTTTTTTCGACGTGTGAAAATGCACAACCCTGCAATTAATAACAAATTGTGTACCTTAAACTTGCAGCTTACGAAACAACATACAACCTTACAAACAAGCTACCAAAACTACTCTGTGTCATCACTGGCAAAGGTCCAATGAAGGAATATTACACCCAGAAAATATCCAAAAAGAACTGGCACCATGTGAAAGTGATCACTCCCTGGTTAGAAGCCGCCGATTACCCCTCAATGGTGGCTAGCGCTGATCTCGGAGTATGTCTGCATACCAGTTCATCTGGGTTAGATCTACCTATGAAAGTTGTCGACATGTTTGGTGCTGGATTGCCCGTTTGCGCTTACGATTTCAAATGGTTAGTTTTAGTTAACATTTTTATAAAGATGTACGACCCCAGCTTTATATGCATACGTCACAGGTGTAATCTAGCCTTGCAATTTTTTGAACTAAATTTAGGTTCATCAGGAGGGAAACATCCACATCGTTTGAAGGACGGATGAACGATGGGGGGAGTAAAGGTTCTGGGAAACGTGTACCGGGCCGTCCCCCTACTAGATGGATCGACGACCTGCTATAGGTTGCAGGGAGACGCTGGATGCTTGTATCTCGAGACCAGTCAGTGTGTCAGGTTGATGATGAATGTTATAATATTTTCAATAAATTGTATATTTTATTATTTGTTTTTTCTATAGTTAAAACTATTTATTTATAAAATGATTTGTTTTTCTTTACAGTCTAGATGAGCTAGTCCAAGATGGCAAGAATGGTTACACATTCACGGACAGCAATGAACTTGCAAAGAGAATCATAGACTGGTTTGAAGGCTTCCCACACAATGAAGCTCAGAACAGAATAGCAGAGAGCATGAGGTTGGAGCTGAGGAAGTTCCAGGAGTCCAGGTGGGAAGAGAACTGGAATCTTAGGGCTAAAGAGTTCTTTGAATCATGATATAGGAATTGTATCTCTGATACTGTTAATAAATTCTTCTCAAGATTCAAGTAACTGTGACACTACTTCCAAAACACCAATTTATATAATTTTTAAAAATAATTTAACTGATTTTTTAATATTACTACATATATGACCCGTAATATGTTTAGTGATATGACTGTTGCCTTTTTAACAGCAAATGTTAGTTGAGGGCCTCAAACTCTTAACACAATCAAAATCATAAGAAACTGACAGAATATGGAAACTGATGTATTGTGTTTGGACACTTCTTTCTGATATGTCTATAAGTGCCAGCCTTAGCCCTTGAGTGAGCTTGTCTTTCCGTTGACTGTATTAAATTTTATGTTCACGTCCCTCGAAAGGCACCATCAAATATTATTATAATTCATGTTATGATAATTTATATATTAAGTGTTGTTTTAAGTTCTATAATCTTTGATCAACAATAATAATGAATAATTGTTCTGATTTGAATAATGTTTAATTGAATTTATAGTAGTTTATATAAGTTAGGGACCATTAGAATTAAGGTATTTGATAAGTGTAAAAGCAATTATTTTAGTAATTCATCCTTGTAAATAAATGCAGTATATACTAAATATTAATATTTTTACAGCCAAAAATAAGAGCACTTTTAGATCACCTTAAAAATGTTCTTAACATGTACTGACATGTTTATGTTATACATATAAAAGCTGCCAAATCCCTGGTATGTCACCATGCCTACCTACTACATATACAGTACTATGATGATCATGTTTTGAAGATGAAACTCAGTATGTAGTATATGAATGAATAAGTACCTTAAGGATACATTCTTAAATAAAATGTGAAATTTAAAATAATAATAATTGTTTTAAAACTATCCTACCTTCTCATGAGCTTTTCAGCACACTAAAAACAAGGGTATACATAATTGTATTTATAGTTTAAGACATGTACAGTTATGGGAGCATTAAAGAATTGAAGGACAGAAAATCTGATCAATGTTTCAAAACATCTTATTTCAACTTATTTTTTTAAATTGAGTTTCTAATTATAGTTAGTAGTGCATTGAAAAGGAGTGGTATTAATAAAGTTTAACATCTTGTTTCAGTAGTAATTTATTTTTAAAAATAAACCATTGATATCCTTACACTAAATTAACACATACTTAAACTAAAAGTCTTTCAATCTCCTGATGGATGCTTTGTATTTGAGGCTTCAATTGTGAGCCTTCATTGATGGTGATAGAGCAAGCAATGATCGGACGGGAGACTCCACAAGCTCGTCCGAGAGCTTGCTTAGACCGCACAAAAACATATGGCACATTTTTATCCTCACACAAGATAGGAATGTGCAATACTATCTCTATGGGTTCCGCGTCAGCAGCCATCACAACGAACTCCGAAAGCCCGCGGTTCAAAGTTTTCGTGGCCTCGTTAGCCCCTTTCCGGAGCTGCTTGTAGTTACTTGCCTGCTGCACCAGATTCAAAATCTTTGCAGTAAGAGTCGCATCCGCTAAGGGATAGGCTTTAGGGTTCACGGCCGCTTCAGTTTCACCCTGAAACGAGAAACAGATGATTTTAAAAAATTACACGTGAAAATAACCTCAAAATCAATAGCACGTTTAATCTTAAATTCGACATAAGTCTCTGTAGGAGAGTAGGCCTGAGCCCCCACAGTGGTGGGCCACATATATCGTCTCTTGATATGAAAGGCAGAAATAACTTACCATGTTTATTTTTAAAAAAACGCGTTGAAATTTCGAGACAATTAGCAGCGTATAACCTCTCGGCGATCACTCGCTTCACTGAGGATACTGGTAGACGTTAGGACGCTTGAAATCAAACGAACGTACGATTTTCAATTTGTATCACACACAACTGAAAAATAATATATAACAAAATTATTTCACTGTAAAGCCGCAAACGACGCTTTCACCGCGTTTTTCGGAAATTTGGAATTGACACTGACTGTCAATTTGACAGTTGATTGACTTTTATTTGCATTACACATAGAGAAGATGAAAGGATCCCCCACAAAATGTATGGGCTGAATATAGCCTGTAATATGGTATTTCCAAAACTGCTCATTATTTCACGTTGAAATCACACAATCGATAACCATCTTAGTCTTACAGACTATATTTTTGCAAAGTTTCAGCCATGGCTTAACGGCTTTCCCATTTTAAAAACCAAATCGAATACCGATATGGGTCTTTAATTATTTATGTAAAGTGTGTTGGGGAATATTTTTTGTCTTAGTATAAGTATACTTTTAGAGCAATTGAAGTTTCCAGTTCTTTTTGAACGCATTTACTTGTTGGGTAGCAATTATGTCCTCTACATGCCGCCATTTTCGATTTTGTGTGACGTCATAAACCGGCGGACCAAATACATATATTATGTCCGCGGACAAACGCGACTCTTCCAATGACCTCCTTTGTCAAAATACGATGGTAGTAGAGATATGAGGAATTTAACCGCCTCCGTGGCCTAATGGCTAAATGTTGAATTCACAATCCGGAGTTACCTTCCCAAGTGGGGGTACCTATCGTTACACGGTTTGGTTGTGCAAATCCATCCTACTTTAAAAAAAAGGACAATCATAACCTTCCTTTTGGCTTCGACGTAGTCGGGTAAATATATACAGTCATGTTCGTCATCCAGAACATCGTTGATGAAGTTAACAACTACTGTTGAACAATGTCCCCGAGATAAATGAAACAACAATATTATTCAAAGATATTGTTATTGCGAGAGTACCTTACCATACAGCTTTAACCTAATTAGCTCCATAAAATTATTTACAAAACCTTATTTAGAGTCCATTCAAACTGGAATGGCAGCCAGTGCACAATCCCTCGAGGGAACGTTCGCCGCTGGCTGACAACTCGCTCGGTGCTGATGTCTGTCATTTAAATTTATCCGATCTGACATCGCATTCACTAAAACAATAGTTTATTGAAACTAAAACTCTTAAATTCAATATTTAGTTATATAGGGCAGTAGCGGGAAACAATTACTACTGTCACTGTCCTGTAGCAGGAAGACATAATGAGCAGTTAATAATAAAAAATATCCAAACAATGTGTTTAGACATTATTTAGTTAATAAACACGTTCCGCGAATGTATGGAGCCAAGGCCCTGTCTTGTACACTATAATTTTAACAGGTCATTATCAAATAAAAGTGATTTAGTTACAGTATATTTAGGTTTAGTTTATTTGTACAAAAACATGAAACGTTGAAAACAAAAATGGCGTCAATAAAATGACATTTGACGCTGTCACTTAGTACAAAAAGAATGATTTTGTACAATTAAAATAAATGCAAAAATGTAATTTTAGTATTTTTCTGTACATATTTAGATTGTTACTTGATTTTTCAAATACTGTACAAGTGCAGGCCGAATTTGAAACACCTCTTTTGTTTACAATTTAATAACGTTATGTAAAATTTTATTTTGAACATTTACAAAAAAAGAGTCAGCATAACAACAGAGAGGAATATTGGTTGGATAGTTGAAAAAATGTGATCAATGGAGCTTTCTTCCAAACCACAATCACAAATAAGAGAATTACGTACACAAACATATATTATGTAAATGATCCCAAACTCTTCTCGGTTAGACACATTCTGGATGCTGCCATTCCGATTTCAGAAGACACCTAACTATTTTCCTATTCACTGCTATGTTGATCCTTACGGCTGTGAAGTTATTGACAGGCAGCTTAGAAAACCAATTACATTATAACCTTCCAATATTTTTAGAACACTAACATCGTCAGCTCGATATAGCCTCTCTCCCTCACACAGAACAGATTTTCAATAACACCAATACTTAAATTATTACAATACCTGTTAGTCTCTAAAACCCAGGCATATGTTTATATCACACTTTATGCCGATGGTCTGCAGTTAGACAGCAAGTCTCCTGCAAATTGAGGTTCAAATGCAGTTGTGCAGATTGCTAGTTGTTGTCTAGACTTAGGTGGGCAATCCAACATAGACACTGTTTCATATTTTATTTTTACAATCTTGAACCCTACTACTTTCACATGTTGTACTTTTTTCTTTTGCAAATTGAACCACAGTGAAAGAGTAGACCCCTCATATATGGAAGTTTACTGATTCTCTTTGACTTTCATTTATGAACAATGGTGCAGTTGGCTGTCATCTCACGTCATGGTAAGTGATGATGGGGCCACATCCTTCCTTCCCAATCCTTAGGTTAAAAAGGCACTAGATATATTTATTATCCATTTCTGAAACACATCGTCCTTAGTTCAGTGTGCCTGACATAGACAACGTGTGGTGCTTAAATCGGTAAATCAAACTGAGCTTAGTGTATAGAAAACAATAACCAATTTATGTAATAATGTACCTAGGCCAGCCATTTTACTGTGAAAAGTATATGACAAATAATTTCATCTAAATTCAACGCCAGAATTTCAGAATAGTTTGACATAAGTGTGTATAGAAACATGTGGCTAAAATTGTTAAAGTTTAAATAGTGATGTACTGATGAAAATATTTCATAAAATGTAAGCTTAGTAAATAAAATTGTGGAACTATCAGAACCACACTGTGTGAACTGTGGCAGCAATCGTGACCGATTTACTGTGCATAGTCCGTGAAATTGTGGCGTCGACTTTAGGGTCACATTTACTATGCTTGCTGTTAAATGTCACTTCCTGAAAATCCACTGCACACTGCCCCCATCACAGCCATAAAGATCAATAACGAAGTTCACTGAGTTGACTTACACTAAAACAGTCTTGGGAAGCCCTACGGGGGCTTCACATATCTATACTAGTTTGGCTTCTTGAACATGTGCTGGTTGTGTTGTTGGTTGTGAGGGTTGTGTTGGTGGTGCTGGTTGTGGGGATGGTTCTGGTTCTGACTGGACAGGAACGCGAGGTGGCCCTTAGGGCACTTGTTGGCGTAATGCCCCTTGGTGCCGCACTTGTAACAGGTCACCTCCTCTAGAGGTTTGTGCATGACGCGCGGGTGACGCGCTCCTTGGTTCTGGTTGGATTCCTCTCCTTCAGCCGGCTTCACATAGCCCAGAGCTCGGTACCGAGCCTCTTCTTGTTTTTGGGCTGCTTCTCTTTGCTAAAATTTACAGAAATTGGAATTAAAATTTGCTTTCGGTTTGTAGCAATATCTACTTAATATCTTACTCATGCAAGACGCAAAATAGGCACACCTATTTACATTATTGATACACATACACAAAATACATTATTGATTCCAATAGCAGCAGGGATATCACGTAGCACTTTCTTTTAGCATATTACTGACATATGTAGTCGTTTGTACTCAGATATTCTGTGGTTTCATATACATAGATTCAACCTCAGTTCTGCATCTTAATCATTTAAACAACCAATTTATCATTCAATAAAAATAATGGCTTTTTTTAAAATATGACTTGACGACAACTCTGTACCAGTGTGCATTCATACATGATATTACACTCAATGACATTCACATTTGACAAGTGATCACTTCTATAAACAGTTATAACTGACACAGTATTGAATATTCTTCTATCTGACCATACACTCTCCATTTCCAAATCACATAATAGAAAATACATATCTTCTATTCCACTAAATCTAATGTCATCAACACCCAGAATTGCATATAGATAGACCACTGCTAACATGCTGCCACTTTAGGAAAAATTGTTGACTTCATAATATGTCAGTAATTTTTTAACTTATTGTTTCCAAAATTAATTCTACTTACTTCCTGCGGCATCTTATTGCAGTTGGTAGCCTTGTGCCCAACTTCCGAGCAGTAGTGACACACAGGCAGTCTCTTGGCATCTTTAGTCTGCTCCGGTGGAGCAGGCAACTCAAAGCGTGGATGCATGTACTTGCAGCTGGCTCCATCAGGACAGAAGCCGGACAGGTAGTTCATGCAGAGCACACGGCGAACATGGCGGTGGCGGCAGTGAGGGCCATGGCGGCAGAAACCACGATCATACCTGCAAATTACACAAATTTTATTATTTAAAAGTACCTTTTGCTGACTTTGGTTTCTTCTGTCTAGTCTATTTTTAAATTGGTAAACATTAAATATATTTGGTGTGGCGACTACTTCATTTGATTTCTTAAAGAAAGTTTTTTTAGAATGACAATATGCTTGCACTTATGGCTAAGAGATATTACATACACATGCAATAACTTTCAAAATAGCTTTCAATACATTTGGCAGTAGACTTTAAAAAAATGTCAATAAATAGTCAGGATGGCTTTGAAAATAGTCCACCAAGCCATAGTCATATGGTTTATTGCCTTCCAATAAGTAGTAGAGTACTCTACGCTACGCAAGAATGGATTTATGCAGTATAGCTCATATAGCATTACAAACTACATCTTCTTGATGTTAAGTTCAATCACTGACTAAGAGGTATTGATTGACCCAAGTATACAGAGTACTGCACTGGGGATTAAGCCTGTGATCTCTGACATAAATCAATTTGTTTAATATTTCAAAACTATATCAGTTTATAAAAATAATGACAACAAACCAAGGACAGTCTTTAATCTTGCTCTCTGGGTCTATGTGCAGAAACGGGCATTCCTTATTGTGACATGCGTTGAATCTTGCATAGAAGTAGCACTCGGGCATCTTGGACATGTCATACTCATGTAAGAACTCGCATTGGTCGCCCTTCTTGCACAGCCCTCGTAGCCAGTGCTTGCAGACGACGGTGCGGTCGCCGCGGACGTGTCTATACGGGCATTGGGGGCCGTTAGCGCAACCCTGAGGCGTGCCGAAGAATTCACATACTGCTGCTGTTGATTCTGAAAGAATATGAATGTATATAGTTTTTTTATATGAAATATATATAGCTTCAGCAGTCTTATCACAAATGTAGTTGGCTGAAGGTGATTGATTTCAAACACAAAATAGGGTTTAGTGGCTTACTGTCTTACTTACTGTCCATGCCGGGAAAAGGTAATGGTAAAGCTCCATATTGTTCTTCTAACGCGTAATCTATGTCAAATTTTATATGATCTACATTTGCCACTATAACTTCCATCTTTCAAACTAATGCTTAACTGTAAAGAAAGGAATAACAAACGTGAATCCACTGCTGAAGCAACTCGAAATTTTTGACTTGACAGTCGCGTTATACGTTGTGATGTATATTATATACTCTTTGAGTGTTTTTTTTTTCTTCTCTAATGTACTTTAACAACTTCAAATGTACTTTTATACCACAGATTATATATAATTGGTAATTTGTCTGTGCTACTGTCAATGTCATTGTCAAGCTGTCTGACTGACATCCAAAGAGATTTTCTTCTAAAGTTAAACTAAAATATTTGCTGAATTCAATAATAGAACCTTTAAAATCTTAATTTTTTTAAATAAAACATCGGAAATGTCTGTAACGGATATAAAACACGCACTTAGGAAATGCGAATTCCCAGTGAGCGCCAAGGAAGCCCTAATAAGAATAGGTAGAGAGATATACTTTTTAAAAAAACATATTGTTTGTAAAACACCAGCTTTGGCCGTATTGTGTTGTTCTGTATTTCCTGCAGTTATCAGTGGTACCAGTGTCAACTGCTTGCTTGTCCCGCCTTAGTGCCCCCTTTTTTGGACCCTAACCCTGATCATTCGTTTATTGGCAAATTAATGCATCGGTTCCAGAACAACTACTAATCGGTCGCGCAGCTTCTAATAAGCAGCTGGACCATGCGATGGATATAATATCGGAGTTCATATTCTGCGAACGCGGGCGCAGTAGAGGCAGCCTCAACCCTTTGCAAGAATTGCAGCTCATAGATGTGATCTGTGACTATCTGGCTGCGTGTGCGAGCGAGACCACCAAGAACACGATATTCCTGTCTCTGTTCGGAGGGATGGAGAGCCAGCGCAGGCTGAAGATTCTGAGCATTCTGGCCAGTATGGCTGTTTCAGCTTCAAGTACCCCTGTAAGAACACTATCTGTTTGAATATATAATAAAGTTTCATAATAGTATAAAAGAGGGAAATAATTTTGCTGTCTTGTCCCTAACCAAGCATTCCATTACAGAATGCTGACATTTACTAAAAAAGACATCAATATTTAGCAGTTATATTTATATAAAAAAACACAAAGTGCAAGTCCAACTTGCGCACTGAGGGTGCCATATAGAATATGAATAATTATCACACTGAAACTCATATAACAGGTAAGGTAATAAGCACCAAACAAAGCTCAAACGAAATTGTAAGCCTTATTGAATTAAAAATTTAACTTTGCAATTAAAAAAATAATATCCCATACATCTGCTTATAATACAAGCAGTTTTCAACTATCAATGTATTAATTATAATATAGTAAAAAAAATGGTTTTCAGATTTATTCCTAGATGTGCTGTAAGACCTAGCTTCTTGCCAAATTTTAGGATTCTAGATCAGTGGTGTATAATGTGTCTGGAATAACCAAATAGTAACTATAACCAAATATTAACATTCCCAATCCCAATATTATGCTTAAGATAACTGGTTAGTACCATCCAGGATTAACAAAGACCTAATAATCTACTAGGTAATCTTGCACTACCTTAGTGAGCTTACTTCAGCAGCTTTTATCAGTCTACTGCTGCAGGTGCTGCTTGCGGTGGGAGTGTGGCTGCAGCAGATGGGCTGCTCATCCTCACAATCCCTTCAGCTGGTGGAGAATGTTATCCGAGATCACTTCTACCTCAATACGGCGCAGACCGAGCTCAAGTCTCTTGCGAGCTCTGCGCCACAGTTTGTGGCCAATTTCATCACCGCCGTCACCGAGCTGTATATGCAGGACGCGCTCGGAAAGAAACTACCACCAACTAACTTGCTGGAGGTTATTACCTCTTGGGTGAGTGATATTATAATGTTATTAATTACTATGTATACTATATGATATTGAAATTCCTGTTTAACAAATATCAAGACTCCAACTGCATATTTTTAGACACATGTAATTCTAAGTTGTTATATACATATTATGTAAAATATACAATAAATGAAAGAATGAATGTTGTATTCCAACAGACAACACAAACAAATTAAAAGCAGACATAATGGTAACTGGGGATGTTTTTGTATAATTATTAGATGGGCACCTGATATTTAGTATAGTAGATAGGTAGTATGGTTTTAATAGGTGAATATTTAAATTAGTGAACAGTAAAACATGTTCTACATAAGAAATAATTGGTCAATGTGGCATACCATGAAGGAGGCCTATGTCCGTTTGGACGTTTCCCGCCTGATGATATAAAATTTATGCAAAATATAAGGACAGACTAATATAGTGTGCTGTAATACGGTACAGGTATACTCGAGCCCTGCGCTATGCATGTCTGCCCAGCTGAACCCAGCTGCACTGCCTGCTGGAGCCATCCCCATGGGCGCTGTGACCCCACTAGCTGGCCTCGTGCGCTGGTGTGCGCTAGCGCCACTATACTTACAAGAAGGTAACCATTAAATCCAAGAGAACTAGGCATTCAGCGATAAATCCGGAGAGGTGTATGTCTGTGTGTACTGTGTAGTTTAGTAAGTCAAGTGGTGACACTTGTTCATACACTACCAATGTCCAGTGGTGGAGACCTGGTTCCTGTAGCACGGGATCCTAGTTCAGGAGCCTGTTATTTAATTAAGAGTGCATATAGCGTCATTATTCGCTCTTTACTATATTTCTCTGCAATAAGACAATAATTTTTAAAACCAAGACGGAATTTTTGTAGTCACTGCTAGTTTACGGTTTATCGATACATTATGGATTCATCTTTAGATTCGGTGTAGTTCAATTCATGAGAATCACATACAATCGCAAACTTTCAAATAGGTACAACATTTAGGAATAAGTTAAAATTGACTTTCTAGATTTGTTTATATACATAGTGACTTACATACTTAGGTGTATACAAGTGAACCTGTTAGGTTACAAATACCTCTATCGGATTCAACGATTTCTTTCAGATACTGAAATGGTAGAAGTCCAGGTGCCATTTAAAAAAATCAAAATCGAGGGCGAAACGCAACACGCTGTGTCGAAGCAGCAGCTCAAGGTTATGTCAGAGAGTGAGCTGTACGTAAAGCTGCATTTGGGTGTGCTCAATAGTTTGCGGGCCGGGAAGCGTACGCACGGTCCGCCCACCGCCGTCAGCGCACAGCATCTGGCCGCGCTGGCGCCGGCCGTGCTGGCTCGCCTGCAGCCGGCTGAAGCGTGCACCAACGACAAGTTACAGGTATTTATGTATAACAAGCAATAAAACCTACACCTAAATGAAGCATTCTTATGCTGTTTCTTGTGACATAGTCAATTCAATCCAGTATTAAGTAGTATCAACAGCCACCAAAAAGAAGGTAACTATTCCTGCTAGAAAAAGCAGGGCAAAACAGCACTGTCTGTGGCAGTGAAGAAAAGAATGTATAGTTAATAATACATACTCATCTGATTTTGAACAATAATCTGTCATATAAGACCATGACTTTTGGTTTCAACAATCTTTTGTACCTATGATTTCCAGGAATGCTTGGATCGCATCGGGCAAGCTGTACAGATTGCACTGGCCAATGGCTGCGTGTACGGTAACATCGGTAGTCTGCTTGCGGCACTGAGCACCTTGCCAGAGAACAGACTTCTGAAGATCATCATCAAGTTGCATCAGCAGACTATATGATTGTGACAGCAGGCTGATGGAAGGCCTCAATAATGAGAACAATTATTCATTGCCATTGAAAACAGTAATTTGGTGTATGTAGGAAACAATAATTATTCAAGACTTTATCCATGCAACTGGTGAATCTGAAATGTAACTGACTTGAAAGGGGACTTACATTGTGGGTGTGTCTTGTGAATCTTCCTGAAGTGACTCAAAGTGTTTTATAACTTATATCATAGGTTCCCAGTTTCTCATGTCGGACGCTCAAATATACAACAGTGTCAAATCAATCTCAGTATTGAAACAGGTCTGTTTGGCAAGCGTCATCTGTTTGTTAGAATACCAGCACTGTGGCCTAACTGCAGCACATGCTGAGACAAGTAAATTTTAACTAAAACTGCAATATTTGTTACATAATATTTTTAATTCTGAATTTAGTTAAGACTACATAAGTATCTCAAAGTGACTCAATTTCTTTGGTGGGATTATCTTTAGAAAGGGACCCTCCATAAGTGTTTTTCATTTGCCTGGTCCAAGAACCATTATTAACAACTTCATATCCATCTGTTGAATTTGATGATTTATAATAACCACACTTTTTTGTACTTAAGTTGTAAATATGTAAGTAATAAAAGTATTATATAAATTTTATATCTTTTTTATTTTAGAATGGCTTAAATCTACGGCTTTGTTTTATCTGTTGTATTTTCTGTTTGTCCTCTTCAAACTTCTGCCTGAGAGCCACAATGTGTTTCATTTTAGATTCTCTAATTTGGAAAGTGTAGAAGTTTTTCAGTTCTAATTTCCCTTTCATTTTCTTCTCTTCTTTTGATGTGATTTTGTCATTTACCTTCTCAGTGCGAGCAATGCTAGAGATCTTTCCTTTTTTGGTGACAGTGACCCAACCATCATCATCCTCTTCTTCCAGCATCTTCTCTCTTTTTTCTGCCTTTTTCATCTCACTGTCATACTTCTTCATATATTCTTCAACCTTTTCTTTAAGCACTTTAGGTTGGAACACTGACTCATTGTATTCATCAATCCATTTCTTCATGCCAACTTTTATTTGATGTTCCTCAGTGTTCATGGGTCTAAGTTTTGTTAATTTTAATGCTTTGTCTAGTTGGGAAACTTTTTCAAATACTAAGTAAGCTATTCTAAATGATGGTTTTATGTTGACTTGTACTAAATTACTGACAGGTTTAATATCGCTCGAGCTCGGTTTCTCAGCAAACTGTACAGTTTCCACAGGCCCTGCGTCGCGGAAGGCATTGACAATGCCTTTCTCGTCAACATACGGGGGTATGTTTACTATAAAAAGTGTGCGACCTGGTGGTTTGTCCTTTGTGTGATCTCGGACGGCATGTTCCTTGAAGTATATTGTGTGAGGCGACCTCGAGTCTTTCGTCAGTTTTAATTCTAGAGCTAACAAAAGTAATCATATTGTAAATAATTAGCAATAAATATTAAGACACCATAAAAACAATAATTTTACCTTTGAACTCATGAATGCGCTTAGTGGCTTTCATTGTAATGCTTTCAGTTTCATTTGATTTTTTAACTATAACGCGAATCACCATGTTTGTTGTGATTTAGAGGTTATCTTCAAAGAGTATATATAATATACTTACTACGGTTGTTTTTTTCAGACGTTTTATTTTTCGTTCAAAAATATCAATCGTGATCACACTACAAAATGATTTTCTTTACATATTTTCGATAACAATGTAGTCGGTAAAAAAGTTAATTTTAAATAGTAAAGATTAACAATAAGAAATATTTTCTTATTTTTAACATGGAAATTGATTGATTTTGTTCAGAAATTGGAGGTTGTCTATGGTCTTTTCCTTGTTTTTTCTTATTCTTCATACTTATGACAGTTCCTCTATTTAAATTTGTGGTTTGTTCTAGTTGTCACAGTTGTCAGCCGTTCCGTTGGCCTACGTCTGTTTTTCTCGTATTTTGTCGTAATTATACGGCCATGTGTGGTGTTATTTACGTGCTGAACACAAGTTCTAGTGATGATATCGACCACTGCAAATAATAAAGTTAAAAATCCAAAGGGGTCAGAGTACTCCGAGAGTCTGGAACGTGATGAAATCGCGGAAGAAAACACAACGGATGATAAGGTCAGAGGTTATGTTGGTTCGTTTGATGCACCTTCGTCTTTCGGCGGGCCACAGAGGGACAGCCGGTTTCGTCCTCGGGGTCGTGTCACCGAATTCCGTCCTACCCGTGGCGGTGGACGGGGTGGCCGTGGCCGCGGCGGTTTCCCGCCCCGCGGCGACCGGGACCTTAACGAACACCCCTACAAGTACCACGACTCGCTAGCTGCGTCTGCCAACGACTCCTGGCCGCAAGGGACAAGCAACAAGTTTTACGAAAGGTCCGAGTTGGCAGTCAACCTTCCTGAAGATCCGCGCATATCTAAGCTCTTGCGTCGCCTCTGCGCTGAGGTAGATGTTGAAAAGTCGCTGGTGATTTGCAACAAGTTACAAGATGCTATCATGCTACCCGAAAATGCTCGCTATATAAGAAGGTCCTACGAGATCTTGGTTGAGTCTCTATTGGATGTTTTGTATGATGCTCCCAGCCCAGAAACAAAGGAAAGTGCAGCAGTTGTACTTGGGAGAATAGGCTATGTGATGGGACCTGATTTTCGAAAGCACCTGGATTGGATTGCTTCTACATACGCTGTGCACAACACCTCTATTAAGCATTTACTAACACTGTCTTTTATAGAGACTTACCAGCTTGATTACCAAACTCCTGTATTGTCAGATTTCGCTGAGATGACTTTAGACCGACTGCAGGTAATTATTGAAGGAACTGACTCTGCTGATGTGTTCATGGCAGCCATAAATGCAGTGGTGGTCCTGTCCAACTCGTACCCTGAACATTTTGCTAATAATTTTGTGGATACAGTGGACATACTAGTCGGGTGGCATGTAGACAATGCCCAACCTAAAAAGATTAAAGAATTTGCTCTTGAGTCTCTGTTCAAATTAAGTCGTCACTGGCAGGCTAACATTGGATTCTCAATAAACTTGCTGAATCAGTTCCTCGAAGACATGATAGCTTACTCCAATGACTTGGATCCTAATAGTAAACCGAATGAAGACCATGAACCATGTTCATTAGAAGACTGTATGCTGAAGATCACATCATTCCTCAACGTGTTCAACACTGTTGTAAAGAGTTTGGGACCGCTGCTCAGTCCAGCTACATCACAGAGTGTTTCCTGGGCCTTCTTGACAGAAGCTATGACCAAAGTTCTGATTGTTTTGACTACAACACTAAAGGATGGTGCAGAATCAGATTTAATACTGGCAGGCAATGAATGCATCACTCTGTTACTGAAGCTCTTGCAAGGGAAATCAACAACCTGCTCAACTGCTTTGTTTTCACTTATTTCCATGGAGATGAGTAATTATCTAGATATTGATGAAGGTGTATGCTCTAGTGTCATCAATCTAATATCAAAGACTATTAAGGAAATTGCTTCTAATCTCCCAATAGAGTTCATAACTCAAACAATTGGACCAGAATCGTTGTTGCGGCCTCTACGCTACTCTGAAAGCTCACTTATTTTGCAAGGCATCATGACGGTTTACAGCAACCTTCTAAATTTGAAGAACATTCCACTCTTGCAGGAAGCGTACAAGCTTGTTTTAACTGATATACAGAATGCTTACTCAGTTATTGTCCCCAATATTGTAATAATACAGCCAGAATATCATGAAGAAGTTAGCTTGGACGAGGCAGAGAAGAATGTGATATTTTACTTGCAATGTCTTTCAGAACTGGCCAATGCAAGTAACTCTATCATAGGGATGTGGGCCTTACAACCTAGCATTTTAGAACTTCTAGCTATTAAAATGTCTCCGCATAATGAAAACTTGTGGAAAATGAAGCCAGCTCTCCAATATTCCGTGTTGTATCTGCTCTATTCACACTGTAAAAAGAACAATCATTTCATAGCTTCAAGTGATTTGGTGACAAACACTCAACAAAGAGCCAATGACATATTTGGCTTATCTAACCTCAGCTTAGGAGATGTTTCTGGAGCCAGTCCTACTTCTGGTCATTTGGCCATTATATTGAAAACACTGAGCATTATACTTGATGAAGAAGTGCCTAAAGAGACTTTACAGCTGGCACTACATTGGATGTATGACATATTTTGCCAATTGGATAAATATTTGCCAAAAGTAAGTATGTCCAAAGGATTTATTGTTCTTGTAACAAACATGATATCACTGGCATATAGCTTTGACGATGATGTGGTATCACTTGTGATGAAAAATAGCCAATGCTTACTAAAAAATAAAAGCTTGACATGGAATGTGATGGTGTTAAAGACAATTGCAAGTTTGTGTGTCTTGCACATTGATAATCAGAACAAGTCCCTATCAAATGTTTGTAAAGAGTTGTTGTTTGAGTTACCTTGGGACATTGTTCAGTTGGAGATTGATAAGCAAATCATCAAAGTCTTTACTACGCGGAAAATGAGCCTGAGTGTACTTAATAGTGACACTAAAATGAACTCTTTTAAGGAGTACCTAATGAGGGGTTCATTCTCTCCCCTTTCCAATCAACATTTTAAAGCAATAATAAATCGACTTCTCCAATTCACTGTTGAAGATAAAATACTTTTGACTGATGCTTTTCTTACATCTTGGCCATTGCAAACTCAAGAATCTGATGAGAACAACCTTCTATTCTTCAGACAATGTGCTACAAACTTTTCATCAATTTGTATTGGGTGGGCACTCTCTGAGTTAGCCCAGACTTGTGTAACTATGAAACTTAGAACTGTTTTAGGAAAACCACAAGAGACATTCATGAAAATTGAAGGGGCACTTAAAGGTATAGCGAGAGACACATCATCCATGGATACAAAATATGTAAGCACAGAGAATCAGCGACTGATAGATATCATAGTCGCAGAGCAGGTCAGATCCCGATGGATTACTGAGTTCATGATGTTTCTAGAGAAATACATATATAATGCAGCTGAAGGAACAGCCACTGTGTTACCTACAGTTGCAAAGCCAGTGAAGACATTCTTCCACACAAACAAGTCGACATGCCGTGAGTGGTTGACAAGAGTTCGGCCCGCAGCCCTTGCTGTTAGTCTATATTCGGGTCATTTTGGCGCTGCTATATATCACGCATCTTGCATATTGCAGACAGCAGCAAATTCGAATACCAACATTGACATAGAAGCAATCACAATGAGTGTGGCGCGAGCTTTGATAAAGATTCAGGAGCCGGAAGTTTTGCATGGGCTATATGTATGGGTGAAACACTCATTCAATAAGAAATTTCTCTGGCTGAAAGGGGCAGCTGAACAAGCTAACTCAAGACATGAGTTGGCACTAGAGTTTTACAAAAAGGTGCATAAGTCTCAAGATGAAAAGAAAGATTCTGAAGGCACTACCAATCAAATTGATACAAGAAGTTTCAAGTTCATGGATGAACAAATGATGGAGAGCTACAAGCATATACAAAATTGGGATGACATGCAGGAATGGAAGGCTAGTCAACATCATAATAATAAAGTTAACGCGCAGTGGGACTCATTTACTGCTCTAAAATTGTTTGAAGATGGCACTGATATCCCTGAAGAACTGGGTAATTGGGATGTCCTAGAAACTAATACAAATGAAATTCTAAAAAATAATTGTTCATACCAAGGTCTACTCAACAGAATCGAATCAACATTGGTTTGTACTGCCGTCAACCTTTATTATAACAACTATGATGAAAAATATGAAAATGTGTTGAAAGATTGTGAAGAATTGCTTAATTCAAGCACAGAAGAATTTTCAAGGACCAATGCTATGCATTTTTTGAAAGAAATTGCAGTACTACAACTAGCCAATCAGGGTTTGAAAAAAGTCATTAAGCATGGTAAAGTAATGTCAAATCCATTCAAGCCCTCATCAGTAAAGGATTATAAATATGGGGCTGATCTTAATAATCTTAGTAGAATTCTCTGGTGGAATCAATATTTCACAAAGCTGAATTTAACGGAAGAGAATGCATTTTATGCTGAATGCATGCGATTAGATGTAGTCAAAAGTGCCAGAAAGAACTCCAACTTCTTAATGGCTAAAAGGGAACTCACAAAACATTTCAAGCATAATTCTTCATTTCAAATGTGTGTTGGCACTGTAAACAATTTGGATGATTTGAGTGACGTTCTGCTCATCTCTAACAATACGTATGATTTGGACATCTGGACTATGAATAACGCCACCGCACTTTCCGAGCTTTGTAAACAAACTTACGCAAAAGAAGAAACCAAGACTAGAGCAATCAACTTATGTGCTAGCATTTGTCTAGGATTCTCTCAAAGACTGGCAATGGGTGAGCCAAGCTATGAACTACGAGAGAAGGGCACTAGGATGCTGTTGACCCTTTCCAAGTGGGTCCAAAGTGACAATGACAATATTTTAGAGATTGATTCACCTTTAACGAAATTGGTGTCGGCTCTACCCGAAATTGGACTAGTCGATAATAATATCTCGGAGAACGTGATCCCACTATCAGATTCAGCTGTTGGGAAGCTGTTACAATTTGGTGTTAATCAATGTCCCGGTTTAGCGAAAGCTTGGGCTAATTTTGCGGCGTGGTGCTTCAGGTGGGGCCGTAAAATGGTCGAATTCAGTTCCAAAACTCGTGAACAATTAACTGAAAATGACAAGTTGCAAATTGAAAGCGTGATGATTGGATGTTCTCCTCAAGACTTTGAAGCGGTTTGTGAAATACTATCGAAAACCAAAGCGACTTGTGACGACGAAGATATAGACTGGAATGAAATCAACACTTCGGAAATGATCGAAAGCCAACTCCGCACTGTCCCATCATTAAGTAATGCGTTCCCTGAGCA
This sequence comes from Carcina quercana, assembly GCA_910589575.2. NCBI lineage: Eukaryota > Metazoa > Arthropoda > Insecta > Lepidoptera > Depressariidae > Carcina > Carcina quercana. The sequence continues at coordinate 15,713,747 of OU342435.1, forward strand.
TCTCGCCTTGTTGGTGGATATCTGGCGACAAGCACAGAAGAGGGTGTTTTCTTATTTTGAACTCTCAGCCGACGCTTACTTCAAGTTCCTACAGTTAATCTGTGCCTCAGATTATATAAATCATAGCGGAGAAAATGCAGTTGTTAATGCCACTCTAAGGTTGTTGCGTTTGATAGTAAAGCATGCCATGGAATTACAAACTGTTCTTGAATCAGGCCTAGCAAATACTCCTACTCAGCCATGGAAAGTAATTATCCCACAGCTATTTTCTAGGCTAAATCATCCTGAGACGTACGTGCGTAAATGCGTATCAGATCTACTGTGCAGACTCGCAGAAGACACCCCCCATCTTATTACGTTTCCTGCTGTAGTAGGAGCTGTAGAAAACGAACAGAATGATCTTGAACTCAATATAACAAAGTCTTTCACCTCCAATGATGGCGAAAGTATTGATGAAACTCTTGAGCTGGAAGATGCTGCTAGCGACAAAATATTAAATAACGAACTGAACTCTTGTTTCTTGGACATGGTAGAAACTTTAGCAAAACAAGCACCGAAAACGATACTTCAAGTTAAATTGTTAGTAAAAGAGTTGCAAAGGATAAATCTTCTTTGGGATGAGCTATGCCTTGGCACATTGGTTCAACATCATTCCGATTTTACCAAGCGTTTGTCACAACTGGAAGTTGAGGTTGCGAAGGTCAAGAACAACGAGAGTCTGTCAGCCGAAGATAAAGAGAAGTTAATCAAAGAAAAGCATCGAATAATATTTGAACCAATAGTGTTTGTGCTGGAACAACTCCATCAAGTCACTTCGGCTAAACCCGAGACACCCCACGAGGTTGCCTTCCAGAGCAAATTCCAGAACGCTATCGTTGACGTCATAGATAAACTGAAGAATCCCGTCAACCCAGAGAAACCTCAAGAATCATGGGCACCACTTAAACAACTTCAAATAAAGCTTCAGCAGAAAGTGAACAAGCGAACATCGTACATTCTTAAGATGTCTGACATTAGCCCCGTGCTAGCTGAAATGAGAGACACTGTGATAACTATGCCAGGTGTTCACACGAACCAGAGGGCCGTCCGAGTCACAATCAAATCTGTAGAAAACAATGTCGCTATACTGCCCACGAAGACGAGGCCTAAGAAATTGGTATTTTATGGATCCGACGGTAAAGCTTACACATACCTGTTCAAAGGTTTGGAAGATCTGCATCTCGACGAGAGAATAATGCAACTCCTGTCCATCACTAACACCATGATGGCACGAGACTCTGAGAACAACGACAACCAGACGTACAGAGCGCGGCATTATTCAGTCATTCCGTTGGGCCCGCGCTCGGGCTTGATCAGCTGGGTGGATAACGTGACACCCTTGTTCGCTCTGTACAAGCGCTGGCAGAATCGGGAAGCCGCCATGCTGTCTGCTAAGACCAATAAAACGGTCAACGTGTTGCGTCCTTCGGAATTATTCTATAATAAGCTTAATCCGTTGCTGAAAGAAGCCGGTATATCGACTGATAACCGAAAAGATTGGCCCGTGCCAATTCTGAAGCGAGTAATGGTGGAGTTGGCTGCGGAAACTCCCAAAGATCTGCTGTGGAGAGAGTTATGGTGCGGGAGTGTTACACCTGAGCAGTGGTGGCAGATGTCCCGTCGGTACAGCTACTCGGTGGCGGTGATGAGCACCATCGGCTACATCATCGGCCTGGGTGACAGACACTTGGACAATGTGCTCGTAGACCTGACGTCGGGTGAAGTGGTGCACATAGACTATAACGTGTGTTTCGAGAAGGGCAAGACCCTCCGCGTGCCAGAGAAGGTGCCGTTCCGGATGACACCAAACCTGCTCACCGCGCTCGGCGTCACCGGCGTTGAGGTGAGTAATCTTTGTTATTACCATTATTAAATTATTGCCTTCTGTTTTTTTTAAAAAAGACTAACTCATTTTCGTGCATATTTATACGTCGTATAAAGTTTTTATTTAGTAATTTGTCCAGAAATTGTTGATTCATAATCATTGGGTTCATTTATGATTATAATTTTTAAGCTACTGCTGCGATCTCAACGCCATCTGTATGTCTATTGTAAATTGTAAAAAGTAAATGTTACTCTAAACTACGTGTTGCCCGTCTGTGGGAGTGCGTCAAGCGCAATGAATGTGCTAGTTCTCCGCTTAGCCAACAGATGGCGTTACTATTGCAGTTTGGACTAAGGTATACAGAAACTCGCAAGTAAATAAGTTAATATAGTTTTATTTCTGTAGTACATCGAACATTTTATATTATATCATTTAAACATCTCCATTTATGTGACAGAAATCTCTTTACAATATTTTAAAAATTTCATTATGGCAGGAAACTCATTAGAATCTTTCAATAAAAATTCAACAATAAAGCTTAAAAACTTGAGCGTAGAAGGTACTGGTACCTACATGCGGAGGGGTACCTACACTAACAATTTTAAATCCTAGAAGCGTTTCAAGTTTCCCACAAAAACGTCTTCGCGAACGTTCCAGTCCTTTATTTATCACTATACCGGATATTACATTCGAGACACAAAACAGACAGGTGGAGGTGCTAACGTCACTTACAAGAAACAATATGTCCACTTTTTTAAAAGACCGTGTATGATTTATTTACGCCCTCACTTATTTTCATTTAAGCGTTTCAAAACCTGGCAACACTGTATCTGTCTGTTTTGTCTCTTGAATTGAAAGTTTATACACTGTCTGGTCCTGCGGAGGTGGCAGGCCGGTGCACAGGCGTAGGCGCATCCGGAGCGTACGAGGGGTTGGTGTCGCCGCGGTCCTCCACATAGCCGGCGTTCTCGATGATGCGACATCGAGCCGGGTCGGCGTCACGCTCCACGCACAGAAGGCGTGCCGGCCGGCCGCCCAGGCTCGTGGAGCCGCTCGGCGCGCTCAGCGAGCCCTCGCGCAGCGCTACTGAGCCGCGCTTGCGCTCGGGAGCGGGCGAGCCCCGGTACTCTGACGCGTCCGGCTTCTTGCACCGCAGCAGCTTTGCGAACGCGGCGCGGAACCCGGCGTTCTTCCACGCGTAGATGAGGGGGTTGATCCCCGAGTTGGACATGGCCAGCGATGACGTGATGCGGTACACGATGGGGCTGCGCAGCATGAGCACGGGCAACGTCTGCGCACACGCAACCACCACGAACGGCATCCAGCACACGGAGAACGAACCCAGCACGAGAAGAACAACCTGAAAAAAATGACATTGACAATGTCAAACTCTACCCCGATCTACAATTGTACCTACAGTATGGACCTCGCTCTCTGTTCACTAATGTGATAGATACATTTCTTCGATCTACCTAGTTACATAGGGGTTATTTTATCGCAAAGTGCTCTGGTTACAAAGAGGGGAAGGAAAGTCGGGGTTCCGACTTCGATATATGTAAATCTAAACATTACTCGTACCTGTTATCACGTTCGTTACAAAGATAAGTGCATCTCAACATTCCGTCGCGGTCTGCGACACCCGCAGACATCGCGGCAATTTTATACCGACCAGAATATTTACATAACTTTGTTAAATGGTCTGTTGTAGATCAAAGTTCGTTCAAGGAAAATCTCAACGTATTTTAATTTGTGTGAAGGTCTCGTGAATTGCGGTAACTCGCTCCAATAATATTGTTATAAAAGTTAGCCGGGGTTTATAATGAATATCTAGGCGGCCGAGCTTCGCTCCCAGTTTGAAAATAGGTAGGAGAGAACAAAGTTATTACGGTTCCTTGTTTCACCATGTTCCCCTTAAAATGAAAAGTGGAGTAGAACAACTTGACCGATCGATTCCTGGATCCCAAAGGCGTAATGAATTACATCTATAACATTACTCCGCTCTTGCCAAGATCCCAAAAAAGACGAATATTGGTACATGCTTGGCAGCACTTCTTGTGGACTGGTGGTTGTTACCTGAATGCTCTTCCAGTCGTTTGCACCGCTCGGGCAGCACGTGTTTGCTCTCATCCGCCTCGCGTGGCACGTGGCCTCGCGCCAGATGCGCCAGTACAGCACGAACATCACCAGCCAGATGAGAGAGAACATGGGAGCTAGGATGTTGGTCGTATACGCCTTCGGTACCACCTGGAACACACCAGCAATACACGTTACATCAGCGGTCAAACAATACTGCACTAAAATGTAACGGCAACAGCTTTTGATAAATTAGAAAAAGAATCAAATGATCAAAGAGCACATTCTTACTGGGAATCGTGGAAGTGCAGCACGATTGTCATCGTAGCCGTATCAGAGTGAACTTTACTCAATTTTTTTAATTTCACACACTTGCACCACCCGTACATCTACATGCATTACTCGTGTCACTCATTACTACGTCGGCGAGGGTCCTAGTATCTTGCGACAAGCGGCTACAGCGCCGCGCCGCGTGACACATGAAACTTTACATTTTGTGTTTAATATGTACAGTATTCTAGTTTTCAGTGTGTGTGTGTGTGTGTGTGTGTGTGTGTGTGTGTGTGTGTGTGTGTGTGACCGAGGGAGATGACACGACACGTAACTTAGACTCTGCTCTAATTCGCGCACAGAGATGCCAACCTTTTAGTTCTGGTTTCATTAAATAACTAACATAGCTATGTATTTGCCATGAATTTCGTTTCTGTGGTTCATTTGCATAAATGTAATCGTCGTAATACGCATGTATTCGTGACGAAAATAAAGCAAATTCGACGTCCTCTCTACATTATGCGTATGCCCGCGGATAATTGTAACATATTTATTTTGTCTAGCAATAACTCTCTTTTGTCAGTGTGGATCATGATTATTTTCGTAGCCAGCTGGAATAACTTATACGGAACACTCTTAAATGCGAAATCTTTGTTGCCCGTCACCTTGTCACACATGTGATTATATGATTGTTACCCAATTCGAAACCATTCGGATTTTCCTTTTGCTCTGTATAATACGTTTAAGAATGTATAAAATGCGAGTGAACACCCCCGCACGGGTTCTGTTCCGTTTCGTCTGTAGTGTGCTCTGGTCTTTTGTCGTGCACTCTACATATACTTACGTGTAAAGATTGTCACACTTGCAAGGACTTCACATATAATTCATTTCTGTTTTGGCACGGAATTTTTAGGAATATACGGATTCAACCTCGTCTAACAATGCGTGAGGTCAACAAAATTGCACACACGTGTAACTGACACAGACGTGTGCTTAGTATTGGCGCCCGGGTGTCTGACCATTGGTGTAACTTTGTTGTGTGTACCTTGTACAAACGAAAGTGTCTGACCTAGTTGCTTCATACAGGCCTCTAGACGTTCATATCTGTGTGATGGGAGGTTAATAAATGTGTTAGTGTCGTGTTTGTCCTTACCATGTTCATCTCGCAGGCTACGCCCTCGTGCCAGTCGTTCCAGAACATGGGCACGCAGCTGATGCAGACCGCGACGGACCACGTGGCGCTCATCAGCACCCTCGTCACCAGCTTGGTCATGTAGCGGCTGTAGTGCAGCGGGTGAACGATCGCTATGTACCTGCGAACCACCAACGACAGTCAGACACTACAAGCAAATGTGACGATCTCCAATGTTCAAATATGAGAGCGCGGACCATGTAAATCGATGTCAGTTAGACAAAAGGTTTCGTTCCAAAAATATTACTGGGTACCCATTGTGTCAATAATGCCTATACACTATGCTGTAGTGTATATAGCTGTGCATTATGTTTCTTTTAATATCAAAAAGCAACATTATACACTTGATCTTTACTGAGTGATATTTTGTGGTTTTGTTCAAAGAGACTCTCAGTTTGCATCATTCTTGCAGAAACTTTCCCAACAAGGCAATGGTGTGTCGCAAGGGTTTATCATCAGGAGGCTGCCTGCAATAGCTCCTGGCAGTCTTTATCAGGTTTTGCATACATATAGTGCATGGTCCAGACTATAAAACCTTTTAGCATTTTTGATCGATTTGACCTGTTATTATAACGTAATCTTATTTGTTGCAGAGTTTAGTTAGACTGGTTTTGTCGTTGCCTACGTAGAACCAGTATACGAACAGTTTAGGTTGTTGTAGAATGTAACTTATAAATTATTTTGGTTATAAATAAACTTTGTTTAGTACCCCAGGCGGCGGCGGCGGGGGCGGCAGCGGCGGCGGCTAGGTCACGTCTAAACATGCACCAATAAATTCCGTGACTTCAATGGCGTGATTCAATTCCAACTTGGAGTTATTTATGGTCGCGATTTATTTAATTTTAATTCTGTATGATAGAACTGTACAACATGCATAAGTCGTCACTTGGAGACAGTTCTCTCTATGTAAACAAATGACTATATATACCGTCCGTATAATAACAAATCGCAGTCAAAACACTCATCGGTTTAGTTTACAGTTTCTTTACAGAGAGAACAATATATGAATAAACTTTCGTGAGCGGCCATGGCCCGTCGCATCGCTCCCGTATTATCCATGCAATAGTCGTGAGTGTACTGTATATGTACTGTACTAAGATGATGAGTAAGGAGCGTGTGTGTACTCGCCTGTCGACTGCTATCGCGATGATGTTGTAAATGGACGCTAGGCACGCCAGGATGATGAGTATGAACCTCATGAGGCACGACCACTTGATCTGTCCGACATCGTCGTCCAGATAGAACACGAGGTGGAAGGGGAGCGTGAGTCCCACCATGAGGTCGGAGATGGCGAGGTTGAGCACGAACTGGTTGGATACGAGCGAGGAGAGACGTCGGCTCGTGGTGACCGCGAGGATGGTGAGCGTGTTGCCGCTGATGATGAGCAGCATGAGTGCCCCGTCCACGATGCTCCACACCCAGTAGTTGTAGAGGTCCGGCGGCGCGCGCTGCTCGGTCGCGTTCCAGTACGCGCTCCCGTTGCCCATCCCATCGCTGTCGGCGGGCGCCAGCGCCGGCGCCTGCTCCGACTGGTTCCACGTGGTGCTCACGGCTCCACACACCTGCTGCTACCGAACGCCACACTACACGATAACGATTCGTCCCGTGTCGCAGCACTGCACTGTATACACATTTTCGTTCGCTTGAGGTGTCGAGCGAGTACCTGCAACGAAACGTTTTGTTAGTGAATGTATGAGAGGGGCACCCTGTGAGCTCGGCAGCAGGCGGCGGCGTGCCGGCGGTCGCTGCTACTGAATTATTGATGCCCTCTATATGAGACGAGGCTCGTCTGTCCGCTGCTGAATCGATACCGATGCCGGTATTAATGAATTATTTCCAGACGCCGGCGACGCCCGCCGAAGGCCGCTCCGCGCGGACCTTCATACGCTCGCTCCCATTGTGATACACTAACCAATTATTGTTCAAGGAAACATCCTTGGTATTCGTGCACCGCTTATTTGAGAACATGTTTGTTGAAGGAATGAAACTGAGACGCGGATTATAATAATCCCTTTGAATACTCTCCAAGTTTCTTATATTTATAAGACAGATTTATGCCTTATTTGAATACGATCGAATTGAATTGTATATTTATGAGGAAGAGCGTGTGTTTGTTTACGTATCAGTTGTATGTCTCGAAGGCGTCGCATAGTCATAACGGCAGAATACTTGAGGATCTGAACGCAATGGTCAATGTTCTCAACAGAGTCTCACAACAGGTAGGTATCATGAACATAGAACAAGACGAAAATCATGTCAAATGTCCATGTTGCACCTATGGTGGGTAGTGGTTGAGAACACTACAATCAAAGTTGCGGACGAATATGTATACCTGGGACAGAACGTTCGACAAGGTAGATCCAACTTCGACAAAGAGGTCAACCGAAGAATCGGCATATCTTCTCGTCCAAAATACTTCAGCGTCTAAAGACAAAAGTCTTTAATCATTGCGTGTTGCCAGTGATGACTTACGGAACCGAAACGTGGTCTTTTACTGTGGGTCGAATAAACAAGCTCAAAGTCACTCAGCGAGCAATGGAACGAGCTATGCTCGTAAGAGTTCTCGAGTGGCGACCACGTACCGGGAAACGTCCATCGAGTCGTCCCCCTACTAGGTGGACCGACGACCTGGTTAAGGTCGCGGGGAGTCGCGGGATGCAGGAGGTTCGGGATCGGTCGATGTGGCGTGCCATGAGCGAGGCGTTTTCTGGTTGATGATGAACGGCAACGCGGAGCGCTAAAATAGTTACCAGCAGTACCACCAAATCCTCAATGAGTCGTAACATGACCGCGGGTAATCGGGGAGACGAGGGCGCCATTACACACCGGGGTAATGTAATCACGAGCGGCGGTGCAGCGTACACGAGTTTCAATTCGAATCGAAATGTGCGATAAAGTAGTAATTTATGTGTAAGCATTATGCAGTACATGTTCAATACATTGAGGGGCTCAGCGGTCTCGAAGAAATACGTTTTAACATACTTCTAACTGTCCTATGCAATAAGGATGACAATACAATAATTTGTCACCATGGTGCTGACCTGACCCGGGAGATGCCGGGAGTCAGGAGGATAGAGGAACGCTTCAGTGGCTACTAGTAAACCCCTCGAATGTGAGCTCATTTGGTTCGGTTTGACGAGCTGAGTCCATTGCATGTGAACATTTGGTGGCAAGGGTCTGTCAGTCTTAACTACGAGTATAATTATTTTTGAGATTTTTACAAAACATTTCTTCTGTTTTCAATAACTTGTCGACCACCAACTGTGTTTTGAATACATATTGTGAGGTTGCTTAAGAGGGAACAGCAGGTAAAAAATTTCATACAACAAGGCATAGCTGTTTGCTACCCCTAAACCTCCACCATTTGTGACGATTTTTGGACACATGCAAGATCTTACCGAAAACTAAGACCGTTGGTTTTGCTTTTTTCAATATTTTGTTTACAATTAGAATTATAGGCACCTCAAAACTCAAAATTTCGCTTTTTTCAATTCAATATTCAATAACATATTGAATTGAAAATTCAATAACATATTGAAATACCTACTATTCTACGGAGACTTTGCTTCATTTGAGTCTTAAGTGTTGCCGCTATATGTAGTCCGCATATTGAGACGTGATGTAGCGGTAATCTAATTTATACAAAAGTTATCTTCACGCGATTGCGCATTTAATGAAGGCCCGGTGGGGAGCCTGCAGTATTGGGTTCGACGTCCTGTTTAACGCTAATTGTTATTCAATGGCGCTGTTTACGACGAGAGGATAAAAACGCTTTTTACGTGAAACTCGATGGGACTACACATCCGTGGATATATATGTAACTAGTGTACGTCTGTTGTCTGTCTGTACTGTTGTAATGGATGAGGAAACGAGTGAGGCACTTAAGGAGGTGGGGCGGTGGGGGGAGGGGGGCATCGATTGATAAAATGACAAGTCATTAAAAAGATGTCGGAGTTGAAAATTTGATCGAATATTATCGCGAAGGAATATTGCATGCTTTTCTATTTTTAAATCTGTCACTAGGCACGTGCTATGTTGGGGGACGATTGTTGCCGTTTTCAACCGACTTCCAAAAAGGAGGAGGCTCTCTATTAGACGGGTATGTTTTTGACGTGACCACGTCTAATATATCGATGAACTTTGAACGTATGGGAGTGTTTCAAGTTTAATGTTCCTCGAAAAAGTCAAATCGGTGGTCGTTCCTCTCGATTAGAAGAAGTTAAATAGCAAACATGTATAAAAGTTATAGTTAAAATAGCTTGAATTAATGAGCGAAATAAAAGTAAATTTATCAATAAATTGTAGATTTCTTTTCTCTCCTTCTTTGTATCCATACAAAATAGTGATGATTCAATAAAAATGATTGAATTTTACTCATAAAAGTATGTAACCATTTCATCAATGTTTTGTTATGACGTCACGTTAAACTATCGTCCGTAAACCGACTTTAAAGACATCCAATGTTTTATTTGAAAGCTGGTGCTTCCCGTTTGGTCCCAATTGGGGTCAGTTCTGACAATGTCATCTGGTATCTTCGACTTCCACATTTTTTCATCCACTGAGGGGTTTGGGGGCATCCTTTAAGTTTGAAACACTGAGTACATAAACGTATTGAGCGCTTGCCTCAGTCACTGAAGTGTAATAATAATCATTTAGATAAAACAAAGCGACCGTGACCAAAGCAATAAATAGCGATATGTTGTAGAAGCTCATTCTCTTGGCTGTCCTTCATCGCATTCAGGCAGCTCGAGTTACCACAATAGATCTCAAATTGTCGGCGTTCCCAGCACTGCCGTTGCATTCTCGCCGCCGTACTCCGTCTGTACCGGCCGACAGTCACCAGTAAACACAGTCTTGATTGCATCAATCGAACATAGCTTTGTAATTCCGACACGTTGCATTGACCAGTGACATGTTGGACGATCGCTAGCGGACGATATGTTGCTTTCATTTGCTATTCCAACAACGATACGTGTCAGTTGGTGCCCTGTAGATCAAAACGTAACGAAGGCCGTAGCATCGAGTCGATTTGTTTTCCACAGTAAACTGTTGAAGCTGACATGACTAAAAAAGAATATCAAGAGTGTGGAATCAAGAAACGTGACCGCAAATGTAATACGCATGCCCATTTCGTCTAATATCTAAAACGTAGTCACAGTATTCGAGTGTAATTAGTGTCACGTAACAGTTACAAATTCGAGTGTAAAGAGAATACGTGAACGCATCACTAGCTCGCTATCTAGCCGCTGTTATTTAAATGTAATTTCTAGTGTTGCTGTATGGGACATGCACATCGCGCCGCGCCGGTCGGGAGCAGTGCGGTGTAATCTATTGGATTAGTTTCAACGGTTACATTATTTATGGAGTATATTATGTATCTGTTTTCGGATGTTATGTTACGCTTGTGTTAGTTTACTACTAGTTTGGATCGTATAATACAAGTGTGTAAATGTAATAAATTTGGAATATGCGTCGAACATCGCAAATAGTTCAGAGTTGATATGATTGCGGGCAGGCTTTCAAAGTGATCCGTAAACAGATTGAGGTTGATAGGGCAGCAACGACACAAACAGTTAAGAGCAGAACAGTTTGAAAAGCATGTGAACACGGAAATTACTAATGTAAAGACACAGAGCAGAAACAAACTACAAAGACAGAAATTGCCGAGGAACCGAATGAACTGTGTAGAGACATGCCGCTGTCGTGTATGAGCAATGTGAACGCGGTGCAGACGTCGCGTCGCACACACACACACACACACACACACACACACACACACACACACACACACACACACACACACACACACACACACACACACACACACACACACACACACACACACACACACACACACACACACACACACACACACACACACACACACACACACACACACACACACACACACACACACACACACACACACACACACACACACACACACACACACACACACACACACACACACGCGCGCGCGCGCGACCCTTTTCCCAGACTGTACTAGAGATGTCGGCAATTGTATTTTTTTAAAAGATGAGCTAAGCCGATAGATAAGCCGTGTTCTATAGCGCCTTAGTTTGACGAAATTGTCTTGCCGTAATTTTTAGTACGTAATTAAATCGTCTGGACAGCAGTTCCATTGTTCATATAAAGTTTATCGATATACGATGGATTGAACAGGTCAGTGGTAATGTTTGATGACTTTGGAACTATATCAAAATGTTTATGTGTTGTACTGGAAATTTAGTGCTGGCCTACGGTACTGCTATTGAGAGCCTCAGTCCTGTTAAAACATGATTTATTTGGTAGGACAGCTAAGTGTCTAGGCTGAGTCTGGAGCTAGGGCGAGCACCGAGCAGTCGAGTCACGTCATACAGACAGCGCATTAATATGCTTCACCGACGCTCGCTCGGAGGCGCTCAGTCTGTTTGACAGATTGAGCGCTAATGTTGCCGCGCTACCAGCTTGTCCTGTGCCCGCTCCGGATCGCTCAAGTTGAGACTAGTCACACTAAAACGACGCGATCAATGGAAACGGTGAAATTATGCCCTTACAGGGGTATCTTTAAAGCGTTATTCGAGCGTAAAACAAAGAATTAGATGTAACGAATGAATATTTGAATAAATTAGGAGCTGAGCTAACAAAATGAAGCTGTCTAAAGAAATTACAGAGAAGACACCGAGGATTGATTAATTTTACATACGTAATACGTAAAAAATGATATTCATTGTAACAGTCACGGGTCGATTCCGCTGAAGGACGATACGCTAGTCAGAGCCGTTCGTAAAAATAATTGTAGCACATTTCCAGTTGATAGATTAGACAGATATTTTAAACCGTATGAATAGACTGCACAACCTGTTTTTAGGAGTAATTGAAGCAGCCGTAGATCGTCAGATGATATGCGGGTAGCTTCGTTGTGTTGGCGGCAAGGTCAAATACGGTGCAACGCAAGGACTGCTCGTAGCAGCACGTGAATGACTTCTTGCGGTGTTGGCACTCGGCTACTTGCATAACATCTGTATACGGATTAGCGATAACGATTCGTCATACACATAAGTGGGTATTTAAATACTATGACGCACGCATTTTATAATTTGAAATCTGGATTGTAGACACAACACTTTAATTTGCAAAACCCCGCAAACTTCAAGCAATATTAACTATGTTTGTCCTTACTTAAGTTTAGCAAATACAATTAATGTTTAAGATAGTTCTGGGAAGCAATCTCTTGAGTAAAGGTAAAACACTGCAACATGAATTGAATGCAACTGACATCAGTTGGACGCAGTCAGTAGTCTTGCAAAACGACTGAGTTAAACGGCTCCTAAGTGCGGCGCACAACACTGCACATCTCAAGTTGTTCAGATGTCTACGTGTTCCTGTAAACACTTACACTCAGACATCTTCTCGTCATCTATTTACAAATGAATCTCAGATATATCACAACTCAGCTGGAGACTGGGTCAATAAACGTCCGTTAACATTTTTTTCGCCGAAGCCTTGCCGTAACTCGTCAAAATGTTTTCTTTTATTGTCGCTTACATAACTTACGTCGGGCGATTCTTTTACCAAATAGTTTTCGCATGTTTTTTCCTCCTTTATTTGTGTTTGGCGTTGTTTGTGATGATAATTCATTGACCATAATAACATAGTCGAGCACGACACAGTATGTACGGTTTCGGTTGTCATACTTATTCTTTAATTTAACGATTGTGTAATAATATCCAAATTGAATTTCAATTATGATAATATCTTTACTTACTCCAATGTTTTCAGATAAAACTAAATCAATTCCACGACTCTAATCAATATCTCTTTAGCTAGAGTTAATCCCTAGTCTTTTAGTTTCAGCCGGCGATTGTTCCGTCCATTCAATTAAGCTCGGTTATAACTCGACCGTTTTATGAGACTCCTGTTGACAGCTGTGATCTCATACCCGGTCCAAGTTATAACCATTGATTGAGCAGACTCTTCATTTTGCCGCTTTTAAATTGCCGGTAATCGGAACATTTGATCTTTGTTAATCCGTTTGTCTGGCGGCTCTGTGATCATATTCGATTTCGTTGACAATATTTCGAGAGACGCGGCTCACGACTATCTCGGACTTGTTATCGTTTGTTTGAATCCTTCGACAAAGCTCGTTGTCAGATTTAGCGTTCTTTACGTAAGAATAAACAAGTTACGATTGTATTCGAGTACATAATCCTATTTTGGGAAGAAGATATTCAATAAGAGCTAGTATTGCTTAACGTCTGATGTTGTCACGCGATAGGTACATTTACGACTGCGGTGCCTTCCTGACCTAACACGATTTTGTTCTTAGTCTCTAAACCTAGAAGGTCGTTTATCGGAAAGCTTTTCGTTTTAAGTTGTCTGTTTGGTACAATTTGTCAAGTCGTAAAACAAGTCCATCTCCCAAGGAAACATACACATAAAAGTATGATATGACATCTAAATACTATTAATATTGAGCGAATTTAATAAGATAATATTTGAATTGTAGGCAGCCTTAAACAAACATGACTTGGAGTCTGCTAGTGAACAGCAGGTCATCAAAATTCGTCTCAACAAAACGAAGCGACAAAAAGCTTGTTGATTGCGTCGATTTATGTTAACTGACTTTCAAGACAAGTACCTGTCATTTGCAGAGAAATTGTCCTTTAAATGAACTTATTGTTTCAATTTACTTTGTATATTTACGCGGGGCATAAAATTAAAACAACAACTTTAAATTGATGTATTCGCGTAGAGGTGAAAATATTATTAACATAATAAATAATAATAATAATAAAATAGTTTATTTTCATAAAGGACAGGAAACTATACAATACTTTCAGGACCTCCTCTTAAGTACTGATGACTTGTGTTAGGAGGCCCTGCTCTTCCTAGTGTTCATCGCTTCATTCACATTGTTTTGATTGTCCAAGGATATTTATTGTTTTTACTCGTATCTTCATTCATGTATGTGTTGGGCTACGACAAAGAGACGGAGTATATAAGTGTAAAAGTTTCACCACTCACCGAACAGTTGAGAAGTTATAGGTTAGGGTGGTACTGTCAGGTTATGAGGAGGGATGAGAGACATGTAACTAGTGATGATCATGAATGTTGATGGACGTGGAGGTAGAGGAAGACCCGAGAAGGTTCGGATGGATTGCTTGAAGGATGTGTGTGAATGCGTGAGTGCTGAGGTGACGGTTCATAGAGACGAGTGCATGAAGAATAACGTCTTGAGTTTAATTTAAAATAAATTATGCAAATTTGTGATTTGAATTAATCAGCAATCAAATAATATTTGCACTACATTCGCAAATACAATTTGTCGTGATTGCTGTTTTTCTGTTCTCAATGTTTCCTGTTCAATCAGCTTCCTCAATAGTTAATCGCAGCCGTAATTATCTGTTTTAGAAGCCTCTCAAAGGCCACCATTGTGTAGGGCTCCATTATTCTCATGTGCGTCACCTTTCATTACTTGGTTTATTATATAAATGATATCACTGTGATAAAACCTTACAGATCGTTGCGGTAGGTGTACACTGCCCTCGCACCGGCACGAGTGTTTGCCACCGAGGGTCCGTCCTCGTGCCTGGCTAGTACCTGGGTTAGGTTCGGGGCAGTGCTACTGTCAACCCTCTTACGTTTTTTTTCGTTGTAATGTTTGAGTAATATAGTTGTGTTATTTGTTAGGCTGAAAAATAGGACGTCTTGTGCAGTTATAACTGCTTTAGGTTTTTTATTGTCTTGTTTGACTATTTCGAGTTAATTCTTGAACCTCCGATTCGAATCCTACTTATATAATACACGTGTAGTTGCTAAAATGTATGCCCGTAGCTTCAGACTTGGAGCCCCAAACAAACCAAACAATAATATGTAAGGGAATGGTGTGGTGAATTTTAAAATCTGTTTTCTGTTTTCCGACGGTTCGGACCATTTATCACAAATGTTTGTTCATTGTTAGAAAAGCAATAATAGTTTTGGAATAGAACATTTTGCAGCAAAGGAACTTGCATGCAGCGCGCCACGTCTTCGTAGAGCGAGCGCGTTGCACCATTCAACGACATACACGGCACGAATCTAAAGTGCCTCTACAGAAGTTTGAAACTATTGTCCTTTCTCGCTATTGTGTCGGTTAAAAAATCTCGGATATTTCTGCAACGATAAATAAACGATTTTGTCAATGTCGTTCATTTGGTTTGTTTCAATGGTTTTATTGAACTGGTGTTTGATGAATTCATCATCATTGGTAAATTAATGAACTTGCATACTAAACTGCGTTAGGACAAGCGTGGAATTATTAATATACGAGTTCCAACAAGTTTCTCTCTCAGGCCTAAGCTAAAGCTTTCTCCCTAAAATAACCTCAAAGGTCAAGTTCTGGTCAGTTGTTCTATTGTTGAACAGAACTTGAACAATCAAAGTTAAATCAAAGATAACTAAGTTGTCATTGTTTCACATGGAACTGGTGAATGGTCTTTAACCTATTCAATATGAAGTTAGTTATATTGTTTTAAATTTTATTATGACTCATTGTTGTAATTACAATTGGCGTCTGTGAACTTCACCGCACGCTGACTTCGCATGTTGTGTTACTGGATCTGTGCAGAATGTTCCATGTTCTAGTTCTAGACTGCTTTTGACGTTTCTTTATTGGAATTAAGATCTAGTTTGCTTATACTTCGTCTTTGTCTTCCTATTTTTATTAAATCACTTCTTTTTCACAACTAAACAATTAATATTACTGGTATTTGTAGTGTAAGCTATATGAAGCACATGTTGTCTGGATTTCCACTGACCAAAATTTCCATTGGAGCTGTATTTTTTGATTTTACATATAAATTAAATGCAATTATTGATTTTGATTGAGCATTGATTAACTATTTATGATGTATTCGAGGTCACCGAGGGTGTCGGTCGTTGGGCCGGCTCCGGCGCGGCCACGCGGCCCGCGGGGTGGCGTGGCGCACGACATGCGTGCCGTGCGCGTTATTACAACACTAGAATTGGTTAATTGTTTCTAATAAATTGGTCCTCTGACGATCCTTTCTGGAAGCTCGAGTTCTACAACCAACAATAATTGATTTATTATTTAGTTTTTTTTTATATATATATTTTCATTTCAGCATCAAGCTGTGTGCGTATCCGCCGTGCGTGTAGGTTATAGAGCTAATGACTGCAGTGTTCTGTCTAGAATTACATATTGAATATAAATACCTGTTCCCCAAAAAATGTAATAAAAGTAAATCAACGCTTGACCACAATCTCACTCTTCGTTTGAAGACTCGCTATGAATAATGTTTATTTTTATTGAATTTCAAACAACATTTCTTCATCCCATTTCTTAATCTTATATTTGTTTCATTATCAACTTTTCGAACATCTTTGTAGTAATTCTATTTTATACAATTTTGGTATTACTTTTCAACATATGATATTAAATAGTATAAAATTATGTTCGAAAGCTATTTGGTTTCCCTCTGAAGTGCCCACCACCAGGCGCCAGGCGCCAGGGAGCCATTCGACTTACATTTCCGATTCCATACAATAATGCGTGTAGGCCGCGACACTGCCGCTGATAGTTATTGGCCGTTTTCTGGACGTTATCGATGGTGTTACGGCGTCAGTTATCCTACTTCCAGGTTACGCAGAAATAAATTAGTACTTTGCGTGCATCAAGGATGTCTTAACCTGTGTCTTACATATATAAACACTTTTCT
Organism: Carcina quercana; assembly: GCA_910589575.2. Classification (NCBI taxonomy): domain Eukaryota; kingdom Metazoa; phylum Arthropoda; class Insecta; order Lepidoptera; family Depressariidae; genus Carcina; species Carcina quercana. The sequence continues at coordinate 15,730,866 of OU342435.1, forward strand.
TTACATTTCAACAGTTTTCTATACATAAACTCTTTTCTTCCTTTCTTTTCTTTCTTTCTTTATATTATATACGTAACGAGTATTCTTGATAGTCAATCGTGTACCCTACACGTAGCAGGGCATGTAGTCTGTCTTTATGAATACATAGTCGTAGCTCTTATTGTTGTACACTTATGTGTATATTTTCTCTGTATTGGTTAGTTAATTATTAACCACGGACGCAAAAAGGGTTTCGCGGATTAAGGAGGAAACTTTTAGAAGGCTACTCTAATCGGGACGGGATCGTTCCTAGCTTTGCTTGGCGTCAATCCGTACAGGCCTTTGATGGATGTAGTAACACACAATGCAAATATATTTTAACTTGACTGTGCTAGCTTGTTGTACTATTAGCAATGGAGTATATTTTATATTTAGCAGTAAATCCCACTCGGTCTCGTTTCTCCACAGCGTTAAGTCAGCCACAAGCTCGTATATTCGTTGAGTTAACAGCTGTTTACAGCTCGTGCACTGCCCCGGCCCGCCGCCCCGCCCGCCCCGCAGATAGAGCACGATCCGAACCTCTGTCCGGATTTATAGTTATACCCGTCTTAACCGTTTACTACTGGCTGTTAATTCTGAGAACCCAGCACACAAGCTCTGAGCTGATTAAAGTAGCCAACGCGGCTCCAAGCTCCAAGCCAGTAACATGCTGCTGACGGCTGCATCCAATTATATGAACTGGTGACAGTTGCGAGTTAAGGTACTCGATCGCGTACCGGATAACATGTTCCAGGACGGGTCCGGTCGGTGTTGTATTTATAGGAAAAGTTTTCGGTTTCCAAAAGTATTTACCGAAATATTTCAACAGGTGAATTAATGTCGAATAGGGCTCTATATTAGTGATCTATATTAACATACTTTTGCGATGACCAATCCGCCAACCAAGCGTTCTGCGAGGGAGGCTCAGCAACAAACTTATGCCGCTAATGATGATGATATGTCTTACGATTGATTGGACTCGCATTTTGTCATCCGTAAAACGATAATTATCATAGTCGAATTCTTAAACAAAGGCAATATGCTTGGACAGGGGTTTCACAAATGGTCGATCATCCAACGCAATCCAGCTCAAACTGAGCGAGTCATCGAATTAGGAACGATGGAATCACGCTCGATGAACGCTTCACTAGGGCGGTGCGGTGATCCAGCATCAACCGTTACAGAAAAGGTCCGAGTCGCAGCGCCCGCGATTGGTATCGGGCTATTTACCGATTACTGATCCTAATCGAGAAGTATACCTTACCCAAGGATTTTTAAAGAATATACGGATTCCACCTCGTCTAATAATGCGTGAGGTCAACAAAAATACTCGATTAACTGACAATGACGTGAGCGTAATATTGACGGTCTGATGTTTGGTGTACTTTTGTTGCGTTTACCTCGTGTATAACAAAGTGTCTGACCTAGTTAGTTCATACGTGTTCAGTGGGACGCGGCATCTGGATGTTCTGATGATGCCTGTGATCTTACCTTTCAACGTTGTCACTAGGCAGAGAAACTTGACTGTATTGTATGTAATAATTGCTTAAGATCACCTAGTTAATTGATGTCATGATTGGTGTATTTTGAACTGACTTCAAAAAAGGAGGAGGTTATCAATTCGACGGGTATGTTTTTTATTATGTTTGTTACCTCAGAACTTTCGACTGGGTGAACCGATTTTAATGATTCTATTTTTATTTAAAGGGTGGTGTTCGTGTTGTCCCATTTCAATTTGGTGCCTACATGCCATCTGCATTCATTGTAAAATCATTTTCAAAGTCTGCTGCTAAACAACAGTTAATAGCACTGTTGTGTTCCGACAATCAAATAAAACATATTCAGTGCAAGCACCTGAATCTTATTCATCGTGAGACTCCAGTGTTAATAGTGTTGTGTTCTGGTATGAAAGGTAGCAGAGACAGAGCCTCATTGGCGTGAGGATTCAAGGAAATATATTTTACATTTATAAAAAAAACTTTGTGTCAAAAAATTAATTTAAAATCTCAATTTTGATCCTAAAATCTACACCACTTTAACTAAATGTTGTGTGTATGTTCTTTGCGCAATTACGCAATTATACTTTTCAATTAAAGCTATTGTCCAGAATGGAACTTTTAAATTACAAAAAATATCCGTCCTTGCACATAGACAGAGGATTTTTATAAAAGTGTGGTAATATTGGTTGAGGGTAATTCTCACTAATGGACTCTGCGGTCCACAGTTGCTGGGGGTTGGTTATACGTACCAGCATTGTGCACACGAAACACATTTAACGTTTAGAAATTATCGCTCGGGAATGACTTGTTCGATCTGGATAAAAGTATCCTATGTCCTTTTCCGTCCCTACAACTATCCATATATAAAGAATCTAGCTTCTGACTCTATTACGATGTAAAGGAAGGAGAAACAAACAAACTCACTTTATCGTTTATATTAGTACGGATTGTTATATATTATTATATTACTGCATCATTTGTAGTAACGGAGCTACTGTTTATTTTTTTCTTGTAAAAATGAGTTTTGTTTCATGTTTTATTTAACATATTATAGAAGCTTTAGCACCAGCAGCAGCTTTGTCCGTGTCTGTCTGGGAACTTTGTTGAAGTGTGTTTAGTGCTGCCATAATGGTCGCGATAACGTTGGAAGTGAAAAGCCGTACTCAGCAGCTTTTCATTCGCTAGTTTTGCGAACTAGATAAAAGGACTTCTTGATATCTCTAACATGTGTGAAGTCTGGGCGTAGTTTTTATTTATAAATTCAAATATTTTGGTCACGCACTAGCTTGTGTATTTAAATATCTAATATAATGTCCTAGCCGATCCATTGTTAAAAATTATAATTCTTCTCGCCTATATTTCACTACAAACATGGATTACTTGTTTGGTATCAAATGGTGTCCGTCATAATTCCTCACTGTTGGTCCACGTTATATCATTAAAGCTTAAAAAACAGCCGATTACAGTTTAAAAAACAATTTTCCGTCCGTCTCACCTTTCTACTGAAAAGTGCAATCGTCCCCTCCAAAGTTCCATTCATTTGTCTCAGTGTTTGGCACGTGCCCAAACGTAGATGTACCGTTGACGTGCCGTGCCGTACGTCGCCACCGACAATCTGTTGCACTCGCTCGCCCCGTGCATACAATAACTGTACAACTAATGCATCGGTTGCATCGATCATACGCTCACGTCGAGACAGTGCATCAGGGAGCTCTTTCAGTGAACCCACCGACAGTTCATAGTGCAGCCCACGCTAGTTATCTCCTCTGCCTTACCACTTGGAATTTGACTCTAATATTTACTTCAACGCGGACCAAGGAAAGAAGAGCGTAATTTTATTATGTAAATACAAGCTCTCTACATTTAAACGAACTCTCGATATATTTCTGGAATTCCTTTGTCTTCAAAGGAATAATATATCATCGTATCCCCCATAAAGCACTCTTATTTGGCTCCCCGTGGACGTTCGATCCCCGCGATCTCAGACAAAAACCTCTCCGCACGAAACAATAACACATCGAAGGCGCACAAAAAATGACAAATGATAAAATATGTACCGATTGATCGATTGATAAGCGGAAATGAATTCTGAGCCGAAATGTTCCCTTCTAGATGGTCGGATAAGAGAATTCAATATTCCCTAAAATTGAAACCCCCGAGATAAAACTCAGGCCGAATCGGGCAGTTACATAAGTGTGGGGAGGGGTGGCGGCTGAAAGCTTACGTAAGGTCGTCTGGAAAGTGTACACGGCACGGCGGCGGCGGTTGTAAAAGACTGTTGGAATTCATATCTCGAGGTTTGCAGCGGGGAGCCGCTCGGATCATCCGCCGACGACACACCGACCGACCGCGTCACGCTCGCGACCACTCGCAGTTACTACACTACAGACGCCCGCCGGGACGACGACAAACGATCAAACTATTTAATGTAAATTAACGGTTTTATAAGTTTGTTCCGCAAACGTCGTGCCTTTTTTACGTCCGCCAATTAACGTGAAATGTGTTGTTTTTATACGTTTCTCCTCGTTACATTTCATACGCAAGGTTGCAGGCGGAATAAAGAGTGGGACATAAATTACACATAGTCGTGGTCGCGATAAATACATTTTAAAAGTTTGTTTCCATGTTGGCACCCACTCGGACGTAGCCTGCGAAGGGACGATTGCTCCGCAAATACGAGTATGTACTTATCTAAGCACTCGTCTTGACGGCAGCTCTGGCTCCAGCGACAATATTTACCTCGATGTGAATGACGCAGGACGGTCGCCCACTACGGTGCACCACGCTACATAATGGAGGTACACTAGATGGCCACAACACTAAATTCACGATAAGTTGTCGAACTTCGAGGGGTGATACTGTAGAGCGCGTCACGTGCGCTCGATGCGGCGGCCGGCACTCGACTGGCGTGCCGGCGACACCGCTTCCAAATTCGAATTTCGAGGTCTTCATGAACATTAGTGGTGTGCATCAGTGGCAAAGGTCATGGTTTCTAGTGCTCCGAAGATGTTCGTTTGCTCTCTGCTCGTTGAGATTTGGGAATATAAATACAATGCAAATGAAGTGGCGTAGAAATGTTTCTGCGTTACGTACTACTCTTATACGTACGTACGAGTATGTTGATCCTAGTGTCTTGGAAATGAAACGTAGAAGGGTAGTGAACTCTATGTAGCCGCAATTTCCTAATGTGCTTGTTTGTCTATGAGGATGAACTATTTACCTGGAAAGTTGGGTTTTACGGAAAAACGTCTGCAGTTTGGTAAAATGGCTTCCTTCGGTGGAATATTCGAGGAATTGGTTTTTGTTGGCCTTGGACATCTGTTCCTAGGTTTCTTTCGGTATCAACATTTTTCCAACATAATGATCAAGAGAAGAAGTGATAAATATTATGAAATCATTAACTTGGTTTTATGTAAAACAGAAAATGAAATAAGGGAGAGACCACTTTATTTCCGCAGTCAGTTGTAATTGTAAGGATTGCAGCCGTCCATTAAATTATTAAGGTTAATGAGCACACTTAGTAACGCAGTGGAGTGCCGCCTGCGGTCACCTGCGCTGCCAGGCCGCTGCGTCCGAGGTGCCACTGCTAGATATATACATGATCCTGATTAAATTTTCATCGTTCTACGTCCTGCCTCGACGGTTGATTGCGGTCAGGGGAGCTTTATGGCTCCAGACAGCTCTAACTGTCTTATTGTTAGTGGATTTACTTGATTGCAGAGGTAGTGGCATGGGAGGTTCATTTCTTTGGAAAGTTTTGAGACATCAATAGCGTGATAAACACCCCGGCAAATTTTGTTCGGAATATTGAAGACGTATCGGCGCTTGAACACGATTTCATCTGATGGTCGATGACGGTGCTTAACCATTGAACTCCAGAATTTTCAATGAACACGGAAACGTACGAGTATTTACATTTCTTATCATCATCAATAACCGGTAAAAGTCCACTGCTGGACATAGTCCTCCTCCATGGTATGTCCACTCGAGAACTTTTACACCCCATCGGTTACCCGTGCTTGTAGCGATGTGGCCTGCTTTTCACTTCAGCTAACTGTTCCTTACGCAACCTTAGTTCGTCTACGGATTTCCTCATTCCTGACACTGAATCCTCTCCAATCAATAAATGTTCACTGTATATACCCATATATAACCATTTGATCTTCATAACAAATGCAAAGCTGTTGTGGTTGTGGTGCCATATCCCACTGCTGAACATGCGCCTACCTGACTTGCCATAGTCCGTATTGTCAACTGTTGATGCCGGATTGATCGCAGGTAGGTGTCGGTGATTGGACCCAGGTAGATAGTTTATACATCTATGTCGCTGTTTCCCGCGAGCTTCGTGTTCGAGAACGCGACTGATGTTATGTAAGTTTAATGAGAATGACGTCATAAGGCTTCAGGTAGATTTATAAAGTTGAGAGGTCCCGTTTTGTCGATTTAATAGCTTCATTTAACATTTCATCTCTGTTTCGCTTTACAATTATATGTTTATTCTGTTTCCATTTGTTTTTCGCGAAACGTAATGTCTTTTGTTTAATTATAGAGAGTGTAGCGGGGTTTTGTTAGATTGGTATATATTTTATGCTACCGACAGCGGGCGGCGGCGATTGTTTGTGCTTGGAACAAAAGCTAGATATTTTGGGACGTTTTATATGCTTAGGTAGGATCGCATCGGAGAGACCTTAAGGGGCTATGTTGGTAAGACCACGTGGCCGCATTCAAATTTGGATTGTTTTGTAGCTGTCCCTATCGGAGCCCTATCCTACCCGAGCGCGTACGGTGAGACAGCATACACTACGCGAAGTTATCCACCCGTTATTTGGATGTTTCGTAGTCCAGGGATCATTTGAAGGATACAGTATATTATGTAACCATTTTTTAAATACAGTATACTAATGAAATTTCTGATGTCGGTGGTTATTCCAAATTGTTCTAATTGATTCATACTCTTGTAAATCAGGTTCAAAGTTAGGGCTTTTTATTACCGTAAAATACAATTATTTGACGCCCTGTAACTTTGGAAGTATATATTTAAACGCAAATCTGACTCACCACCGACACAGATATTTGTTTCTAGATTGTGTCTTGAAAATTTCATAGATTTTCATAGCTTAATACTCAAAATATGACTGGACTACGTTTGTATGGGCGCTTTGACAACAGCATACCCTCTTAATTTAAAAAAGGTTCATGTTTTTCCAGCACATTTAGTCTCGATGAATTGTTAAGTTTCTATGATTGGCTGATTGTTTCTTTAATTCATAGTTTCGAGTTTTCCGAATATAATTCCATCATTTTGAAATGGCAACGTGCAATTGTGCATGTTTTGTAAGCTTACAATCTTCGCTGGCCCCGAATCGATGGCAGCCACTGGTTCGCGTGATTGTTTGCTTTCCATTTATGCTCTATCGTCGTTTCAGTCTAGGTATAGGAGTAGTTCTATTCTGTCGTACGATGTCTTGCAAACTAGACGATCAATGTGCAGAACAATTGATTTCGTTGGTTCCCCAGAGAGTGTACTTTACGTTCCCCAGCAAAACAAATAGTCTGAGTAGTTCATGTCTGTTTTCTTTGTTTCTGTATTTTAGAGCATTGATCTCTACATCACTGAGGTATTTTGTTTCATGCTGCCATCATTTGCAGCCTTGTGTTGGTTATTGCCTCTTTCAAATCCGAATCAACATCTTTAAATCCTCCTCGGCTTGCGTATTTCCAATCTCTTTTGTTAGTTCCTATTTTATGATTTTATTTGGGACATCTATCTCTTTTACTTTTCCTATGAGCCTTTGTGTACTCAATTGTTGCATAATATTTTCTGCCTATGTTTTCATTACATTTTTCCCACCCAATAAATTGTCGCTGATCGGTGTATAATGCTGATATCGATTATCGTTATCAGTTTTAATGTGTGGAGCTAGCCTGAATCTAATAACGAAGACTCCGTTGTAAAGATGAGTAGAATGTATGTCAGGGATGACTGATGCCTTATTATTAGCTTCATGTACTGGGTCAATCGATATCTCGCAGTGCTTTGAAATTTCACTTTAGAGCGACGACGTGGCGTCGTCTGCATTCTATTTATAGATGCAAATGCAGTGGAAACTGCAGTATAGTATGTAGGTATTTTTGATTAAAAATTTAAATAGAGCCACCCACTGTGTCGCTATCTCATATCAGACCGCATGCAAGAATTGACTAGAACAAACACAGCTAGTCATTACATCGATTGTACGCTCCTCCTTCACCACCACCAGGTTCGGCTCCGTTCCACTGCACCACCAGCCAGCAGTTCTGTCACGAGACTCGAAGGTGCGTCCATCCAGTATTTGTGACCGTTGGAATGTCTCTCTGTGCGTGTCTCGTTTCTACACGAGAGCAATATGTCTGCGATTAGGCATTAGGTTTGCGCTCCCGTTGGTTACTATCGCATGCACGGTAATATCGTGGCGATACGAGACACACGGTGCTGCCAATCCTACCCTATCCACACATGGACTCCGGATTACTCCCGAGCACCTGTCGTGCAGGTAGATAGTGTATAGGGTAATGTAGATCAATCAGCAGCAGCTCCGGGTGGGGAAATGACAGGATGTGAGTCGACCCGGACTGGCACCGGGGAGGATATACTAATGCATCGCATCACCAACGGGTTTTTTTGGTTATTGTATCGCGATCTACATATATAGGCTTGAGTCCACTGTCGTGCGCTATCTCCCGAGTACATATTCGTTATCACTGTATAACTGTAGTGGGGGGCTTCCGCGAGTGTAAACACATCATGTGTTGTATGTGTAATCATACACGGTAGATACTGTTGGTAATCGAATGTTGTTATCTGCGTCGAGTAGCTACCAGTAGTCAGCTAGCCGCAAGCACTATGTATATTTGTTGACGATGACCGGGCAGGTTTCACGCGGAGTGCAGTGTTGGCGGGGGGTGGTACATGATTGTTTCATGATCGTGGACTATTAAGATTTTGATCATTGTAATCGATCTTTTGTGTTGTAGTTTTATTACAATCTTTCTGAAATTAATTTTTAATCTTATTTATTGTATAAAAAAACGTCCGTTGGTGAACATAGACCAGTCCCACAGTCCCAGTGGTACATCTTAATGATTACCATCAAATTTTGCCAAATATGAATCCGCCATCCGCCAATGCCAAACTCATTTGGAAGTTTCTCTGACTGACAGACATACATAAATCGGTGACGAGTCCCCAAACCACTTGCATTACAAACATTGGTTTGGTAATGTAGATTACCACTAAGAATTATTTTTCTATTCAGGCAAGTTTGCGGGCGGAGTACAGTGTGTCATAATTATTAATAATACAGAAATTGGTCATGAAAAGCGACGTGCAAGGTGTCCAATAGCTACGAGATTGCAGGGTGTTGCGATCTCAGGTTGTATAAGGCCTCCGCAGCACGCGACGGCAACAGCGCTCCGAATCAAACAGTCATCACCAGCCTATATATGTCCCCACTGGAGGGGCTCAGGCCTACTCTCCTACAGAGAGTGTATGGGACATAGACCACCACGCGGGCCCAGTGCGGATTGGTAGACTTCACATGCCTGTTCAAGACATGCAGGTTTCCTCACGATGTTTTCCTTCACCGTTAAGCAATCGGATAATGTACTTGAATTGAAAAACAACTCATAGGTACACGGCTGGATTCGAACCCGGTACCCTCAGATTGAGAGTCCGCGCCTTATCCACTGCGCCACCGACTCGAAGCGAATCAAACAGTGCAGCAATACAAATAACATTACACCGTCGTTGTTTGTAGCTTTCTTTCACAATGCGGGTTTTCAGTCTGTACATTTAGTTTGCGCTACTGTATCTAGAGGCAACCCCCAAGATATGGATATTATTGAAAAGGAACATAATTGTTTTTTCTCTGTCTTCCCTTTCCAAGCGTCCACGTACATAGCCTTGTGTCTGTTTGAATACAAAGGTCGGGTAAAGGTATTGTTTTATCGCAGCATACTTCCACCGAGCGCCCGGGTACCGCCCGGAGACTGGGTACCGCCGCGGCGGCGGCGGCGGTCGTCAATACAGCTGGTACATTATTCAGAACTCACGGATTAACGCGCGCGGCACTGGATTATGTACTGATGAGGCCTCTGAGACGCCGCTGATGATGATGATGGGGAGCTGCGTGTGTTGAGACATCCCTGTGTTAGGGGGAGCCTTTTCAATTGTTCCTGGGATTAGTCCGCGACTTCGTCAGCGAGGACTTATTTCTTTGCACGATCGTTTTGCACTTGGTTTTCGTTCAGTTAGTCGCCGTAAGATAGAAGCGCGGTTATTTAGAATTAAATGTACTGGTCCTGTATAATAATCCCTATTATTAAATAAACCGAGTACTGCGAGTATACCCCGATGGGAATCGATACCTATATACTAAATATGACGACTCTAGCCCGTCATGGTATGGTAATGACGAAGACCAGCATGAATATGCCAGTAGTAGCGTAAATATTAAATAAACTTACTATGTACGTATACTCTACAATCGCAACAACAAATAATCTGAAAACACGTCCATTTTGCTCATAAACATGTCATGTAATGTCAAATTAACAGTCCCACTGGTTCTCATCTCTGTCAATTCCCATACGAATCAGCGATGAGTCCGCGGGAGCCGACACGACTTAGCTGCGTGCAATCAAGCGAGAGTGACGTCGTCAGGGATAAAATTAAACTTCCTGGATTATGTCTACTTGGATACCTATCGACGGACAGACGGGGCAAAGATTGAAAGAGAACGGGCTGAGATTGATTTTATTCATGATGCTTGCAGGTGTGTTTCTCAAATCTAAATTGTCGGGAAGAAATCGGGGTATGGGCACTAGTGTCATCTACCTATGTATCAATTATCGTACTGCGTTTTTTTATGTAAAGCGCGTGACATGTGGCGATCTTAGAAGGGAAAGGAGATCATGTCCAACACTAGTCTTATGGTGACTTGAATACGTAGCTCTAGAAATGTATTCGACATGAATCTTTTTAACGTCGAGCCAGAATCTCACCTGAAAATTGAACCCAGCAACTACTAAGATAATTGTCAGTATAGAGATGACAGAAAACCCGTACTTTTCAAATCGTTAGGAATTGAAGTAAAGCAATCTCCGAACAAATATAGCAGTATAGATCCGACAATCCCAGTTGAGACGGTGCAAACAGCTGAAGCGGGAAGTTTTCGCCGGCGGCGTTTCTCGGACGGACCGTTTCGATAAAGTTCCGCGATAACCGAGCCCTGTGAGAGCCCGCTGCGTCGGTACACGAGGAGATTAGTGTTGCCGCGGGAGACGCAGACAATGGCGACGGACGTGATGACGTCTGCTACAAACAAAACGAGACGCCGGACGGATTGTAATGGATTTAATTTTAACAAAGGCTCCCAATTGTTGGGAATGTTTGCGGTTGCTGCTGGACATTTGTAGAACTACTTCAACATTGACATTTAAACAGTAAATTAGTTGGTTTGGGTCTTTATGTGATTTAATATTATGGAATCGTTTAGCCGTTTGACATGGCATTGTAAATGTCAAAGGCGTTATGGTAGACATAGACATTATAATGCGGTTAAGGTGGTTGTCACGGGACACAATGCTGCCATACTGGTGGATAAACAATGTTTCTTCCAAGTGTGAGGGAATGTTTGTATGATTCTTTGTTTACTGGTCTCGAACGGTTGATTTATGATAAATGTGTATAGTTTGTTTCATTAGGCGCAGGCTCTCATATGACACGGGTCGTTTGGCCACTGCGGTGTTGGCCTGCGCGCGTGGTTGAAATAACGTATGTTGGTAATAGTTCATAATAGTAAATGTGCTTAGATATAAATAAAAGAGGCACGAAATAGTTCTACAGTGTATTTAGTCTGGTGTTTGAAATATTGACCTCCGACTGACTACAAAGCAACATCCGTAATCCGAGGTCAAGCCCAGGTGCTAGTACAAGCTTAACCGCCTGAGCGAATTCCGCACTCGACAAATTCTTCGGGTGAAGCTGTGATGGTAGCAGGACCAACATCAAGTACATTCGAGAGAAAAAGCTGTCGAGTGGAGTAGCACTTTCTTTTGCATAGTTATTTCTTTTGTAATAAGTTGTAATTAAAAACATAAATATGGAGGGACTAAATAAAGCATTTCCTATACCTAGCGAATAGTGATACTAAAGGTAAACTCGCAAAACTTTATAATAAACAATGTGACTGTTGTCTCTGATACTTTGGACATTGGGTCTGTGTTGTCTTTCCTCGAGCTGTAAACTATTTGTAACTACAAGTTTTTATGTCTCCTCCCCCGCTCCCCGGCCCCCGCCCCGCCCCGCCCCGTAACCGTGACCCTGTCGTTACATGAGGAATGTTCCAGAAAACAAACTTAATGTTTCATCGATCGGTTGTTCTGCCGCACGGTGGTACATCACGTGCTCCGCGAACCTGACGTCGCGGATCTGTCTGCGGGGAATGGAAGTGGTCGGTGGTGCTCTACGGACCTTTATCAGTAGCTCAATCTTATTATTATTTTCTTAGTATGCATAGGTGTTGGACACCGAGTTCTCCATGTGTTGTCCCTTTATTGCCTTTTAGACAAGGAAGACATGGGATTTATTCGATTTCGACTAAATTGTTAGATTTTTGTGGAATGGTGGATTTTTGAAGCCTATATATAAAGTAAATATCGACCAAAATTAAGGCTGGCGGTTCAAGTTGTACAAACTATCATATGGGCACAGATTCTCAAACCCATTCTTTAAAATTTATATACTTATCTCGATTTGTAAATGTATTGTAATTAAATATAGTTACACCAATGTAATTAATACTGTGAATGTCTATTAATAGTATTGTGAACAAGAAAGAGACTGTTTTCACACACTAAATCTATTGTTTTAACATTACGAATAAAGAAAATAATGATTCTGGGATTATTAAATCAATACAAAAGTCAGGAAATCATTAGAACGGATCGTAGGGACAGTGTTGTTTTATGTATGGAATGAATATGTGTACAAGATGGGATACATGTTACTACCATAAAAGTTAATATGATCTTCCTTGTTTCAGGTAAGTTAACAACGCTTTGCTCTCCTCCATTATTTCCCTGCAAGACTGCACACCCAATGAAAATTGGTAAGTAAAACAAATGTTTAAGGGTTAATCAGCCAATTTATTTTCCACAACTTATGTCATCACTAATCTCCTTTCAAATGCGATCTCGTGTTTATTTATTTAATGTGATGTGAGTACAAAAATATGTAGACACTTTTGTACTATGTCACATTCACATGTGTTGACAGAAATTCTACTAAATTGTGAGATGACATGGTACAAAAGCGAGCACATCTTTTTGTACTCGAGTGTACAACCTTCCCATTGCATTGAGACGACATGGCCGTGTCAAAGTGGCAATACCAGTGAGATCATGTCCGACACTGTCATGATTATAATGATTCAACCGATAACGAAGCAGGCAGCTTCACCTCTGACCGGACCCACATCACATGTAACTCGACCTAGTGTGTACGGTTGCCATGGATACGCCCGCGCCCGTCCCGCCCCCTGGCGCTGCGCCAACCCGTCTGCAATGTCAATGGCACGCCACGGTGCCAGGAGGTCACGTGGTCACATGGTGACGACATACTTCTGTGACGCTTTTTAGGGGTTTGATTTACTGCGCCGTGACGTCGCTCGTGTCGCCAAGAACCGTAGGTAAAGTCGGGATGTTGTAGAAGATTTTTAGATACGGAAGGAAAGCAATAATACGAGCTCGTACTTTGTGGTTACTTGTATCCTAGTGAATATATCTAAAAGGCGAGCCAGCTTCCATCGTCCAACATCGTACCCGTGTTCCTTTATTCTGCTATTCGGGGCGGAGATAATTCGAACATCATAGATAATAACAATCGGATCAGCGCTTCTTGAGTTATAAATGGTGTTAATAATCCTACTTTGTTTTACATAGGTAGGTACATATATACAGTAATGTTTTATGTTACATATAATGTATGAAGACAGCTATGGTTGAATGGACATAAAATCAGATGAAATAGACGTTGTACAATGTTTTGTCTGTGAATTCACCTCTAGTAGATTATACGAGAGTATAATTGTTGTAGATCACGTCCGCTACAGTGAGGGCCACAGACGGCTGGTGGGCGGACAGTGACCTTCGACAAGTAAGGTCATTCCAGTGTCCGCAGCCTGCCTTGTGTTGTGGAAGCTGATTCCAGAGCGTTGTACTGTACATCTGTGGCCGGTGAGGCTTGTACATGTACAATACATGATTATTCCGGTGAATGCAATATTTGTGACTGGTTCAGTGGAGTGTGTAGGTAATTATTGGTGCGGAGGGAGGCTGTAGGACATGGTCACATAAAGCGCAAAAAATGCACACGGAATGGGGGGGAACACACGGGTGAGTGTCTATACCGCACTGTGTTCTATATCGTTTATCGTTATTTTAATTTCATAACTTTATTATTATCATGTCGTTGTTGCCTGTAAGTAGGGTAGCATTTAGCTATACTATTACATTTGTGTCTTCATGCTCTTGTTAATGTATATCCTGTAGGTGACCTTATTAAATAAAATAAAATAAAAATATCATTTAAAATAGTAACATACGAAGGCCACAAAACACAAGTATCCCACCACGTGACAACATCTCTTTCATCATATCATATATCTTTGCGTAACTTATGTGCTCAACTTGCCGATGAAAATACCTATAGGTTGCCTAGTGAACGTAGCTTTTAGGCTTCCTTTTGACCACTATATCACCTGATGTTAAGCAATGACGTGGTCTAGGATTTTTCGAGGTTGCCTAGAAATAGCCCATTCAGTCCTCCCTTGAAGGCATTTAGGTTGGAAGCCGTCAAGGAATTCCGCTCCTTAGCTGTACGCATAAATGAACGATGTTCATGCGAAATAGGAATGCAGGGATGGAACCCACCCGTTCTTCTGGTTGATCGATAGTAAAAAGAGGACGGTGGAATTAGGTCGTGTAACTCGATTGCACACTCTCTGAAATGAAGCCTGTTGAAGACCAAAAGGCTGGCTGCTTTACGCCGGTGTTCCAGGCCACCACCACTCACCAGAGAGCAGTGCTACGACGCCACGTTCTATTGAGTCCAAGGCAGCTAATTCATAGTGGGCAGATCCGTCACATAGTTGGCTACAGTACTCCATGCAGGGTCCGACTTTAGCTTGATATAAGGTTAGAAGTTGTCCAGCAGTCAAGTACCGTCGGGCTTTAAAGAGGATTCCCATTTTCTTGGCCGCAGTTAGTGGCAAAGACTCTGTAAAACTCTGTACGCTATAGACGCAAGTATTGGGCATCGACCACAAAATTATTTTGTTAAAGTCTTTGAAAACTGAATAATATGATAGCAATATGAAGCCACGTCGTGATCTCTAATATGCGAAATATTTATGATATAGTAATAGATGACATGGACCCAGTAGAGACGACGGGTCGCGGCGCCAGGGGGACAATTGTTTACCCACCTCAAAGTAGGAGGTTATCAATTCGACCTGTCTGTATGTAATATTTCCAGAACTGCCCAGTTTTCGTATATGTTAGTCTATATCAGCCTCTTAGCAAGTGTGCCAAATTTCAAACGTTTATAGTATGTATGTATATTTGTATGTTTATCCTCGCATATCTCCGGAACTACAAGTTCGATTTAAATAAACCTTTTTTTGTTGAACTAGGTATTGTTCAACATAGGGAAGACTTCAAGTTTCATCAAAATTGGTTTAGTAGTTTTTGAGATAGGGAATGTTAAGTGTGTATTAGTTAAATGTTTGTTACCTCAGAGCATTTGACTGGATGAACCGATTTGGATGATTCTTTTTTATTTGAAAGCTGGTGCTTCCCTTGTGGTCCCACTTTAATTTTGTCCAGTTCTGAGAATGCATCCATGAGAAAACGATATACATCTTGAATTTGCCTTAATAAAAGTAGACTTTTAGGGCGGTTCAAGTCGGTTTCTAGTTCTTTTTGAACGCGTTACTGGCTTTATTATATTTATCTTTACGGCTCGCTGTGAGGGTCGTCGTAAAACTAGCGATAACGGACCATTTTATACGTCCCCGGCTGTTCACCACCGGCACCGGCACCGGCACCGGCCCGCACCATGTATCGATTGTCGAGCACAATGTCAAGTGCAGCCTTCCCTGGCTGCCGGGATACCTGGGACCTCTCAAATATGAACACGATGACATGATAATTGATAGCGGCTCAGTGGAATTTGACGATTGTACAAATTAGGTGGCGTCACGTCAATTAGTCAAGCATGCTTTATTTCACACACTAGAAACACGAACAAAACACTTGTCACTCATTTATAGGGGAGCGGTCAATATCAACAATTTATCGATTTGATCTATTTTCTTGTATGAATTATCTATTTGTGGTACATTTAGGTACTTAAAATTGACTAGGTTCCACTGCACACTGGTGCCAAATCTATAATAAGCTTAATTACAATATTCTTACAAAAACGATTTTATAACTACGCCATTTTCGAGCGAAAAGTGCTTTTAACAAGTCTTCTAATTTGACTTAGTTGCGGTCTTAAAATAAAATTAATGAACTTGTTGAACTGAACAAATTCTCCGAATAAAACAAGTGAATTGGGGAAGTCGACAGAAAACAAGATGAAATGGAACAAGGAGCTTACAAGCGACGCGACGCGATGCAGACGACACGAATTACCCCAACGAAATTGAAATACTTTCCAATCTCACCGCGGTCTTTATGATAATCTGCGGAGAAATGTAATTTGGACACCGTTTCATTTTCCCATCATAAAACGGATAAGGCTGTTTTGTGCAATATAGTCTGCGCGCGTACTCGCCCTAATCCCGACAACTCCTTTATGATTCGTTTTACGCTTCTGATACTGTTACTACAAAATGGCGGCCTGTCCTAAATTAATCATATCAAAATGGCGACTGCAGCTTTACTGTCTTTTTATTTAGTTTTTTAATTACTCGTTCTTTATTTTATATATATATATACGTTTTAGTTTATACACGTATGTGTTTTTATTTATGAACTGTATAGCAACGTTCTAGTAAGCAATTAACTACATGAATATGTTATTTGTATCTATTTGTTGATTTACTTATTATGTATTTGTTTTTTCTATTTAACGTACTGATACGATCGGTCTAGTCGGTCTAGGTCTGCATGTTCTAAATAAGTGCTACTTAAAGATATCTGGGAGCGAATTGTGTTATCGATAGGGAAAGTTTACAAATATGTATTGTTCTCTTTGTGTGTTATAAACTGTGTTCCATGAGTACTATTAGGTATTTCGTGGTTCTTCTGTGTATCGACTTGTTCTTGTAATCGTGAAGCTCTTTAAGTTTGTACAAAAAATGTAAGTGAAGCCTAACGATCAACTTTTCATTTGTTTCGACAAAACTTTGATACTCGTAACTCTTTCACCATCTTTATTTGTTGCCTTGTATTTTTAACATGTTTCCATCAAATCGCTCGAGTTCAATATATCATAGTAACGGAGCGCTCGACCTGCCTCCGCGGTTCCGGTAAATTACCTAATTGCTTTATTATGTTTTCAGTTTACGAAACAGTACCCTTGTATTGGCTTCTTATATAAAATTTTAACGTTTCGTCAGCAAACTTGATTTCGAACCAAGTTCCTTTTGTATTTAGCTAGATTGCTTTTAGATTAACGCTTTCAGTTTTAAAGTAAATGTAGAACAGTAAAAAGAACATGTAGATAGATGTTATTTTTCTATCGTAAGCTCAACGCGGACTCGATCTCAATTTTTAAATCGTTCGACGGGTACTTGGTATGCGGAAACAAGGTCATTTCGAACAATTTTCAAAAAGAGACATTTTTGTAAATCACATCGCTCGTATTTGCAACGAGTGGTCTTACCCAGGCGATTTCAATTGTAGAAACTCAACTTGATAACAACAACTCAAAAATTGAGCTCTTGGTGAGGCGTGTCTGTCTAGAGTCGGTAAGTATAGGAAGTGTAGAGAAGCCGCCGAGGCAGACCCGATGACAGTACCATTCAGAATATCTCAAAGCTGTGGACGCGGGCCCAGTGACATGACAAAATATATATTGCAGTGACAAAGTACGGGGAGGGCGGGTGTATCTCGTAGTTGCGATGTTCATTACCGCGATGTACACTCGAACATAAAAATATATATCCACTTTTGAACCATGTCACATACACTTTTTATTGACATTTCTTTCCACACACGACATAGGAACAAGCAAGAGTGAATGTTTGGTTGGACAATGGACATGGTTCAAATGGGATACATATTTTTGTGCTCGAGTGTACTCGTACGTTACTGCGAAAGTTCATAATCGCGACATACGTTGTTGCGAAAGCGGCTTATCCCAAATGAGATGGGAGACAAACCCAGGAGAAACAGGAATATACGAACTCTTCGAGTGATTTATTGTTTTTGGCAGTGAAAGCTGGTATTCACGTTGATTGTGAAAAAATAATTGAATATATTTTATGTAAGTTTTTTAGGTTCTATCTAAGGTTAAAAAAAATATGTCATATTTGTTTTGTTTATGTATTATCGCTTGTAATCGTTGCTAGTCTCAGTATTGAGTAGATTTAACAATTTGAGCTGTGAACGTCTTGTAAACGGGTATCCGTATATAACACATATTTTTTCAATTCAAATAAAAGCAGAGTGGTTTATGGTCATTTGATTATTTAAATGTTATCTTCCATAGTTTTGTGTGCCAGTTAATTTGCATAGCTGTCAGTTATTGAAGTCGATTGTTCGATGACAGGTAATAGCTAGTATTCAATTGTGTAGCGGCGCGCTGGCGCGGGCGCGGGCGCGGGCGCGGGCGCGGGCGCGGGCGCGGGCGCGGCGCGGGCTGGCGGACGCGCGGTATTGATAGGCCAGGCATTTACATTTTGTAACATTTGTTGTTGGTTTTTGTTCGCAGTATATTTAAAAAATAGAACTGTCACTCACATCCTATACATACATACGTTCCCTCTTTTTTATCTCTGGGGTAGGACGAGATTTTTCTGAGCTATCTGAGTAATTAAGTATTATAGCTTTATTTTACCATATCTTACTTACATGTAACTATTTTGTTTGTTTTAATAATGCAACTCTTTCGTTATCGTTTACACTATGTAAAGGCAAAGTGACTAAATTATCCCGTTATTTTGTACTTAATGACCTTAATCTCATCAGATGGTAAGCGACCATGTTGATGTAATCTTTGCTTGACTAACGTCGGTTGCTACCCAGGTATTGAAAAATTCCAGAAAAGAATTATGAGCCACCTCCGTGGCCTAACGGCTTAATGTAGGACTGACTATCCGGACGTCTGAGGTTCGATTACCATTTGAGGTACCTAACGGTACCCTGTTTGGTTGATTCTATGTACACCTGGCTAGCTACCACCGTGTTACTTCAGTCTGCTGCCAAACAGCAGTGCTAATAGCACCGTTGTGTTCCGGTATGAAAGGTAGCAGAGACAGCGACTCATTTATGTACGGCTTCTTTACCATCCAACAGACTTATCGCCACTTACTATTAGGTCAGATAAAGGCCAAGTGCAAAACCTATCATACATAAAAAAGAACATGAACATTTTAAAAGTTTCGATGAAACCGTTTATTTCGTTCAGGGTCATATACGAAATGCTTGGCAAAGTCGTAAATGAATTATGCAAGTTAAATTGTCTTGGAACGGGTCGCAGTACAGCAGCTAAAATTCCAGGTAAACAAATTGCGTCACAAAACTCGCAAAAGGGCGAATGTTTTCTTTAGTTTGTGACGTCGCCGTCGACCGCCGTTCCCAATTATCCTGAAATACACGCCGCCCGCTCGCAGCCCGCAGCGCTATGCTCAGTACAAAAGAGTTTCGCAATGAGGCTGGCTGGAGTGAAGGGGGAGGGGGCGGCAAGGGCAGGGGCAGCGGGAGGGGGAGGTTTGCATAGTTTTAATTACAACGTGCCGTATTTGTTTTACGTCGTACGTCAACAACGTGCTCAGAGCTCAGTTGTTAGAGGAAATTGCTTAATAGTAGTAACGGAATCGATTTGCGAATATAAATTAATCGAGTGATTAATCGAATCTGCAGTTTGAAGAGATAAATCTCAGGATTTTGTTAACAGTTGACTATGACTGAAGCGTCTCACTCCCGCCGCGTGAGTAATTCATTCATTCGTAAATTCACCTGCGTCTAAACAATGTTTAACTTGACGATCTGTATATCTGACGAAGATACATTAAGTTTTAAAAGGAACTAACTGCCATCGCAGCTGTAGCCCAATCCTTTGTAATGTAATCAGTCGGGGCGACGTAGGGCATTCGTTTGCATGTCAAAGGGCACGTAAGCGTGTATTCTTGTAAAATGTAGCAGTCCTCAATAAAATGGACATTATTCAGTGATTCGTGTCGGAGAGTGGAGCCAGTGCTTGGACTGTACTGCAATGTTATGAACGGTTTACAATTTCACATCGGTGTATTTACTATTCCTGGTGAAGGCGGCATCGGTTGAACTGGGAATCGGAAAAGAAAATTGCAAATAATAAGTGGACAGCGTACAGAGCTCTTTTACCAACGGTCATATTAAAACTGAAAATGGCCGTGCTTGAGGCCTGCACTTCTTTAGTGTAATACCGTCGCGCCCTCCTTTAATAGTTCAGAATTTGATCCGACCATTTGGGATTATTCTAATGTATTTGAAATGAATATTTATGTTAAAACTTCTTTGTTACTCTCTGTTGTTCACTAGTGCCAGTTCCCCTCGATCTACCTGCGTCTCGTTGCAGTCATACTTTTGTCTCGTCTATTGACCCGTAGACTGGAGCAACGAGTATGGATAGAGAGAGAGGTTATACGTACTAAATATTGTCTCATCTTTTGTGTACTTAAATTGTAAAACACTTTCGCCATTCTTTTTTTTAAAAAAACCCGCATTATTTGACTTTGAGGTTCAAATTCCTAAAGAGCACTGGTTATTGTGCTCCGTGTACGAGTACTGAGGCTCGTAGAGGTCTACAATTCGTATATATCTGTGACACGCCATGACACGGCCATTCCTCTACATTCTCCAGTACAACAGTGTATGTCTTGCACACAAGGCGCACCTCCGAGAACAAAGGCAACTCGAGCAGGACTACTGCCGACTACCGAGATGCTTTATGCGTCTGACGTTGACGTGTGGACGTGCACCCGGTGCCGACATCGTACCACAATAATATTATGTTGCCAAAGTGTGTTTGTGTGTTGAAACTTGGCGCCTACAAAACGAAACAAAGCGTTATCAAGGTCAATGGGGCACGTCGAATAATCCAGATATTTCACTTAAACTTTAACTATTGATAACTCCGGTTACGGTGACGTTTTGAATGATTTTATCAAAATACAGCGCCGGCGAGAGGAGCGTCAAAATGTCAAAAAAAGATGAAAAACAATTTTGACCGAAAAATACAATTTTGATAGCGCCGCCTTTGAGAGGAACATAGCCCGTGCTATTGAGAAGGACACAGACTTTTCATGTCGACAAAGTGTCCCCGTTGTCATACAAAGTCGCAGCCAAAAGTTATACTATGGTATTGTATAATTATTGGTGAAGTCATTAATTTAGCGTCACGGAATTATACCTGCCTACCGTCATTGCCTAGGATGGTGAGCTAGGGGTCATTAGTTCGATTCCCGACAGAGTAACTATGTGGTATTTACTCAGTTTCTCAGTACTCATCTTTCATTAGTCATGTTATTTATTTAAACAATACACTAAAGATATTTACATTACGCAAACTCGGAGGAAAATCTATGGGAACGGGACAGCTTATTTCTATAAGAAATTTCTATCAGCAGTCCTAGGTCAAGTGAAGAATCGTACAGTATTAAAATGCATTATTTGGTTTGTTACAGTTAAAATAATCTAAGTAGTTTGATTGTAGACATTACGTGACGACACGTTATGCGTGAAATGGTGTTTCCTGCAACGGTATGGCATACAACAGCTCGGTTGATTCGCACAAGTGTATCTCTGCGTACTGTGTAGCTCTGCATGTGGACGGCAAGTTAGAAAGGAGACGTATATAACGTTCCATTTGAAACATGTTTTTTAAAAGTTGTCTAAAATAGTAAAGCTTCAAACGAAGCATAACAAAATAAAACGTCCGATTTATTTCCTTTTCTCGAAGCTTTGAACACAATTTTTGCAGAAAATCTGAAGTCTCTCCATCAACTTTCTAACAATGATTTATGGAGCAATAACGCTGGGGCGCTTCGCTCGTAGCGGCGTAGAAGTGCTACGAAACTTCGTAGACCGTGCTACGAGTCCAATGATTAGCAGCGTTATTCAGAGTTGAAAAGTTACGGTCTGTTTGGGATGGGAAATCAAACATTTTTTGTTGTTCATTTCTGGTGCGTTGTTTGTAGTGTGTCAAATATCTAAATACATTCATACGGTTGTATCATTACATTGTCTCCGCGTAGCTGTTTGCTGTTAGGGCTTACAGTTGGCCTTCATCTCTCCTGATGACGCTAACGCCGTTGAATGATAAGCGTAGGTGAGCACCCAGCAAACTCACGCTAATCAAAAATTCGTGTCATTTTCTTTGTAATTTGTGTAGTGCCTGGCGAGGAATGGCGCGATTCCAAAAAATATGTTTCTGTTCAGCAATTTTAATTTAATACATGCTACCGGTCAAACGCACCGCGCCAATGTACATTGTTGCCGCGAATCTGATGTAGTGTTCATTTTGATGATTCATTTCGGGAAACCACCGAAAGAATGGCTTCATTCCACCCCGACTTAGTCGACTTTACCCCATTTCGCGCTTCATCGCAGAGTTTTGCTTCATCGTTTATTATGCGTAAAGCTAACGAGTGGGGTTCCCTGCCGGTTTCTGTGTTACCGGAGTGTTACAACCTGGATATCTTCGAGGCAAGGCTCGATAATGCTATAGGCTTTTTCTAGGCAACCATGTATTATCCTGGACGGAATATTAACAACAAAGTTTACTTGCAAACTGACTGAGGTAAACGCCACGCGGCAAATGTACTACGCTACTGTTTCTACATAGAAATGTACGATAAAATTTAATATAGCATTTAATATCGCGCTCTTCAAACACTCCACCGCCGGACGTTGGAACATTTTTCCGATATGCCGGAACCGGTTCCCCGCTGCCCGGCCCCCCGCTCACGCCTACAATAGTCCGCGTTCCGCTTATGTGAAATAGTTTTCGCTTCGTTTTGTATTCGTTGACGGCGTTTATTTGAGACTGCAATTCGGTCACATCATCCCCAGGAAACCCGAAAGAAAGAATTAAACAAATGTATATGTACTTGCTACGTGGTATCTTTAAGAGCCCCCGTATGGGTCACGTGGTATGGGTACGTTCCCTTACATACGAGTACATTGAAACTTGTAACAACTGTTTGTGCAGTGATTACAGCGCGTTACGGGCGCATATACGCATGTAAAGAAGCGGGCTCACTGAGAAGCCTCGTGTAAGGAGCTTGCTGTAACGCTGTTGTTTGTCGGACCATTAGAAGAACCTGTAACAATTTAAACAATGAATTAATGCTGTGATGCCGTGGGATCACGGGGGCAGGGACAGGCAGGATAATAATGTTTTTATTAAAAAGGCATAAAAACCCAAAAAATAATAGTAATACAACAATAAAAAGATACAAATAATAACAATATAAAACTAAATATTACAATTAGAAGAAAGAAAAAAAAAACTAGTCTAGTCTATAGGTCTACATCATTTCCGGTTTGCATCCCGGTGCACGGAGAGCCAGTAGCCAAAAATATGACTGGACACCCCCTCCACCACAGCCTGGAGAATGGCGTTGTCTGTCGCTCGCAGTCTCTCCCGGAAAGACGCGACACGTGTCCTGATGACACAGAAGAAGTCCGGGACCCTCGCCTCGGCGAACATGCTCGACGCGCTGCACCAACGCGGCAGCCCCATCAGGATGCGGAACGCGTCTTTGTTTTTGCTTTGTTTGTCATTGCTTTTTTTATAATATAATAATGTTTTTATTAAAAAGGCATAAAAAACCCAAAAAATAATAATAATAGAACAATACAAAGATACAAATAATAATAATAATATTAAATTAAATATTACAATTAGAAGAAAGAAAGAAAACCTAAACCAGTGTACCAACAGATGGGTAATAGTGAGTGGAGTTGCTCGATGCACACGATCGTGTCCGGTCGCGCGTATTGGCTCTGCGTTGACATACGGACTGATCGATGGTAGCCATCCATGGTGCGTTTGGGAAACACAGAACCGGCAGGGAATTCCACTCCTTAGCTGTATGCATGCATAATAAATGCAAAAGCAAAACGCTTCGTGTGGAATGCTGGTGTAACTTGAGTGTCATTACTGACAACTAATGTGATCACTTCATTATAAACTAGACGATTGAACATATCTTCTAGTCTTTAGATTTGGAGAACAATGTTGGAGTTAGGTTTTAAACAATTTAGAAGTTTTAGAATTACACGAGTATCTGATTACGTGTCCGTCATATTCAAATCTGATTGACTCTGCTCCAGAAAAACCTTTCCCGGTAATCGAAAATTTGAATAATAGGACGAGACCTGTCGTAGAATTCAGTAAATACCTTGTGAAGTGAAGTTGTAGACGAGTATGTATACCTGGGACAGATCGTTCAACTAGGTAGGTCCAACTTCGACAAAGAGGTCAACCGAAGAATCCAACTCGGCTGGGCAGCGTTCGGGAAATTACGGCATATCTTCTCGTCCAAAATACCGCAGCGTCTAAAGACAAAAGTCTTTGATCAGTGCGTGTTGCCAGTGATGACATACGGAACCGAAACGTGGTCTTTTACTGTGGGCCGAATAAACAAGCTCAAAGTCACTCAGCGAGCAATGGAACGAGCTATGCTCGGAATTTCTCTACGTGATAAGGTCCGTAATGAGGAAATCCGTAGACGAACGAAGGTCACCGACACAGCTCGACGAGTTAGTGAGCTGAAGTGGCAATGGGCAGGCCACATCGCTCGAAGAACCGATAACCGGTGGGGAGTAAAGGTTCTCGAGTGGCGACCACGTACCGGGAAACGTCTACCAGGCCGTCCCCCCACTAGATGGACCGACGACCTGGTTAGAGTCGCGGGGAGTCGCTGGATGCAGGTGGCTCGGGACCGGTCGATGTGGCGTACCATGAGGGAGGCCTATGTCCAGCAGTGGACGTTTCCCGGCTGATGATGATGATGATGACCTTGTATTACCATTTTAAATCATCAAGTCATGAATCTGATCGTGCCGTGTGTAGTGTGTGCGGCTCGGTGATCGGGTCACTGAGTTCCAATTTAAAGCCGATTTCATAAGCCGCTTCCATTCCCAGCACCAGCACGTTTTCGAACGAAACCCGACCCTATACCTTCAAAGTTACTACCTACTTTGATTCAACGAATGTCAAGTAACGTTTGTCGAAGTATTTAAACCAATCCGACGCTGAGACGTGACAGTCGTGTAGTCTGCGATATCACAATCGGAAATATCGTACGATTTAGTCGAAGATTGAATAATTTTCCGCAGGTGTGGGTCTGTTCGTTCAAAAATTGCCTTTTAAAATAGATCGCTTTAGTTGAAAGTAATCAAGTTGCAGCTTCGAGCTGTCTTTGTAAGTCGACATATAATTTAATAAAACAGCGCAAAGGGTTAGGATATGTTATATTTTTGGAAGAATTATTCAGTTTTTACTATTGCTTCAATATTCATAAAGTAACGAGAGAAAAGTAATTAAATTTGTTTGGAAGCTTCCGCCCGCGACTTTGTCCGCGTGTACTTCAGGATGTATTCTACTTATTCGATAGGCACAGGTGACGTATATGACAAATTATTACACAGCATAAGGTACAAAATAGTGTTTATTCTGTTACGTAGTCTAATAGTTTAAAGGAACAAAATAAATTTCAATAACTGACGTAGTACATTCAAATAGTCTTCACGCACATATTATCAAAGCAAAAGTTTGTATATACGAATTTACATATTCTATGGTCGGTTGCTAGGCAACGCGTTTTTGTTATGTCAAAATTTCCCATGTAATCCCACAAATATTATAAGTGTGATTTTGTACAATTTACACAATATGTCTTTATAAATTATAGCCTATATGTTATTCTGATGTATAAGCTATATTATTGTAAAGTTTCATTCAAATCCATTCAGTAGTTTTTACGTGAAAGCGTCACAAACATCCAAACTTTCACACTTATAATATTAGTAGGATATGTCATATCTCACTGTATGATAGTATTACTACACGCGGTTATCGTAGTACAATGTCACGCAACGCCCGTTTAGTTAATAATGTTCAATGTCCCAAAATCTCCCGAACAATATAAATTTGATTGAATTGAAGCTAAACGAATTTGGCGCTATGTCAAAGCATATCTCATATAGCTTATGATCCAGTGACGTAACAAAGGCCGCATTCCGCAAAAAACCGATCCCTGACTCTCAATTAGCCAGTTTGTTCCGGAATGGTCGCTCATCCCACACACGAGGTCGCGGGCGGGACTTCTGTGTGCGGGACCGCTGTCACTGCGTGGCATACGTGCCTACCTACTTAAACTTAGACGTACGACGAGAAAAGCGTAGACGACACATCGTACAACGACGCTACCGGGTAGCCCGTCTACAGTGGGTTTGTTTTCGGTGCGTAAAAACTCCAAGCAAAGCTCGGTCGCTCAGGTATTTAGACATTAGTCAAGTGCAAAAATCACACCATCTGTACAACTGTCTCAGTAACACTTAATCACTTAATGCAAAATGGTATGGTATCTTTCTAAATGACATGATAGGTTACTACGGTTTAGTAGTCGATCTGCTAAATGGCAGTTAATGTTAGTAGGCGAATTTCAGTACTCTGTTAAGTTTTTCTTTCGCATAATTTCACTCAAAATATGGTCACTAATTTCGCACTCTAGAGCATAACCGCTCTGGTGAAGTGTCTAATTGTTCCACTCTTTATGGCTTGTGTTCTGGGTTCTAAACCGGGGCAGGTATATTTTTTGTTTTGTTTTAACGAACTCCGAGGAAAGCTCGGTCGCCCAGATATTAACTAGTTATGTTCAATGTCTCTGTTACACTTTGTTCGCACTGTTATCGAGTCGAGTTATATTTGTAGACAATTGTTAAACAAGCCGACTTGAAGCCAGAAGTGCAATGTAGACAGATGAGCGCCATTCCACGTCTGATAGGTTTGCTGAAATCGATAGTGGTGAAAGCGTGTGTGAGGGGCTCGGGTATGGGAGGGGGGACGAGATGGGACCGGCTGGCGGCGTGCCAACGTAGCTGGTCAAGGTCTGTGGCCGTCGTCGGGGATGCAACTGTCCCCCACAGTCTGGGCATCACCACACGTTCAAGGTTGAATCACTCCGGAATCTCGAGGTCCTGCAAGATGCAGGATATTGTTACGTAGGCACAACACGCTAAAAGGTGTTACGGATGATTTCTTCATTGTGAGCATGCAGCGTTTCAAATGCTTGACTTTGTGTCTGAATAGACAAAGACTGTTGTATGGTCTCGGTCAACATATATGACACGTTTTACTTCGTTAATGTATGCCGCATTGCGAAAAATTTCTGAAATACACGATAACGAACACAAAGTCGCGGGGAAAAATAGTTACTTCTAAAAAGGCAAGTGAACGCATAGAATCCGTACGTCGGTATAGAAAATGAAGTTGAAATTCTCTCGTCGTGAATCTAGAAGTTTTTTACACAAGTTTAACCGCGCATGCTTCAACCTGGGACGTGGAGGAATTGAAATGAGCGTCGTATTTCACTCGAGGTACATATATACATAGAATGCAAGTAGGTGCACACAAAGATGCACGCGCCGGCAATACCTGGCGCCCGCGGTCCAAGCAACGGGCGAGTGTACCAAGGGGATATACCATATATGGACTGGTACTAAAAACACAGATCTAGAGAGGATTTTCTATGAATGTTAGCCATAAGTTGGATTCAAAAGGTCACTACGTAGATGTACAGAAACATGAACTCATGTCCATCATAAAGATAAAGAATGTTGCGTATCTAGGACACGTTCTGAGACGTGAGAGGTACGCACTTTTGCAAATTATTACGATGGGCAAAGCTACTGGAAAGCGACAAGTTGGTCGCAGGAAGAAGTCCTGGCTGCGGAACATTCGAGAGTGGACGGGAATTGCGAGTGACGACGAACTTTTGTCGCCTCGCGACAGACAAGAAAAAGTGCAGCGAGTTGACAGACATCCGTCGCTAGTTAGAGAGGAACCATAAGAAGAAGACTTTGGTGTCAAGTTGTCGATTCCATGGGCATATATATGTTGTCAAGCTGTTGATCGACATAATGTTGCAGCGTTCTTGTTTCTGGTATAGAGCGCATCACACATAGTCTACATATAATCACTCTCGTTCGTAGTGATCTGACCACGAACGATAGTTTAGGAAGCAGATGTGGTATAAACCCCTAAGGTAAATAACTCTATGACAAATATTGTCAGATCAATACGTGATCTCTTGCACTCTTGAATTGTTGTTGCTTCATTTATCACATATTTTGTCATCCTCAATGAAATATTCATAACGTTTAGTATTCAGTGCCTTGCACCCTGCGAAGGTCGCGTCATTGCGATAAATCTCTAGAACAGGGCTTCCCAAACTGTGGATTGCGACGCCCTGGGTTGGCGCAGCAATGTCCCAGGGGCGTCGTGTGTCGATGAAAAGTTTTGAGAAGCTTTGCGTGTGCGCTTGCGCTTGTGTTCTCATTATTATCCAGCCAGCAGTAAAATATCTGTATCCTCTATATAATGTCTTGTTTTTATTTTCTAAAAATAATTACAAATGACTAAATAGAGAGATTTTCTGATAACCGGATATTAGGCTAGTATTAACATTATCCCTCTCCCATACAAAATTTCTGTTGCCATAATCTTCTGAAATATAGCTGGCTTTGATAAGTAATTACCTAAAAATAGGAGATGAAATTATAGTGTCGCGAAATAAATACCATTAATTAACAACGTTATAGTAAGCTACAATAGTCGTTATGCAGCTAATGGTTTCTAGATGGCGCTTTGAACAATAATCGAAAAAAGTGTTTACTCATTTCGAGACATCACAACCTGACGTCCTATTTTTAGACTAAACCAATCCAGCTATTCTGTTTTAAAGGATTATGACAACAGAAATTTAGTATGAAACTGTGATGGAGGGCGACCGCCTTAAACTGGTGGATATTTTGGGTCGGGTGGTGGGTCGTCAGCAAATAATGCCAAATACTCAAGGGCGTCACAGTACAAGTTTGGAAAGCCCTGCTCTAGAACGCCCCCTGGGTACGTTTGGGACTCGGCGCTGGCATATGCTTCCCTGAGCCTCACCTCCATTAGCTTGATATTACTAGTTTTTTCAGCGACTTTGCTTTTTGCGAAATATCCCACGGTGACATTATCGTCATAAAAGTATCGCATGTGTTACTTGAGTATATTTTCTGTGTGCCCCTGCGTCACTACTACACTACCGGTGTTGCTATGGGAGATATTGATTTTCATTGATATATTTATCCTGATCATTTTCACCGTTTACACGTGGTAGAGTTGTGAACACGGTATATTTAAAAAAAACTATTTGCAGTATTATGTCAAGTATTTAAGTTATATAACTCTGTCAGTTACTAAAATTATATTTGTAATTTTATGCGCGTGCGCACCAGTAAGGTACCGTGCATAGCTCACCCACAGCTATTTCCCAACAACGAAAGCCTGTTACTACGAGTAGCTATATGTTTATCATCTTCATTGTTGATGTTATTAAATAAGTAGATGATTTTCTATAATTACTCATAGATTCAAGATTCACTTTATTGACCTAGTAATATAAACATTACACTCGTCACGTCAAAATATTACATATATGCATATTAAAACTATACTTAATTAGCCTAATTATAATAAGCTAAACGTCTAACTAGAAATGAACATGTCATTGGCCATACGTAATTCTATGAATTCGTCATGAAGGGAATGATTTCGAAAAATGATTTTTGAATTCGCTAATCGAATTATACGGATATTATAAATGAAAGAATGAGTTTGTTTGTTCATCCACGTCGTTACGGAGAGTTAGAATGACTTAATTTTTCGTAATGGGATAGTTGGTGGGTCGGAATAAAATATGCTACTTTTATCCAAATCGAACAAGTAGTTGTCATGGCGTGACTTCTGAAGTTACGCTACGAAGTCGCGAGAAAAATCTAGTTAATAATAAATAAATTATATTATTAATCCCACAAAATACCTCCGCCGACCGCGCAGCCTAACTCTCATCTCAAAAAAATACCCAGCCTTAGCCAATTTGCATGTTAATGAATCCACGGAGTTCCCTAAAAATAGACTTAATTTAGTGTAAGTAAATAATATACTTTTTTCCCTTGAGAACAGCACAACGAAACCCACTCATCGTCCTCGCACTTTACTCAAATCACGTTATTCAGCTGCTGGTTGAGTTGAATCTGAGAAGTTGACAGACTTCATGAAGACGTGAAATACAAGTATCTAGACACGAATCCTTGTGTCAGTCGTTTGTTACGTTTGCGTTAAAGTTTTAGTATAATTTAGACCTCTTTGAATCGCCATGCACAGCATTCTCGAATGTGAAGGGTTCTATTTCAAGTTGGTATCTTATTTGGTACTCGCGTTGGTTAGTGGTAGGGCATTTCCCTACCCCCGTCTGTCTAGCTACCGCCGTGTTAGCTTGCCGTCAAACAGTGCTAATAGCAGTGTTGTGCTCCGGTTATGATGATAGATAATGTACAGCTTTATTGCCTTATTACTTCTGGATAAGCATGCTTATATCCTACGCTATTATCGTCATTTATTCATGTGAGATTTAACAGAATTCTAAACCCATCGAGTAACGTTTTAAATGAAGAATATGTTGTTCTACGAACTGAGTCCCATTGGGCAGTAGGCAGTAGTCAGGGACAGCTCCGGGCCAGGCTGCGATAAGGGCCCACACATCGCTAAGCCGGCTTAATTTCGTGTATCCAGTTATCAGACTTTAGTTGCCCGTGCCTGCTCTGCTACTCACGTGATCGCGTAACGATGCTGAAACGTGCCGGGGAAAACTTCCCCCAACATATACTACCGTTTATAATGTCGGATTTATTACACTCGCATGAAAAACTAAAATAAGACAAATTATTTCTCTATCATTTATCAATTTAAAAGTAAACTATAAACAGTATAGACAAATGGATCTGAATGTTAATAGAGCGTGTGCGTTTTTTTGTCAATTAAGTATTGATTAGGCAATTACCTGAAAGTCGAATCGACCTTGAGTCATTAATACGGCCTTGTGAACGGTCACTCGTGCTGAATGTCATATGCTAGTTGGTTTATCAATATTTTGTCATCATCATCAGCTAGAAAATTTCAGATGAAACAAGGCTTCTCCCTTGTATTGGTGGGTTTATGATCTCGAATGACTTGCATCCAGATCAAAGTCCCTGACAGGCTCGGATGATTCCTTCGAGCTGACAGGTCCAAGTCTACAGCCCAACTTTAACAGCTCATTGTCGACATACGAAACCTCTAATCTAGACAATCTTCTAGATTTATAAGCATTTCGAGCGACCGCTTAGTGATTATTGGAATTTTAATTACTTGTTGTATGCCAATTCCGTGTGTATATGTGCTGGTATGTGGTACACGGCGTCTGTCTCAATCGATCGAGCAGCGTTGCGGCAGCGGGCTCGCCAAGTAGCGATCCTGAGGCCGTGAGAAAGTTGAACTCGCTTGCACTTGTCTGTGCCTGAAGGGAAGCAAAAACTGCATAAGTATGCGTCGCGTCAGGGCGCTACAAAGGAGCGGCTTCTATTTTGGATTCGCTGGATGCACGTAGCTCGGGACCAGTCAATGTGTCTCACTATGAAAGAGGCCTATGTCCAGCAGTGGACGTTTCCCGTCTGATGATGATGAATAGTAAACAGGCATATTTTCTCTAGTTAGTGTAACAAATTTGGTTGACTAATATATAATCCTAGTTCGTGTTATTGCCTTCGTAAGACATTTCCAAGACATTCTGCCGACCTTCCAAGACTTAGCGTCTTACCGAGATAACTTCTTACTCTGAGCGGCTACTAACTCCTTATATTAAATTAAATCCGCCAGTCTGTAGCGGTTTGTTAGATTAGCGTACGGAAGGGATTAAAAATCCCAGTAGATCGTAACTTGTTAATACATTAACTGAAGGCTGGTAGCGTGTACTAATGTCGGAGCATGCTCAGACATGTTTTTAAGCTTTCTGTTGCTCTTTACAGACTAACTGGTCGGTGAGTCTTGACCTCACGTTAGATATTTGACATCTGAGACAGTAGGGTCAATCACGTATCAATTTATAGATGATCATAAACAAAACATACGACATTGCTGCTGACTATTTAGGACACAGGTGCCGTCCTCTATCGTCAAAGTGATGTATTTGTTTCCTACCCAAAGTGATTCTCGGTGTGAGCAATCTCACACTGCACATAAATGTGTAAATGTAGTCGTCGTGTAATACTCGCTAGATGTGTCAACCAACAGTCGCCAACGTAGTCGTATTGATCGGCCCGAAGATCGCTTCCATTGTGGGGGCGATAAATTACGCTGCACGTGGACTGTCCTCATCGGAATCCAATTTCACAGTAATTTTGTTCCCGTTTTAAACTCTGCTGTAGAAGCGTCCCTGAAACTTTTACAAGTTGCTCCTTGCCCCGGTCTAACTAGAGAGGGGGCGGCGTCCGACAC
This sequence comes from Carcina quercana, assembly GCA_910589575.2. Taxonomy (NCBI): domain Eukaryota; kingdom Metazoa; phylum Arthropoda; class Insecta; order Lepidoptera; family Depressariidae; genus Carcina; species Carcina quercana. The sequence continues at coordinate 15,763,224 of OU342435.1, forward strand.
ACTCTCGCCAGTCCTCCGACTACCTACGCCTTGGCGGTCTGCTGAATTAGGTCACGATCGCCCTCACGCCGGCACATTCGCAATTCTTGCTTCAGTAATAATTTACTAGCCCTCTCCGGAACTCAGCAGGAAACCTTACAGACGTGCCCGCTTTCACATTTGACAATGACTACAGCAGAACGTTCCTTCAATCAGGCCATGCCCCAGTTCAGATCGCAGTCGCTTAGTCGAGGCGGAGTATTTGTTCCTAGACTTTTGAAATCAAGATAAATCGACAATACATCGAAAAATCCTTGGGCAGAAACAAAAGTGATTGTCTTTCCAAATATCTCCTTTGTAAAGATTAATCGTACTCTATATACACTTGTATGATATGGAGAAGCTACTATCGCCATACACACTTGCAGACACGTCATGACGCCAGAAACACTTGTTTAGTTGTCGACAGGAGCACAATGGCTCCTCTAGCGCTATTTCGATACATTTAAACTTTTGCTTTCTGTAGGTCTCCCAGATATTCAACGCAGAACATACGACCAACCTAACAACACACACAAGGAGCTTACTTTGACGACCGCTTCCAGAATTCGTGATCTCATCTCGATTCAGCGTCGGGTTCGCCCGCACCCGCTCAAGTTGTACAATGGCAAGTTAACGAGTGCGCAATTGTGTTTGCGTGCGCGCCGGGTGCCGCGTGCTGCGTGCCGTGTGCCGTGTCACGTCAGCATGTGACGTGGGCGGCATGCGAGATATCCCGCGGGTACTTGTTTATTCATGCGGCTCAAGTTCGGGGAGTACACGCTTCCGGGATCGATTTTGTGTAGGATACTGCTGTCGATACGTAACATACTGGATTATATTGTCTGACAAGTTAGTGCGGGACCCTCCTTAGCAGTGACAGGCGTTGGTGAAGACGAGGTACTGGTAGATAGTTGGCTATAAGTACACATAAATTGGTGTGCTCAGAAATGCATTTAATCTACCATCGGTGGGTGTAGCGTCGAGTCAGATGTCGTCGGTGTCGCGTCTAGTGTCGGCGGGATGTACCGTGCCGAGGTATCGATTGTTCGGTTATCTCGTGTTGTGTCGGAGTGACGGTGCGCGGTTATCTATCCATATCTACACAACGGTGTTCATTAAAATCGCGTTCCCCAGTCGGTTAACTAGGGGTCAATCACTAATATACGACAGAACATACCGACGCGCCCACGACAAACTAGTCTTTTATTTATTACTGTTTGGATGGATTGAGCCCATCGCAGTGCAAAAAAATCTCTACTCTGACAAAAAATGTCACTTCAAAACTGAATATTTCGCAAACAGATCCCTCAATCAAAAAGTAAAAGACCTGTTCAACGACCTGGGGTAGACGCGAAAAAATATTTCATCCCAAAGTAACGTGTATGGGAAAAAATATTTTTCAAGATTTTATTCTACCACTTTGTCGGCGTGATTAATATGTATACCCGTAAATATAAGGGTGCCTTGTTTGACTATACGGAACCCTAAAAATGACGTCGCTACGTTGCTGTTTGCAAGAAAAACCACCTAACAAACCCACTTACACAATTGTTACGAGTGTAATAGGCATACGGTAACATATACTAGCAACCGTCGGCTATCTCTATGATTTAATAGTCATAGTAAAACCCTTCACATTACGAAAAACAACCTAATTAAATATACCTGGAGCCCAAACTAGTCCTAATTTGACTCTTATATCCACACAGGGTATAATCTGCCCTTTGTAAATTAAAAAGTTGATCCTCCCAGAGTTTGCTACAAAGGTTTTCGTGGTATAATCTAATGTGGGACACTGGGCAAACAAATTTTATGTAAATCTGTCTTGATTACGTTATTTTTTCAGGTGTCTGTTATGAAAATAACGATTTGCATAACGTAACGAGATGTATAACGTTGCGCCTCGGGGATCATCGCGAAACGTTTGCTGTATTGATTTATTTGTTTTTGATTAGCGTTCATTAACTGGGCTGCACAATGCCGGGGCTTAACGTTGTTTTTATATCTTTTGTGTAAATATACGTAGCGATCGAGTCGGGTTTTCGGCAACAACGTAGGTAGGAATAGCATGCCTGTCTGTCTCTCTCGCTCCCGTGCTTAACTACGACCACAGTGTTTATAAAGTGCAAGACGTCGGAGCTGCCTGCGCGCGTACCTACAGTCAGGGTAACATAGTTTATGTGATCACCACAATAGTTTATTTCTTTCCCTCATGACTCCATGAAGACGTCTTTGTCGAGTAATTTGTCATCTCTATTGTTGGAATACGAGTATATTGTAAGTAATACGTTTTTGTGCACAAAACAATAGGTAACTCTTAAGTACAGTACAGTAGTGAGTGTGACATGGTGCGATCACTTTCCGGGAATCCCCTGGCCCGCTTTGACAAAATCTGTCATTAACAGTGACAATGTGGTTCCGTGCGTCAGGAGTCTTCGCCGGACGTACAAAATACACTTAGTTGTTTACCAAGATGATCGTATCGATATAAATGGAATTGTTCTTGTGGTGGGTATTTGAATTGGGGTGTATTTGCACGAGTAGGGCGGGGCGGGGCGGGGTGGGGTCTGGTTTATTCATCGCCGCTCTGTTACAAAGGTACAAACAAACACGTCGGACGACGACATTTATTGACAAATATGACAATGTTCGTAATTCACGGGGCTCTGAGGTCTGCGTACCTGGATACGCACACTCAGGTACTCACCTGATCAGGATCTCCCCAGCATTGCATTTGACCACAATCTCACTGGAGCTGACATTGATGATGTCACCTCATAAAATTGAATTGAACCACACGCTTCAATTTTTACTTGGGAGTGTTTTTCCGGGCGATTCGAAAATCGAATGGTCTCAAATGTTGCGCTAACGTAGAAATCGTAAAGAATGTTGAGCATGTGTGCACTCTACCCTTATCAACGTATGTTATGTGTATTTAAATCTTTAGTTGTATCGCTGTACCTGACACAGTGTTTGTGTTGCGAGCGGCTGGGACTCCCAACACAAACAAATGAACCTCAATCCGAATATAATGAACGGGAGCTCCGGGAGTTCACGTACGTGGTGTATCTAGATAGTATATACCAGTACCTCCTGCCTCCTCCCCTGCACCTGCCCCCTGACTCGCCTCAGGGGAACACCCAGACACTCTGTGAATTAAAAACGTTGCCCTTATTTGTTAATTCTCTCGAAGCTCCCATCTTGTGTGTGAAGCGTGTACTACAATTATATCTGTGCTGTTTACTCAAGCCTCGGCGTTCTGTTTAGACGCCTGTACATCTTACAACAGAAGATAGTATGATAATAAATGTATTTCTATACGATGTTTGAAACAGGGACATCATAGCAACAAAGAAAGATCTAGAATTGTAGCTGTCTGACACTCGACAATTATCGTGGCGTTTGGTTTTCCAGAAAAATATATATGTCCTCGAGGTGAGCGTTGCGTGGTCGCGGCAGGCTCGTCATTAGAGGATCTGTTCATCTCCGCATGCCGCGTATGTCTTTATATAAAAGAAATTGAGCAAAGACAAAGGTCGCCCTTGCTCGTAAAAGGTCGAAGCCACAGATAACTGAATTACATGACGATAGAAGTGTCAACATCGTCTCGGTGGTTATGCACTGGTCTGAGCTCCGGTACAAATTGCCAGATCATCACACTTTTCAGTTAAGTTGCAATAAAATATTAACATTTATAAACTAATTGACGTTTGTTATGTATTTAGTGGTTGATTGAATCTTGTGTGTATAGAATGTATACGCAGGCTCGTGTGTCTCTGTGTTGGTTGGCATCATTGTAGCCTGCACGCGAGCCTCAGGTACATGTGTATGTATAGCTCAGCTCCTGCTGTATACGCAGTCGTTGTCGAGCCAGTGAAGTTATAGTGAAATGTAAGGACAAATGTAGCAAACCCTGTACTAAAGTTTTCAAATATTATTCAAGTATCTTGCGTACGTAAATTGACAGTTTTTTACTGGTCTCTAAAACTTTAAGAAATAACTGTTTATTTTTACAAGTAGGATAATTGAAGTCAAACGTCTACTCCACAACAAATAATTCATAAAAATCGCTTTTAAAATTACCAATCCTTTGCAGATATTTTTTCGATAGTCATTTCTATTAGGAATGCTGACTTGTATGGTCGACAGAGATGTTATAAGAAATTAAAGGGGCCGTCGCGAGAGAAACTCTCCACATAAGGACGAGCTTATTTTTACAATCCTCTACGAGTTTTTATTGGTTGTCTGGCTTTGTGTTTGTTGGGAGCGAGCGTCGGCGTCGGCGGCGGGTATATCTCTGCATCCGATGGAATCCCATTATCATCTTATGTCAAAAGGATTTGTTTGTACACTTGTGTGCGTGCCGCTCGGGTTGGATAAGAAATATTTGTTGCGAATACATTACATAGTTGGATATAACAAATATATATCACTCATCAACAGCCTATATACGTCCCCACTGCAGTGCTCTCCAACAGAGAGTGTATGGGCCGTAGTCTACCACGCGGGCGCAGTGCGGATCGGTTGACTTAATATGCCTGTTCAAGACATGCAGGTGTACTCACGGTGTTTTCCTTCACCGTTAAGCAATCTGATCATGTACTTGAATTGAAAAAACAACTCATAGGTACACGGCTGGATTCGAACCCGGAACCCTCAGATTGAGAGTCCGCGCCTTATCCAATGCGCCACCGACGCTTAACTATGTCACATGTCGGACACTTGAAACAAATGTCGTGATATCGGCACACAACGAACGGTTGTCGTTTGTATACGCGCGCATATGTGAGTAGGTAGCACGCGACTTTCGTACTAATTATTTTCTGCGCCAGTCGATGTTACATGTGACGTCATCGAATAGAACTTATGTTGCAGTGTTTGGTAATTACTATAAATTGTAATATGGTTAAAACATTCATGATCATCCAAGACCAACCGCTGAAGGCATATCCTGCTGAACACAGGCCATGTTAGTTTTCCGTGATACGAGTCTTGTACATCTGACACAAGTGCTCAAGATGCTCAAAATTAAACTTCCTGTATCATGAAAATGATGCCGACCGTGTGTAGCGGGAAAATGCGAGGAGGAAGAAAAACGAAGTTACATCACCTTATGATCCTGACTAATATTACTTATTTGATTACAATTACTAACTACAATATTGTTATTTAGCAACATTATTTTGTACAAGCTTTTTGCCCTCGTTTTCGTCTACGTAACTTGGCTACGAGCGCGACAAATTTTACCAAGATTGGTTCGGAAGTTCAGTCATACTATCTTCGGTATTCGTATGCTTTCAAAAAAGCATCTAAGTGCGTGTCGGGTGTGTTTCCTTTAAAGTTCGGTATACATACTACTACTGAAATTTTTTTCGATTTTTAAAAGGAATAATTTAGAAGCGAGGGGGGGGGGGGTGTTTATTGCTTAATATTTCACAAGTGAATCCCTCTATCGAAAAATATATATATCCGCCCCGGTTTATATATGTATATAATAATCAATTGAGTCTCTGAATTAACAATGTAGGTTGACAATGAGTTGAATAAAACCAATGTTATACTTGTAATAAAATGCGTCGCGAACTGATCGTGGTTGCGACGTGTCCAAACCAAACCAGCAATTATCAAATAATTTTACTAAGGGTGTGTGATAGAATCCTGGCGGACATTTGTGACAATCGTGAGAGAAGATTTAAATGGAATACAAATCTACGAGCTCCCTGACTGTCTGCAGCTGGAAGACTTCCATGTGATTCACAAGTTGTAGTTTAGCGAGTGTTCATATACGCTCAGTTACTTAATGCTCCTTACGAGGCAATTTATTTCAACGTTTATTCTCTATACAGTTGGTGTTGTTTCAAAACGCACGGGTTTTGATCATGCCGCCGTGGAATATTGTGATTCGTGTATCATTGTATGATAGGGGTGCGTGTGATCTGATCACCAATCACCCAAGAGGTACAGATCATTGTACTTATTCATACAGGAGTTTAAAATAATTAAGAACTAACATACCGACTTCAACTGCCCTAAAAGTCTACATCATTCATCCCCTTAGAGGTAAAATCTGGGAACATATTTTGTTTTGACGTGACAACGTCTTATAAATTGGTTTGCCGGGTGACACTTCAAGAAACTGCGTTACGCTCCGCTCACGTTATGCGCTCACAATGAGAGCGAGTGAGAGGCACGCGTCCCTTCCACTCGGGCATGGTTAGCCCGCCTAAGAGCGAGAGAGACAGACATAAAAAGTGAAAGGCACGCGTCCCTGAATGAATATTCACATTAAAATTATTTTACCACTCAAAGTCGTTGTCACGTAAAACTTTCGCCCGTATACCGACTTTACAGGCAACCAATTTTTTTTTGTTGATTTTCTCACTTGACATTCTGACTTTGGGAGCAGCCCCCTTACGAAGGTTATCAGATGTCATACCTAGATACTTATAGGGTAAAAAATAAAATAAAAATCCCACCTCGACCATTAAATTGTTTCACTCCTTGCATTTGCGAGGTCAGACTCCTCTATATCTAGCTGTTCACGCTCGTCACACTAGTTCTAGTCAAAAAATTTAGCTTGGATTAATGAATTACGATGTGCCTTCTAGAATGCACCGGCGGTGACACGGGGCACGAAGGGTGGTGAGGGGGAGGAGTCACACGTGATATCGCCTGATAGCGGGTGTTATTATGTGACGAGCTATTAATAGTTATCGGATCCGTCGTATTTGTGTGAATTACGATGTTTTCATTACACTTTACTACGGTGTGCACGTACATCGATAATGAATTCAAGTAGAAAGTAGCTAAACTCGACGACAAAATTTCCTGACAGTAAACCGGACCCGAATGCCGGCACGGTTCACGGTGTGGGTTTTATCGATTCACACTTTTGTTTACTAAGCTTAAAATAATGGAATATTATCATCGGTTCATCAATATTTACAATTATCAATTTTAGCCACACTGTTCTCCACATACGCAAACTAACCAGTGGAATTCCGACTGACTTCAGTGGGAGGTGTTCATGATATTAATATGTACCTCCAGCTATAATTCGCTGCTCTTTGATTCTAAAGGCCTTTACCTGAGCTCTGACAGTCTCTCGCAAGAGGCAGTGTCTGGTGGATGAATTCTGCTTTACAAGTTCTGTAAAGGCGATGCTGGTGGTAGGGAACGCTTCGTCGAACGTCCGTCTGGCTAAGCTACATCACCACGCTATCCATTAGCTTGCCGACACAAATTAATTTATTTAATTCGAGTCAAAGTCACGCGTGTTCCCAAATAAACACTATATCTCTGTGCGAGTCCATATACACGGTTAGTTGTTGTAAGTATAATCTAATAAACACTTTGAGACTCATTATTTTCGTGGAAAAATCGAATAATAATGGACAAACACTTTTGCATGAAATGTTTTCGTGAAAATGTCCGAGACTTAGTTTATTTAATAAAGAGCTCTCTTAGAATACCTACTTGAGAACATTCCGAGCGCTCATTGTCTTTGAGCGGAGCCACGTCTGGGTATTACGTTACCCCAATTGAAATATCACATATACGAGTATTTATTACGCATTTGTAAAACAATCTGAATACAAAAAAATATAGGTATATTGTTTGAATTATTTATCATTGAATATAGAGGTATATTGCTCTTGCATTATTCTCGTTTATCTCGCTGCCTGTCCAGTCTAACGTGGTTCTCAGCTTTAGATTATCATCACCCTGTTATACAACCCAAGAGCAGCAGCTATCTTTATATCATCGTTATTCTTGTGCTTTCAACAACCCGCCTGGTGGTGCATGTAAATCTCGATCTTTCATAGTGTCGATGTATAAGAATGTCCCAACATTAGTAACAGTATTTACACGGGAGTTTGCCATAAGCACTAGTAAAGAGGCAGGCGGCTAGTGATTACGTTTCCATAATCATGCACGTTTTTTTTGATAAATTCACGTCAAAAACGGCTCTCTTCCAACTACTGAGTGAGAACATGTACATATTAAAATGTATCAGTAAATGTTTTATTAGGAACGTTGAACGGAAGCGAGGTCGCGGCGTTGTGTCAGTCTGTAGCGAGCGGTTTTTCATTCTGTTTGGTCCCGCGCTGGGCGCCAAACATATTGTTATTGCCCCCGTCCCCGCCCGCCCGCGGTGGCTCGCCCCAAGGTCAGTGTGCCACGTGGCCGTGGATGGCTGTGTCGCGATGAATTCACGTACAACTCGGAATACTGTCTGTTGTTACAACCCTCCGCGGAGTATGCACAATGACACATCACTTTTTATCGTTTGCGTGTACACAGTATACTGACATAAAAAAGTTTATTTTAAGTGTCTACGTTTTTATGAGATCCAAGCTTTTAAATTTCATATCGTGGCAACGGACCTAAGCTTTTGGAGGCATTACGTACGACACGGACGCTATACCTCGTGTGATTGTTGTGTAACCGCAGCGAACAGCGAGCGTCAATAATTGTCAACCTTCGCGTTGTCGGCGGCGTGCGGCGTGCGGCGCGCGGCGTGCGGCGGCATCGGGGACGTCATTATTTGTCGATGACCCAGAAACTAGCTCGGTCTGCACTAGTGCACTACAACCAACAAACTACATTTAATTAAGTATCGGTTTTCATCCGCTGCCATTGTGAAACGGACTGAACCGTGGCATACAAACGTGTCTTCGGTATGACGTCACAATTGTCTAATTTGAGTTGGTATCTGAATTTACAGCTACTGTTTCCTTGATCGATGTCTAGATATAGTCACGTGCGCTCCAACTTTGCAGCTAGGGAGGTGGGCATCGGGTACCGTTGTAAAGTAGTCCCACACCGGCCGCCAGTTACATACCTCGACTCTATAAGTTCACCCACACACGAGATTATTAGACACATGACATTATAAATATATTTGTGATGTTCTCCTGTTAAATATTTTGTTCTTGTATGACTGCTATGACTTTATCGTTATGCCGGTATAGCTGTAATTTTTTTACACTGAATAAATAATAAGCCAGTCAGCACGGCCTCTTGTTTGTTGCCACTAGAGGTTCCGAGGATGCCTACCATTTATCTCCCTCTTCGGTTTCAGTGTTGGAGGTTTTATTTGAAATATGAGTTTCACTGCCGCCATGTGCGTGGCAAGGTGGTGGGAAGGTGACAAGACCACACAGCAATCAGACTTACTAAGTGCATAAATTTCGTCATCGTCGTATTAAATGGTGTTAAAGTAATTCCTGACTTTATGTAGTTCCCAAAGTACCCATAGAGATTGTGTTTCAAAAGTGTACCCATTACTGTCACATTTCATGTGAAAGATTGCGTAATTACGCTCAGAGCTGGGAACGTTTCAACGTAAAGTGTTTTCTTTATTTCTTCGGTTGTAAACTCGGGCCGTTGAAAAACGCAGTTCCTTTTATGGTTAAAAAATATACAACCCTGCGAAGGCAGCAGTGTTTAAACTCATGGAAGCGAGCTAGTTTTTGCCCAGTTCACGGTAGACTGAGGACATCTGGCCGTTCTCGTAATGTGTTTTTAATAAGACAAGCTCGTGGGTTGTTTGAAGTTTCTCTTGCAACGTTGCCTGCCTACCCCTGCTCTGCATTTATTTAAACTATAAAATGTTATAAAAAGGTATTGTTCCTGCTGGAGTTATTTAACGTGGCGTAAGTTCCTTCATCGATGTGTACCTAGTTACTCGGAGAGAGGTATTAAGTAAAAGTGTATCTAACTTCCCGCCTCGGCGGCAGACCCTCACAAATTACCAGTTACAAACAAACTTTCCCGCTTCGCTGTAATAAACATACATTGTTTGGCAAATAGCTACAAGTACATACTGTCTAAAGTAGATATTGAAGACGCAGCTTATTATTCTAGCCCAAATTCTGGAAGGTGTCACCTAAAATTTATTTGATATTCCTCTTTCAAACTCGTAGCAACGAAATGATATAAAAGCAAAAATCTATATAAAAAATGTTAGGAAGGTTGGTGCCAGTGGCAGACCGTGCCCTTATTCAGACAAGACGAGCAGCTGATTCTTGCAATGTTTATTCAAGGCCAAGCGAAACTCTGGAATAATGCCGTCATCTTTGTTTGACATAATTAATTGTTTGTGGTTCGCGTCGCGGATGTCCGCGCGGTCGCGACTCCAGTATTATCTCTGACAGAGAGATTAATGGCTCCAACAGACATTTTAAAGATGGCCGCGTAATTTAAAAGTTTTGAAAAAAAATTAGTTGGCGGTTATGAAGGCTTTTCTTTACAATTTTTTAAATTAGAACTTTGACAATTGTTGATAAATCATGGATGTGTTAGTTTGAAATGCTTCATTTCATTGCGAGCATTGTATAGCTAGAACGCGAGCGTCTCAACTGGGCCGGGATATCGTCGCTTCCACAACACTGCACTTGGCTGCTACTCGAACAATTTAAAATGTACGGTTCTAACACAACTGAAGTTATTATCTAACTCAGGCAGTTAAGTGGACGTAATCTGTATTTCTGATGACGTGGCAAATCGCTACATCAAACATTTCCATATTTGTTTAGAATGAGTTATTTTTATCCTTAGTGAAATGACTATACATTCAGATGTTTAATTTTGTTGAAATTGCCAGCGCAAAAATGTACGCGTCTAAGTTTACCTTATCACAGTTTAACCTTGTTTTGAGTGCTTCACTTAGTTAATATAATTTTTCAATTTCCTGCTAGTGAAGACCTGTAATTGGCTTTCTGTTGTGATAAAAGTTATTTTATACTCTTGCTTTAGCTGGTGGTCTTCCAAACCGATATAATAATAATAATAAACGTCTGTAATGAATACATACAACCGTCCGGAAACAGTGCTTTATATAAATTACTTTCGACATGAATTATAACTGGTATGTTCCATTAACAGTGACACACGCCCCGCGCTGGGCGACCACCCCCACCCCCGCGTCCACACAGTGGCCCATCGCAGAGTTACAACCAAACAATGTGATCATAATTGAAGCTATAGAGGGGAGCGCGGCGCGGCGCGGTCGGTGGATTCATCGCGCGACGCGTCGACGACGACGTCTTGATTAATTATCGTGTTCTGAAGCTGAGCGCTAATTAATGCCAACAAATCACTTGACACTCTCAATGTCGGTTGATTACGCGAAGGGAACTTGTTGGTGGATTCATTGGGGTAATTGCATTTCATTTACACCCCCTGCTACACCATGATACTCAATCTTGCACAAAACTCTTTTTTGCAGTTGGCCTTCATTGATGGATTCCTTGATGGTAAGTGACGATAAGGCTGTTGGATGGTAAGCTTGCAAAACCAGACTTCTCAAGCTAATGAGGCGCTGGCTACCTTTCATACCGGAACACAACTTTGCTATTAACACTGCTGTTTGGCGACAGACTTAAGTAACATGGTGGTAGCTAGCCGGGCGGACACAGAAAATGCCCTACCGCCAGGATCGAAGAAGGATGTTGTTACGTGCTACAATCCACCTAAAATTCCTGAATATTTTCCCCAAATAATATTGTTATTTGTTTCATAATTATTAGCTAACTAATAAATGCTTTAAGTAAATTTCTAATCATTTTACCATTATCTTTGCAATTATCATCTGAATAATTTATAGTCTTCTGTTAATATAAATTTCTATCTCTAGAATGCTATCCCGAATAAACAGATTGTTAATTAATTTCAATGTAGAGTGAGAGAGCCTGCACCTGTCGTAACTTTTTTATTTTTCATTAACAGTCTGAACGTACTGTATAGGAAACGAATTATGTTAAGTCTATCTAATAAACAAAGAAGTGTATTAACAAGATCAAGTGTGTATGGAGCAGGCGCCACACTCGGTCAATGTTGTCTTGCCTCCGCTGTTCGTAGTTGACACGTGTCTGTGATCCTCGATCAGAGTAAACATGGGAGCAGGGTCCTGCATCGCCAGGGGAAGCGGCTATTGGATCAGACACCCCTGAGATAACTAAATAAACTAGCGGGCACTTAGCGAGCGAGCGAGACGACACCGCCGCCGCCCGCCCATCGCTACATGTCACACAGCCGGGACTTCGTACGAGAGAGCTGTTCCTATTTGATTACGTAATCGCGACACGGAAGTCTGTTTAATTACTACAAGTATCCCTTCTACTATGTGAGTAAGAAATCACGAGCTGATTGTGGGTTTCCTCAGCGATACAAGCTGCTTGCAAGAAGCTAAAATGAATAGGTGATGTGTACCATCTTCGACCACTTCGTCTAATAATGTCCGGAGAGATTGTGGTCAAAAGCGCATAAAATATAAACCAATTAATTGTACTCTTTCTGTCTGTGAACGTTTTTCACCTGTTTATGACGATAGTTTCTATGTTTTTGGTAATATATCAGAGCGATTGCTTATGCCGTCTTCTGCAAATTTCACTTACACGTCACCCATGGGAAGACAGGGGGTGGTTCTATTTCAGATCCGAAGCCACACGTCAACAAGTTAGATAGAAGTCATTCGGAGGTGACGCCATTTTTGTTTTACGACACAATTATAGGAGAACCCTCCAAGTGCCACTAATAATTGAACAGGTGATTAAGATAAGTCGTTAGGGAATAGTCGGGGCAGGATGTAGGCCAAGGTGAGACAGATGCTCTGATTTGATGGATGTGTACCGCCTATAACGTTGCTCCTCAACACGCACTCTTGATATTGAATGTAACTTGATTATGTAAACGAGCAATTATCTTCGGAGTATTTTAAGCGACACGATCAATCCATGTAAGGCTATCGAAATGGATGTGAGCAGAGCTAATTGTGGCATGAATAAATCATTGCTGAGTAGGACTCGGCCGCGGGCGTCGTCGTGCGGTGTTACAATAACAAAACAACAGTTTGTCCTTGGAGCAGGATGAGCAGGAGAGGGGTGCGGGTGGACGGGTAAACATGGTAAACACAGCGTCGACTCAGACTAGAGGTGCCCTCGACAGGCCTCAGTAACTATCCTCGCAGCTTAGAGCCTAGACAACTATCGATGACATCTATGAAATTTTATATTGTTGTTTTTATTATTATTATTATTTATTTATTTCGTCAGAATACAAAGTTCCATATTTTGGTTAGTATAAACTTAAAAAACTATGTTAGTACAAATCAAATCACAATCTCATAAACATGTCTAAAATTACTTTATTATAGAGGCTGCAGAGGATAAGTGCAACTCTGTCCAGTGCCTCTTAAAGGGACAATCTAGTCTGACTGCTATGGCTTTCAGGAGGCCGTTGGTGCTGCCTGCGACGCGATGCATCAGTGAAGCGGCTCTGTCTCTTATGATGGCCTGAAAGCCAGGCACGCGCGCTTCCGCAAACATCTTAGACGCGCTACAAAATCTCGGCAGTCCCAACAGCATCCTAAACCCATTGTTATAGTGGACTCGCAAAGCGCTGACAGACAGTTGACGTTGACAGAAAAATAATCAATCAAATTTTATATTTGCATGATGTAATGTAACCATGTAGCACCAGAACCAGAATTTCCAGAGTAGTTCCAGTGGACTCATAGTCATTATGCAGAATTAGGGCCTTCTTCTCTAGGAAGCCATGGTAATTCAGATAGAGCGTCAGTCCTTTAACAATCGAGGTCTGGGTTCGATCCTGGCTCGTACCAATCAATTTGTTATTTGGAATTTATGTACGAATAATAAAAATCATTACCATTGGGTTTTCGGTGAAGGAAAACTTCGCGAGGAAACCTGCACACTCCTGAGAAGTAATGCAAAGGTGTGTGTGCATCTACGAATCCGCACAGGTCCCGCGTGGCGGACTATGTCCCATACACTCTCTGTAGGAGAGTAGGCCTGAGCCCCTGCAGTGGGGACATATATGACTATGAGGGCTTGCGGACGTGACATTCCAGTAAACGATGTTATTATTGTTATTTCTGGCTTGTGTGGTGTATACTCTTTTTTGTATTTGTAGTATTAATTTATCTAGTATTAGTAGGAGGTTTCAATGCAACCCGATCCGTTGTTATTCGTTAGTCTGAAAACCTGATGAATAATTGAGTGAGTATATGAGGAGCAATTCCGTTCCTTTCATGCAATAGTTTGCTAACAAGTTTCACTTTATTCAGCGGAGAAACCTCGGTGGAATTCACAACTACCAGATAAATATGCAATCTTTGTAAGGATCTTGTAAGAAATACTCTAGTATATTTTCTACTTGGAATACCAGACACCTGAGAGATGCGGCTCCGATGACCAACAAGCCACGTGTAATTAATTGAGTCCCGGACACGGAAGTCGTCCAACCTGGGCAGCAGCAGTCAATAATAATTTTTATGTACCTCGAAATAGCTGCCGCGAACCGCCAGAAGGGCCCCCCTAACAATCCAAATTGGCAATATACGGTTGCAACATTTTTATAACCTTACAAAAATTCAAAGCAAATCCCGGTTTATTCCTCTGTAAATTGGCGGAGCCGGATGTCGGCTACGAAGAAAACGTGGATCGTAAACGTGCCAATTAAACAAGGGTTCGGCGACCTACTTAAGATATTCACTGTCAAACTGGAGACGGGGCGGTGCAGGGAAATTAAGTGCATTCCGGGAAATCAGTGGAGATTATTCAAATGAGCCGGCGGGAGGACGATGTCACCATACTGAACGGGGATAGTTTTCCTCATTGATTTTAGTTCTATGTAACTTCTTATGTACTTTGAAGTGCTTGTATTTGTACGAGTAGTATGATTTGAGCAATGTTTCTAGAAGTCAATGTCTCGGATTAACTTTTATGCTAGCCAACTGTAACAATTATCCACCATCTACAACACATACGTTTGAAAAATTAATAACAAGTGTAACCGGCAAGTCTGCTACAGTGTCCAATGTTAACATTCGAGTCTGGAACTTTCTGAGCACATCTCCTCTCAGTTTGAGTGATGGTACTCGTGAACAAGCCAACATGAAGTATGACTACGTGATGCTGTAGCAGCACTTCTGTCCAAGAAGCAATTTGCATGATTAAAAAGAGGGTCCCGTGTCCGCGTGCTCCCCACGGACTCAATTAATAACGATTACACGACGATATTTCCTCGTTGGCGGTTCATGTTGTCCGCTTCTCGCCATTAACTTTCTTTAAACAATTTCATGTTTAGAATAAATATTATCTTTAGAGGGTCGGGACACCCGGATATTAGTCTGTCACTATCTTCCTACGTTGCCTCAGTGATCTCATCATGTACGTCCAGGGCTCGACAGTATACTGCTGAACATTAATCCTATGTTCCAACAAGCGCCAAGGAACTAGGCCCTCTGATCTCTATACATTCACTTCCGGCTATTCGACGCAAGTGGTCTCACCACCAGGCCGACCTACTGCGTGATCTCCACTTGAGAACTCGACTTGTTGACAGTTCTGCTTTAGCCAGCGAGTCTGTGTGTGTGTTCAGCAGTTTATTGTGTTATACCGAATAATCTTCATTTGTAAAGCTTTCCTCTAATAAACGGTGTACTGTTGTAGTGATGTATGCCCCAGCCCGAGCCCGGCATCCATTACACTGACAATATTTATGCGCAGGGATTGTCTTTCAGAGGTCACGCCGCGCCGCTGTCACTACCCAGTACACAGTCGAGGATTCATAACCCATATCTCATCAATAGTTGTTACCGACTAACCTAAAGTAGGATAATATGTCAGGTGCATGTATGTGTGCTTGTCTGTTTGTGTGATTCCTTGTTACGATACTAACAAAAGTTTTTAGTTTTATGAATCATTTTAGTTTTAAGAGCTAGCTTTGAACGATTTTGAAACTTTAGATTTAACTTTTAGTTAGATTTGGAGTAGCCTTAGAAGTAGATTTGTGATGTAGACAGATTTCTATAGTGGAAGGTACTGCTCCTGCAAACACACCTGGAAATAGTAAAACAATTTTTTGGGTCATACAAATGATTTCTGTTCGTTGCCTCTCAAATGGATTCAGGATATCGCTTGTATTGTGTTGATGCATTTCAATATGACATGGTTGTGCTGTGTAACTATGAGTTATTACGGTACATGCAGGAGGTATCCAGCCACGGTACGCAGTTGCACGGCGCGCATGTGTCCGAGCTCGGCAGGTCGTGCACCCGGGACGCGCGCGCTTCATTATTAATGTTATCTTATCTACAACTACACGACCGACCATATATATATATAATCGTGCGTATATTGTTGTTGACGCAAGGTTTGCAGGGTGTAGTTACGAGATATTGTTACTATATGTATAAAGGAGAGGTCGGTGATTCATAATTCAATTTATATTACACACTGTTTATGTATCACAACTCTAACACGGACAGACTGATATTTAGACAATGAATTTCATTGTACGTGTTGGATTATATCAAGAGGCAAAATAATGGAGTACTTCTTATTTGTTATCTGGCAGGTTTCTGAAACTCAACGTCACTCATGCCACCCCAGCAGAAAGCACAACAGCTTATTTGTGTTGAAGTGCTTCGGGAGCGATCTCGGTGTTCCGAGGTACTTTGCCCGCAGTGTTGCTACTCCTCCGCACTCCAGCAGGGCGTGAGCAGCTGTCTCCTCGGCTTCCATGCATGCTGTGCCCACAGAGGGATGTCAGTGATACAGCAAGTGACACCTAGAGTTTGTGGACAGCTTGTTACTCGAAGCGGCCGACGAGGGCGGTTTCATGTACAGTGGTTGCTTTTTTACGATTAAAACGAGAAAGAATAACAGTTAAAGTTTATAACCAACAATTTTGTTCTCACAAAGTGTTCATAGTTGATATACAATTGTCACGAAGAGTTTGCAAGATAAGGGAGGTGAAGTAGAACACATTGAAACCTCTGCTAGGTTCGCGACACATCTAACTGTTACAAAAGTCGAACGACAACTTTACACTTCACCTGTCAAAACGAGAACGTTGTCCGTTGAATTTGTAAACAGTGGATACGGCGCTACCACCAACCGCTGAACACTTACAAGTAGGGCCCAGTTACCTACTGCCTGTCATTGATGCACTGTCACACATCTTGATTGACACCGGTTGACTATGCACTGGCGATAAACAGACTTTGTGTTGGAACATCACAGCATAAAATATATTTTCCTACTCAAATCACAACTGAGCAAGCATAAATAGCACCTAGTTATCCACTTCATAGCTACTTTACTATTTTAAGCCTGAGTCTCGATCACTTTTGAGGGGACATCTGGTCGTGTCGCCAGTCTATTTATTTTAAATCACAGTTTTCAGAGCTGCAACTTTGCTCTCACGCAAGTTTTGTGGAGATAACGTCCGCGAGGCTTGGCGGGTCCAATTAGAGCGATGACGGGTCGTCCCGCTGATAACAACTGTTCTGTATCGTGTGCAGACTAGTTCAGTTCTGTTCCTGAGGAAATAGCTGGAAAATGATACGTCAAAACATCATGATCATCAATCTGTAAAGGTATTCTGTTCAAAATATGCCTCCCCATGGTGGTATGACCCCCACGGTCACGCACGCTCTCCCTCCCCGTCGGTTATGCGTTCTTCGAGCGATGTGGTTTGCCCATTGATACTTACAATATAATGTAATATTAGTTAGTAATATTAGTACTACGGATCTACTCATTCCGTGTCACGCAGAGCAATTCTGAACGTAGCTCGCTGTGTCTTTGAGCAACACTAGTAGCACCAGGTAATCTTGTGGTCAAACTATAGGCTGTAAGATGTAACAGACATATTGTGGTTAGTCCTGTAGAAGATAATTTTCTAGTCCTGATCTCCGGTAACATTTGGCCGACTATCATCCTCCCATCCTCGTGTTGTGTTCTTGTAACCAATTACAGTGGTCGTTGTTAAGTTTGCGGTTTCTGAACGAGCACGCTTGCATTTAACGTCACTTAGATCGAATGAAAGTCAATGATTCGTGAATATAGGTAAACTAGCTTCCGCCCGCGACTTTGCCCGCGTGTACTTCAGGATGTATTCTACTTGTTCGATAGGCACAGGTGACGTATAAGACAAATTATTATACAGCATAACGTACAAAATAGTGTTTATTCTGTTACTTAGTCTAATAATTTAAAGAAACAAAATCAATTTCAATATCTGACGTAGTACATTCAAATAGTCTTCACACCAATATTTTAAACGCGAAAGTTTGTATATACGAATTTCTATGGTCTATGGTCGGTTGCTAGGCAACGCGTTTTTGTTATGCCAAAATTTCCCATGTAATCCCACTAATATTATAAGTGTGATTTTGTACAATTTACACAATGTGTCTTTATAAATTATAGCCTATATGTTATTCTGATGTATAAGCTATATTATTGTAAAGTTTCATTCAAATCCATTCAGTAGTTTTTCCGTGAAAGCGTCACAAACATCCAAACTTTCACACTTATAATATTAGTAGGATAAGTTTCACGGCTGAATAATAAGTTATGTGCCTTGTAACAGACTATTTCCACACTTTTTTGAGGTTACAACGTGATGGATGTCAGGAATAGTTTTAAATACTCGTACATTTTCGGTACAACGAAATGCAGCTAGCTGTTGGTCTATCTCCAATAAATAAAAAAAAGCTAGACGTGAATTCTAAATTGTCGTGTCCATAATTGTCGAACACATATTTATGTACCACCAAAATACGTAACGTTGCTCCGGAACATTGTATACTGCCATCTGCTGTAGGTATACTCGTATATGTACCTCAGTGAGAGCGGGGCACAGCAGCCGGCACAAACTCTCCGCACTGTTGTGCGTGCGGCGTGGGCGGTATAACTGATATTTTTAGACGGGATTTCTTGATGTTTATATTATACTTTGGTTGTTTTGGGTACGTTCCTTTTCTGATTAGATAGCCTTGTAATGACTGTGATGGGGCCTCTTCAGTAGTAGAGATTAGCGCACATTTGAAGTTTTTAGTTTGCTTTAGTGTACATTAATAAATCGTGGATGTGAACAAACAGCTGTGTAAAACCGGCGTTTCGCTTTCGGAGACGCGTCCTTCAGTTAATGTCAAAAGAGGCTTTCAAAAGACTACGAGTATATGTACCACTGGCATAGACTAATACAAATACATTATTTTGCTAAGTGTGTTGATAATTGCAAAGGACCTCTTGTTGAAGCCTGGCTTCTCCACCAGGGATTATATATTCTATGGCCAAGGCACTCTTCCTTGCACTACGAGGTTTTTGCTCTTTCCTGGGTCTACCTGTATCTGAAGTAAGAGAGAGTATCAGGTACTGCTGTAGTCTTTCCCGTCTGTTTTTATGAATCACCTCTCCACACGGTCAACAAATAAAATCATTGCTACGTTAATTGGTTGTTAGTGAAGTGCCCCCAGCACCAGTCCCCGTGAACAAATAGCTTCAATGAAGATCTCGCTGCACGGCGCGTGCGGCGCGTGCGGCGCGTGCCACGTCACCGGGCCCTCGATCACTGTCGACGCGACAAATGCCCTCCGACGGTATTGACTCCTCGACGTATCGCTTTGTTACCGATGACATATACTATGTATATGCTCCTTCTTTACATCCCCGGACTGTTTTGGAGTATAAGAAACTTTGTAGTGTGCATTTGATTTCGATGAATGATATTTTTGTCTTAGTTGGATGGCGTGGTCTTGTAGTAGACGTTACTTGTACCTTTAGCCCTATTTAAAGCAAATAATTTGTGTTAAATTCATAATCGTAGCAAATAGGGTTAAATCGACCAAAAAATACTTTGTACACACGGCTAGATATCAGGATATACATTTCCAGTAGAATTGACCTCATCGTACGGAAGGTTCAAACCAACTGAACTCGCCGTATGCTGGATATGTACAGCTTGATATCTAGCTGCGTGTACAAGTTAGACAAAATCATGTATTTGCACGGCCCACATATCACATATAGCGTCGCTATCAGCATGCGGCGTCACGATCCGAGAGAGTGCCGCGCAAACAGACGCAGTGCACGCCGCGCCGCGCCGCGCCCCCCTGCGCCCTGCATCTACAAGAACAGAATGAATTATTTACTAGCGGCACATTATCCCTAGACAATGCAATCTACAATGGTATTCTGTAAGGACCAAAGCGACGTGGCCAGTGAATCCGCGACGTGTTTATATTTTATAATTTCATATTCATAGCGCGTGAATAATCTATCGTGTCTGAGACAAAATTCGGCGAAAAATATGGTGAAGCGAAAGTACCTGTTGATGCGTTGGTCCTCATTAGAAGAATTGCTACCAAATATTACCGAGCAGGAGTTACTATTTATACAGGTAGCAATAACTTCGTGCCATCGACGATGGCCCATCGTACAGGTATCGTGAAAAAAAATTCTGGAGATAAGCATGATACCTCTCTACCATTCGCCCCCGTTCATAAGCCTTGATAGAAGTCGATCTTATTCACCGTTTAGAACAAAAACTCATCTCTAAAGATCGAGGTAGGTCATTGCTATCATCCGTCTCGTGCCCCGACTATGGCCCTCAAGCGGATCTATCGTTTCTAACTCTCCGGCAACTCCGGCTATTTCGATCATCAGAGCTACTTTCACAACGCTCACACTGGCCCAGAACGGAAACTGTACAAGCAGCGTTATCGTCGAGAAGTCGGCTACTTCCAATCACAACTTTTCATAACATATTACGTTTCGGTTAGCTATAATAAGAAGTAATCCAACTCTGTCCCTCGCTGGTGGCACGGGGCGCGCGGCTCCCATCGACGACGTTAATATGTACCCGTGATTTATTGCTCGCCTTCACAAGCTCATATTTTTCACAAGACGTGGCCCCTGGCAGTGTTGTATTTCCCTCATGACTGTCTGTTGTACGTCAATGTCCTTCACGGTTATCGAGTTGATGTCCACGTAATAAGGGAGCTATGTTTCCTTCAAGGCAGTGTAAACATTGCGTAAATTGCATTTTCATGCTCGTATCGAAAAAACTTCGTGAGTTTATGTTAGTACCAACCTGAGAAGCTTCTATTTGAATAAAGAAAAGTAGATATTTTAATGTGATAATAGATTAACGTAATGTTTTATTCAGTTATTTGTGTAATGACGTTATCGTTGTCATGACATAACAACTCAGAGACTCAGAAACTTCGAAAAAAATATAGAAACATCTAAAACATCGTCGTAATTATATTAGTTTTACGTATCAATCTAGATATGGACATTTCCTTGAACACTCAAACTCTCATTTAAAGCGAAGCAATTAATTACATCATCCATTTGGTAAGAAGAGGAGCTTTGCTTGACATAGGTGAAGGTCTTCGGTCGAAGTTCAACACATTACTTTACCTCGTACCCAGCAAGACCTGACACGGGTCTGTGGCATGACTAAGTTGCTGATCTTTTATGTCAAAGAAGCAATTATGTCAAGTGTATATACATCGCCCCCGAGTCCACTAACAAGATTGGCCGCGGAACGGTAATGGCCGCCAGCGACACAAGATGGCGTCCATTGCAACGATCTGCACCAGACACAGGCACAATAAAGTTTTATGCCCCGCCGCGTCCAGTCCTGTACACTGTACACTCGTGCAGCTCATATTGACCTTGTAACGTTTGACAAGGTATTAAAAATAATGTTAACCTGTAGAGGTCCCGGCCAATGACGCGGACGATCAGGTTTATTGTAGTGTGTACTAGCGAACAGGCTGCGACGGCTATTGCTCCGACGCATTATTATTATCACAGTATTAAACACGATACCTTCGACGCGACGCCATTTGTTTATTTTATTTTTATTGAAAATAGACCAACACTTGACCTCAATCTCACCTGATGGTAAGTGACGATGAGGTCGACGATGTTACATGTTGGTAATATCATCTCTGGTTAAACGTTCAGCAGTTCTACAATACCCTGAGTTACATGTAACTTGAATATTTGGTTCAATCTTTAGAGATTAGGGGTCAACATAACCTATAAAACGTAGAAGTTGCTTTTTGTTCCCGCTTAAACCAGAATTCGAGTATCGGTATGGAAAGATGCATTTAATTAGTGTCGTAATGGAATCGTGGAATATTACAAGTGAAGTGATTCTGTGAGTGGAGTGCGTCGTTCGGGCGCGGTGTAGGGGGAGGCGGTCGTTACAGCCACGTGCTGCGTCGAGTGGCGCCCGACGCGGGACCACCGTCCACCAACCAGCACGTGACCCGTTAACAGTTCTACGAGGAGACGTTCTATTTATATTACGACATCTTCCAAGATCTTTAATTTTTAAAATAACCTCCATCCAGGATATGATTCACTATAGCGCACCAATGGGAGTGTGTTCAGCTGTGGACGATTTGTGATATGATGATTACAGCGCGAGGAATACGGTGTGTGACAGCACTCGTGTTCCGGTGTGAAAGGTAGCAGACCCAAGCCTCAATAGCTTCAAACTTCTGGGTGCTCACGCCCTCCATCCAATGGCCTTATCGACACCATCAGGTGAGATGAAGGACAAGTGCAAACCCTTTATACATACAAAATTGTGTATGTCACCCACAGTGCAGGGGGACTGGCTTGGCTGGTAAAATATTTTTTAATGTAAGTAATTTACGTCGGGTCATGGCGCTGTATCAAATGTATCACAAACGAGTCCAGTGAGCTATGCGTCCATCCGGCCGGCCGGCACACGCGTCTGAAAGCCTTTGATAAAGCGAGATTTACATACTATATACCATTTGACTCGCGCATATACAATCCCCGCAGCTAGAGACAAAAGAGCCGCGTGTAGTGCCGCCATTTTAGATGTAACATATATTTGTATTAACATTTTATGGACACGGAACACGACGAGTGGAGGGTACGGTCGGTGGGTGAACGTATGCGGATCGTGAAGAGGCAATATGCGGTACAGTTGCGGGTGGTGTTAATAGCATAGACTTTAGACGGAAAATATGTTTAGTCTCAAGGTAAACATTATTCATTATAAATAACTAGCTTTTGCCCGTGATTTGTTATTGTCCTGTCGTGGACTTCAGAAATGTTGATCCTATGACGACGGGAACTACTCGCTCAATCAGGATAAAATGTAGCCTATGTCATTTTACGACCTTTTAACTATCCCTATACAAAAATCAAGTCATTATAACTCTCACTGTCTGTTACGACGTAATGCAAGAACATACAAACGTATGGTTGAGTTTGATTGTGTAGGAGCCATTGTGTTTCATTACTGTATGCCGTAACTAACACAAGCGGAAACTAAAACAATTAAATGCAAGCTTTAATCAAAAATTGACCGTCGTTGGATCACAATCTCGCCTGCTTTATGGTACCAGATCAATCAGCATATGTTACTAAATGTAATGTGGCAATTCCTTTTATTGGTGCTTCGTCTTCACTCCTCAATAAGTCCATTAATTAAAAAATAAACTATATAGACGTGCTTTCGCGCACGGTATGATAATGACGTGGAGGATGCACGTTGCCCCTGGGTGCGGACAGGTGGCGTGCTCGACAAATTCTAAATTAAAATTAAACAGAGTAGACTCCGCTGTAGTATTTTTCTGCAACATTCTACCCACTTTAGTATTTAATATTCGCCCGTCTCACTTTGAGCGTGTGCCGCTGCATCCCGCGCCGCGCGCCCCGCGCCCCGCGCCCCAGCTTGCGGATTAACATAAGTAATATGCAGGTATTTATAGAACTTGACTCCGTGACTTGTTGCTAACGAAATTAATTAATATTCCTCGAAGGATTAACAAGTCTTACAATATCTTCACTTATTGTCAGTTCATCGTTGACGTCTTCGTTTTGAAGCTGCTGTCATTGAACATTTGGATGGAAAGAATAATTTCTCTGCAGTATTTAGGTATACGACTTGACGTATTTTTCGTGTTGTGTCGATGTTGACGGATGTTGATGACGTGAAGCTCGTTGACGAGCCTGTTTCACGTGTTGAACGGTGTTCACTGTGAACAGTAACTCACTTTTAATTAATGACACTTAAGACGCCGAGAGACTTTGCCCGCAACTTCGTCGGCGTGAACTTCGAAAGCTATCCATAAATAGCAGCCCGTGTCTCATAGATCTGTATTAAAATACGTCAATCCGTTACTCTGTTCCTGCTTGAGAGAAAGACAAACAAACTCTCTCCGTCATAATACGTTATCATAGAATACATAATACTTCAATATTAGTGTGCTGTACATATAGCATTAGTGAGATACAATCTTTTGTAGCACAGAGCCGCGTAATCAAATAGAATATTATATTGTTAGGAGAGTTTCGCTTGTATTTAAATGCTTCAAGGGCGCGGATCGGCGTGTTTTCCGAGCAAATATAATACCCACCGAGAAGAAAAACATGTAGTATCGCGTTAAACATTAATCAAAGAGAATAAACCGTAATACGAATACGTTGGAAGTAAATTAAAGAGAGAAAAATCGAGTTTATGAGTATAAAGAGACGGCTGCTGCGCGGCGCGCGCGCGGTCTCGTTTGAGTCATCCGACCCGACCCGACCCCACCCGGCCCGGCCCGGCCCGGATCCGGCGACCTGGGCCGGACGTAATGACGAAAATGTACGAGTAATTAAAAGTTTCCTACTTGCCCCCTGGAAAAATGACGAAACTTGAAACCCTGTCCGAATAATTTTCCAAGAAGAGTATTTCAGGGATTCAGTTGGCTTACACAAGTAAATATAAAAAACCGGCTGCGCAAATTACACTTTAAATGTACTTAAAGTATACTTTGTTATCTCACTCTATTTAGTGGGGTTGGACTGGGTAACATTTTATCCCGGTGCAGTGTTCCCATGGGATAATTTATGTAATAGATGTACGTTACTCCACTTGATCTCGTATCCCATCCAGAGCTAGCTCCGGCCTCGGGGCACACACAACGATAATTGGATCTTTGATCTACAATTTAATTTCTCTCTTTTGTCCATATGTCCTCTCATACTGAGCAAGTGAATTAATATTTCTTGCGAGGTCTTTGTGAGCCCTATCATGTAAGGCTATTGTGTACTGCAAGCGGTCTGTGTCTCCATTTAATTTTTAGGTTGTTATAAAGCTGTACTAGGGAAACTGAGTGGCACTGAATTTATTTAGCCTGTGCGCAGCAGTGGGCCATGCTGGGCTGTAGCTGAAGTATTTGTGTCGTTCATGAGCTACACCTAATCAATTGTCTTATCATGGCTTATTATGAGTCATCATCATCATTAGCCGGGAAACGTCCACTGCTGGACATAGGCCTCCCTCATGGTACGCCACATCGACCCGTCCCGAGCCACCTGCATCCTGCGACTCCCTGCGACTCTAACCAGGTCGTCGGTCCATCTAGTAGGGGGACGGCCTGGTAGACGTTTCCCGGTACGTGGTCGCCACTCGAGAACCTTTACTACCCGCCGGTTATCGGTTCTTCGAGCGATGTTGCCTGCCCATTGCCACTTCAGCTCACTGACTCGTCGAGCTATGTCGGTGACCTTCGTTCGTCTACGGATTTCCTCATTCCGGACCTTATCACGCAGAGAAATTCCGAGCATAGCTCGTTCCATTGCTCGCTGAGTGACTTTGAGCTTGTTTATTCGGCCCACAGTAAAGGACCCCGTTTCGGTTCCGTATGTCATCACTGGCAACACGCACTGATCAAAGACTTTTGTCTTTAGACGCTGAGGTATTTTGGACGAGAATTATATAGTATAAACATATTATGAGTATAAAGAGTTTTTTATTTTAAAATCTTAAGCTCAAAGATTACCTTCGTCACTTTGAAATGAGATTGCAGTGAAGCTAAGATTGAGGTGAACTTATATAGTAAAAATATTTTTTTTAGCATAATGAACCTTACTGTGGCTCTCCCTATTGACACTGTAGGTACTAATTATGAGACCATTTTCACACTTGATTTACCGAATTAATAAGGACAGTGCAGATCCCGCCATCGCCCGTTCACCTCACCTCGCGGTTAGGGCTTCCAAAATTACGGATATGTTAATTACGTAACTGATTACAAATTTTTGTGGTCCAGTTACGTAATTCCGTAATTACGTAATTTATATGATATTTTTGAAATCGAAAAATATAGCAAAGAAAAATGCAAAAAGTGAAAAATGACATTAAACAGAAGCTTTTATTTAAAAAATCAAATGAACAATCAATTCAGTACCTACTTACAATACAGTAATACAATAGGTACAGTATATCTTAAGAATATTCGTATAATAAACAACACAACAAAAGTCACAACACAACACAGGCCCGCATTAATTTAAGAACATTAATCGTTTTAATCAACACAAGTCAGACTCAAAGATACGTAGATAACTTTATTTACTTTAAATGCTTATTTATTTATTTCGACTGCGTTCCTGCCTGAAAATGAGATCTCATAAACGACAACGCATTTAATGTTTTATCACATAATGAACTTCTTAATTTACTGCATAAATAACCAGCCGAAGAAAAAGCACGTTCAGCTTCAACACTTGTTGGTATTATCGATAATAGATAATTATAGGCTGTTGTTAGATAAACTCCACGACCACCACCAGCGCTGTCATAGATGCACATTTCCACTCTTACGATGGACTCAAGATCTGTGTTAACTGTAGATTTGTTTACTTTTGTCGTGGCTTTGCGTATCTCTTTGTCTAATTCCTCGGCCACAGTTAACTCTTCGTCACTTGAGTCTGTATGTGCTGTGCTTATTGGTCCTTCTGGATCTTGACTCGTCTGTGCAGACATTTTGTTAGCAGTAAAATTCAGCCTTTCTAACAATCTTGTAATATATGTCCTTATATAATCTGACGTCGGTTTTGTGAAGGTTTCAGTTGCTGTCGTTTCATAAAATTCTTCATTGTTATGCAAATATTGTAAAATACCAGATACTTTAGTTCGTCTTTCTTTTATTCTTTTTCTAAGGGAAGTAGCAAGCTTTTCACTGAGTTCGTTGGACTGACGATCAAGTTTATTTAACATAAACTGAAGAGCAGCATCTGCCGTCAATAAATTTGAATCCCGGCGACACAAAGACATCACTGTAGTTTTTATAACATCCAAACTATGATGAATGTCGTACAGGTCTTGAATTTCTTTTTCTGTCAAATTCATATTTGATTTTAAATCGAGTAATGCCTTCAAAACACATGATTTTAATTTTAAAAATCGTCCAATCATATCGGACAAACTGTTCCATCGGGTCTTGCAGTCGAGTACAAGATCCAGGCTCTTTCCGTGCTCTTCTGCAGCGTATTTTTGTAATAAGTCGTTTTTCAAGGGTGATTTTTTAAAAGATTTTACCAAATCTCGTACTTTTTTTATAGTATTTTTGTACAAAAATTCAGATTCTACAATTCTTGGTACTTCGACATCAAATCCTCCGAAGTTTTCATCAGAATCACCAGAATCATCAGAGTCGTAATCCAGTTCATTATATTGTAGCTCTGGTTCGGCTGTTAACTGGTTCTGTGACTTATATAGCACATCGAGCACCGCAAGTTGTATGCCGTGGGCAAAACACAATTGATGGTAACCGTCAAAATTTTTGCCCATTTTGACCATGACACTGGCTCCGTCTGTTGTAAAAGCAACTATGTCTTCAAGGCTAAGTTCGAAGTTGCTCAAGTGTTGCTGTATTAATTGAATTCCTACATCTGCTGGCATTGAACCCTTTATTCTCACCAGACCCAAATTTTTGTATTTAGCTGGTTCTAGGTCTTTACTGTGAATATTTATGTTCATATACCTTTTATTTCGGGTAGAGGTCCATTCATCAAATGTCATTGTAAACCTTTTATTTTGTGACTTCATCTCCTTAAATAGATTTATCAATGTGTTTTTGGTGTTATCACTTAGCTCTAAAACTATCTTGGTTATAGTTGTTGGCGATTTCGGTAGATCATAGCCAGATTTTTTGAAAACATACCTCAGGTCTTCAGAAGTACAAAATTTGCTCAAAGGAATACCATCCAATGCTGCCATTCTAGTGACTCTAAACTCCATGGAAGACTCACTTACATAGTAATCCGTGAGTTTAGTTTTCTTTAGGGGTGGTGTTTCCGTTGGGATGCCCTTCCTTTTTTCTTGAATATGTGTAATATCGGACGTTGTCGACGTTGATGTTGAAGTACTCGCTTGAGGCACCTCTGTGATATGTTTAGCCCGCAAGTGAGTATGCAATGCTCCAGTCGCACCACCAGGTGTTTTTAATACTTTTTTACAGTGCTTACACTCGACGCTTTGTCCATTATCGGCCCTCAAAAAATGCTCCCAGATTGAGGAAGTTGTCCGTTTGTTTAAAAACTCCTTGTAAACCGTCTTCTTTGTTGGCGTCCTAAAACAATTATAATAATTTATTTTACAACTAGCTTTGCGTCCGCAATTTCACCCGCGGTAAAATGTAGCCTATGACACTCTATAGTTTCCCAGGTATCTTTTAGTATAAAAAACTGACCATTTTGACGTGAAAACAATAAAACTGTAAGGTAACTTCCCAAAGAAAGTTTGCAATAGATTTTATGCACATAACGCAGAATTCCACTTAATTTTATTTATTTATTTAACAACTAGCTTACCGCCCTGCGGTTTCATTCACCAGCGGCTATATGGATTTTCCCGTGGGAATATTAATAATAATAATAATAAATTTTTATTAAAAGGCATAAAAAAACCCAAAAATTATAAAACAATACAAATTAATAGATTTGATTCCAGTACTTACATATTTGTAGGGATTCCATACACTTATAATGAAAAACCTCCAGCGAGGAACAGAGTTCTAAAATATGTACACAACACAAGACAGGCACTCAACAAAATACTTCAGTGATCGGGTCAGTTCGTGAATTTCGAGGTGTGAGTGTGATGTGACCTATGAACAAATGAGTAATGAGATTTTATTTTGATAAATCAAAGTGCCGAACTTACACATAGACCGCGGGGGATTCCCTGCTGACGATTAATTACAAAATTATACTCTATTAGTTACGTATCAAAGATAGTTATTCCGTACGTTATGCAAGGCTGAAATAAAACGCGGGGAAGTACCAGGAACTACAGATATTTACGGGGGAATACTCGCTTGTTTTTTTAAGTGGAGCCGTTTTAAGGCTTGGAGACGAGTCCAATGCTTCAGCCATAATTCAGTTTTAGTTTGGGCTGGGCTGGGTTGTCTGTCATGTCATAGGTACTGTTTAGAGCGGATACTCACTTACCTGCGGTGGGGGCAATCTGTGACGTAACTACAGGACAGAGCTATACTATGAAGAGAGAAAGAGCATTTCGCTTCTCGCTTTCTAGTATAGCTCTGTCCCGTAGTGACGTCATAGATTGCCCCAACCGCAGGTAAGTGAGTAGCCGTTCTTAGAATAATGTTTAATGTTGCCAGCTTGCTAATAAGTTGCTAATTTGTGATTGAATGGATTAATAATGTATTTTAAAAATCATGTTACATTTTATTGATTATGAGAGTCCTATACTTACGTAATTACGGATTTCGACCCTTTAGTTACGGAATATTCAGAAGCTTAAAATCTTTGCGTAATTACGGAATTGCGTAATTACGGAATTACGGAATGGAAGCCCTACTCGCGGTGGTTACATGTAAAAAACTTACTTGAAACTTAGTTTGAGTTCGTAAAATATAATCTGCTTGTAGATAACAACGGACACCGTTCTGGAACAGCACTGAATATGTTATTGTTAGTGAGTGTGTTTGCTGGTCTGTCTGTCTGCACAATATAAACGGTTGTGAATGTGTAAACTGTTGCGCAGTTAGCTGACATAAATAAAGATAAAGGGATATGCGGCGGCTTGCTGAGCGAGCCGAGGAGAGCCGAGCCTGCAGCCGGGCGGGGCGGGGCGGGGCGCGGGGCGGTCTGCATGCAACGAATGGTGATGCCAGTTGCCGCTAATGTTGCGTCCTAGCTGCCACGTGATACATCATATCAGTACCATCGCAGTGGTCAGCATCGAGCGTGCAGAGCTTTACAATCCATGTTACTTTATTATTACAACGTCATGATAATTGACATAAAAGAGCAAATCATATAATATTAAGATTTTTTGCTAGTCAGAGTCTACTATGCTCAACCCGAAATTATCCCTGTGCAAAAAAATCTAGTCAAAAGACTCCGTTACGACGTAAAGGAAGGAGAGAGAAATTCACTTTCGCATTTGTTTTGAGATAAGCGGACTACGTGTATTAACCCAGACTACCCCGAATTGACAAGCTCAAAGTCACTCAGCGAGCAATGGAACGAGCTGTGCTCGGAATTTCACTACGTGATAAAATTCGCAATGAGGAAATCCGTAGACAAACTAAGGTCACAGACAGAGCTCGACGAGTCAGTGAGCTGAAGTGGAAATAGACAGATCACATAGGGGGTTGTCCACAAATTACGTAACGCAAAATTCTTAATTTTTTTACCCCCCCCTTCCCCCATGTAACAGGTGCGTCACGCTTAGCTGGGACCCCCCCCCCCCCCCCTCAATACCGTTACGTAACAAGTGCTTTGTAAAAATCTTTAGGGTTAATATTCAGAAAAGAAATTGAAATTTTGCTGTGCAGTGGCTGCTGAAATACTTGAGTGACATTCTTTGTATGCCTTAAAGGCCTTTTAAAAAATTTCACCTATTTTCGATGTCATCACCTTTAAATATATTCATTTACATATAATTTAGCGTGACAAATGACACAAATCACAAACTACTGCGGCACTATGCAGCACGGCGCTGACTGTTCTGTTTAGTAATCTGTGTTGCCAGTATTTTCTCAGTACCCGCAAATTAGGGATGTGAAAAACATTTTTTTTTAATGAATACTTTTATAAAATCGTGCGTGACGTAACGCAAACCTTGACACCCCCCTCCCCCAACGTAACAGGACTGTAACGCTTGGCCTGACCCCCCCCTCCCTCCAATTTGCGTTACGTAATTTGTGGACGACCCCTAGCTCGAAAAACCGATAAAAGGTAGTAAAGGTTCTCGAGTGGCGACCACGTACCGGGAAGCGTCTACCGGGCCGTTCCCCAACTAGATGGATTGACGACCTGGTTAAGGTCGCGGGGAGTGGGTGCAGGTGGCTCGGGACCGGTCAATGTGGCATACCATGAAGGAGGCCTACGTCCAGCAGTGGACGTTTCCTGGCTGATGATGATGTGTATTAACCCAGTTCAGGACTGTTGCCAGACAAGTCGCAGATCACCTCTTTAGGATTACATGGCTGAGTAAATAAATAAACAACTTATTGTAAAATAAAATGTGTCCTGTTTCAATCGATTAAATAGTTTTCCGTAGACACGTGAATGCTCTTTATGTAAAAATGTTTGAGAAATTATTGTTACTGTTTACTAACGTTGCGGGGAATGTCCTGCGGTCTGTTTATTAGGTGCAATCTGTAGGTACACAACACATGCCGCCCGCCGCCCGCCGCCCGCACCGGTCACTGCAGCACTGCACCGGTGTGGGGCGTGGTGCAGTGAAACGAGATGCCGGACGTTCATACATACCTCACCAAGAATTTGTATTAAATTGCGATCACAGTTGCTACAGATTTTTGTAAATATTACAGGTTCACGAAAGTCGTCTGCAAACCAGTGCAATTTTTAAATCAGAAAAAGGGTTTTGAGTCTCAATTGAATTTTTAAGCTTCGATTTTGGAATCACAATGTCACGGGCCACTACCACTATCATGTCTAGCTTTAAGTGTTGTTGTAGCAGCATATATGTATATATATGTATATATACAAACAATGTATGTATCAAATCGACATCGTACACTGATACAATTAAACTTGTAGCTGAAGAAAGGATCTGAAAAAAAATATTAATGGTATAAGGACGTCACAAAGGGAAGCCTGTTGCAATATTCATGTTCGATACAGCACCGTGTAATGTAATATCTGTACACAATGCAGAAACAAACAACTCTTAACATTAAACCTCGACGAGACAAAATACTGAAACGTTGAGCCTCCTGAATTATTCAGTACAGACTCGTTCATGGGCACATACTAGAACATTCTGTCGTTGCCAAAAGTGGAGTAATAAATATGAACATTCTAAATGTTATTATATTGTCGAGCGGTCAAGTCCACTGTACGTCTATAAAACATGACGTATACATGTAACAATACTTGATGGAAATCTGATAACGTTTAGAAATTGATTTGGTAGTTTCGAACAAAAATAAATTAATATAAAACGTATAACTTCCCTTCGTGTTCTATTGCAGTACACGGGATTGTGTGAGCTGAAGAACGCAACCACATGGCACACAGTAACTTTGTTATACATGACAAATAACAGGTTTAATAACGAAGTATTACTCTGTGACAAAATTACTTATATATTTAATACCTTTAAACGAACATTTCTTATATATTAATTTTTTTATTTATATATACCAGCGATCTCGGAAACGGCCGTAACGATTTCGCAGAAATTTGGTATGTGGAGGTTTTCGGGAGCGAAAATTGACCCAGATTAGTGTTATCTCTGAAAGAACACGTGTTTTCAAGTTGACATGCAATTTCTATTAGCTTTATTCGACGCAAAATATGGTCGCTAAATTCACACGTTAAAATGAAATAATTAAATATGAAACGAAATATAATTTATTTGTTTGGGCAAAAGCATCGTGGTCAGACGGCCAACGCGCAAGATTGACAATCACAGACATCCGGGTTCAAATCCCGGTCGGACACTGAGTTATTTTTTCAAGTCTGTCTATCACACTGCACTGTGTCGGTGGTAGTCTATCGTGGAGGGCGCGGTCGACGGGACCCAAGTTTTAATGACCTGTCGCCGTCGCTCGGTGCTCCCGGGCTGCCCTCACGTACAACACTTACTTCCAGTAAAGAGGAGGATCTTTGAACGGTTTACCTATAATATTTACGTATTATATAATAGCTGTATTTAGTCGCTGGATGCAGTTGCCTTGGCAAGTGTCCTTAGAGGAGGACTGTGTGTGTCCAGCGTCTCTACAAGTCTGGTTTAGCTTTTATATCGAGCATCGAGTTGATATTTTGCGATCGAAGAGGAGACGATATATCTGCATTGATTAAACATTAACTGTATTTGTCGCAAGAGCGCCTTATTAAAGTGTTTAATCATAATTGGATGCCAGAAAAAGGGTCCGTGGAACGTTTTAACGGTACACTGAATGTGATGAGAACGAACGACATAATTCTTTGTTTCGTTCGTTCATTTATTAGTTGCATGTCTATAATCGAGTCCAAAGATATCACAATAAATTATATTATTTTAAAACTATATTTTCTTGGTACTTTACTAATTTTACCTTCAACATTTTGTTTTGTTATTTTTTTTTCTCTCTATATTGTTTGCTGAGATGTTTCAGTACGTTATAATTATCTCTCAACATACAAAGAACGTTGCCGCCGGAGGTACGAAACACGGGACTCGTAATGAAGCTGCAGCAGCTGCAGTGTACAGACCGATGCGCGCTTCAATACGGCGTTGTATTACACTGCAATAATAACATACAAACTCTTATAAAAATGTATTTCTAGAAGTATATTTAAAACCACTGTAAAACATTGACAGGTTCATGAACATATTTGTAACAAAGGAGCTTGGATCGTTTGTCATTTAGGCTCTAAATACGAGTATGTATTATAATAATTTATAATGAAATAAAACTGTAACATTGTACAATTTCTATGAATGTTTCGTTAATGAGATCCCAGCACTTGTCTGTTTATGAGAGCTGCAGAGGGTTGGCTCTTGTTTGTCTCGGTATCGAGGTACATTAATACAATATTACATTATTATCAGTGGGATGGTGGAACATAAACAAAGCGTACCTGCGCCCGAGCGAGTGTCCCCGAGGCTACCAAGATTAGATAACGTTTAATTTGTTCCTGGTGTAGTGCGCTGTGGACGGCGAGAGAATGTGACTCATCACACCACATCACTCATATGTCCACTGGGGAACATGGTCCTTCATGAACACCATGAACGGTCTGCCATGATACCTGCCCGTCAGCAGGCGGATTGGTGATAACATGATGGTGGTAAGCGGACAGCTTTGTTAGCTTTGTCAACGACGACGCCCATGGGTTGATCCCACAATAAAGCTGATCAATAACAGTTAGGTGTTTGGACATTTAATATACTGTAGGACAGGGGTGGCGAACCTTTACGTATCAACGTGCCATTTTATCAAAAGAAATGTTTAACGAGGTCATAGACGTGCCATCAAATAATTTTGACTTTCTGATTATTGGTAAAATAATAATAATAAATACTATAAACCCCAAACTCTTAATTTACTACAAAAAATAGGAAAGTTTTGCCATGTTTCATATATATAAGCGTATAAAATATGTAATACGCGATCGCTAGTCATATAATACCTACTTTTTTTCGTAGTGCATAATGAATTTCGTGAACAGAGAAGTGCCCAAAATATTGTGTCGCGTGCCGTCAATGGCACGCGTGCCAATGGTTCGCCATCCCTGCTGTAGGAGATTATCCTCACGGCTTTTCTACTGTCATTCGGTCAGGACAGTTTCTTTTTAATCTAAAGCTCTCTGCCATCAATGGTTGCTTTGAACAATAGAAGGTATATTATTCTCCGGAGAATTTAGATGGAGTTTACGTAACAGAACTTATGCATATTGGACAATTAATGTTCGATGCTAGTGACGTCAATCGTTATGAAGTACCACTGTTTGTAGGCAGTAAATAGCAGCTAGCGAGGGCGGACAGAATCAGAGCAGAAGTAAGATGGAAGCGGTGCGGTGCGGTGCGGTGCGGTGCGGTGCGGTGCGGGAGGGGGTCTAGGTCGAGTTGTTATTTATGTTTGATACAAACGTTTTTATTTGGATATCATTAGTCATAACTTCATAAGATAATTTAACATCACTATTGTTACATTACATTAGACGCATAAAAATGTTAATGCGCGCCCAACTTGATCTTGATGACATCTCGTGTCTGTAAGTGACAATTAGGCCACCATACTTCGATTAAATACATCTGATAAGGTGCAAATCCGGCCCTATTAATATTATAATTGTCAAAGTTTTTGAGATTGTTTGTGACTCTGACGCATAAACGGCTTAACCTGTACGAAATGTTGCTTCTCAAACAAACCTTTTTGTGATGTAGAGGGCAAAAGTTGTACGTTTCACGCCAAAGCAAATTTGTGAAGGTCTCATGCCTTTAAATCCCTCGCTTGCGTATTGAAATGTACCTCTATACTTCCACGAGCTATGCTTCGTAGCTTACTCTACGATGCTACATCGTAGCATAAGCTACGCTGTTACGTCGTAGGCGTTGCTACGACGCGGGTGCTACGACACAGCTGCATAAATGGACAATCAATCGAATGTAATCGCATCTGTTTGTCGAATGCAAAATGGTTGTCTGCTTTGACCGGCTTACTCTACTGAGCTTTCACCGGCTCATATTGATGAGCTTTGACCGGCGATTACACTTCCGCGAGCAATATCGACAGTATCCCATTTATATGCTAAATACACATAGATTGCTCAGTCTATGTCGCATGGATTATTCAGTGAGATTGAAGTGTTTGTTGAGCCATGGGGTAATAGAGCCATGACTTCCCGTGGTACTTACCAACAAGTGAAATTTTTCGACGGACTTCAAAAAAGCAGATTTTATTGATTCTTATTTTGTTTGGTAGATCATACTTTAATATAAATTTTATCGAAATTGATTGGGTGGCTTTTTTAGAAAATCAACAAAAATCAAATATGTACCCAGATGATTCTACCTTTAAGGGTGTACATTTTGAGGCAGTTTGAAGTCGGTTTTTAGTTCTTTTTGAACGCGTTAATTATTATATGTATCATTTGTATCCGGACGCTTCGTGACAATAGCACATAGCACAGCCTGTGCTATCAGCACACAACAGAGCTATTAGCACCGTTTTTGGCAACAGACTTGGAACTACCGAGGCCTACATAGAAAAGCACCTAATACAGGGATGACCCGTGACCTTTGGACAAAGATCAAATTAACAACTGTGAAGCTACAAACAAAATTAGAAAGGACGTTAAAATGCCTTATTTATATTTTTGTATGTCATCCTTCAGTGATGTTGATGGTCGCCGACATCAGCTCCGCAGCCGTTTGCTGCAAATCAAACAGAATAATTAACGAGCCATGACGTCACAACCTCCCTCTAGATCAGGGGTTCTCAGA
This sequence comes from Carcina quercana, assembly GCA_910589575.2. NCBI lineage: Eukaryota > Metazoa > Arthropoda > Insecta > Lepidoptera > Depressariidae > Carcina > Carcina quercana. The sequence goes on from OU342435.1 coordinate 15,799,326, forward strand.
GCGGAGTCCGTAGACCCCTCAGTTAGGGGTCAGTGACACGAGGGACGGGGGTCCCCAGAAACAATACATCTCTCTCGCTGTAGTTTGGTAGACTAGATTTGAACCATAAAGTTATTATACTAGCTAGGAAAATATTGGAACAGTCCCTTGATTAACGCATCACCAAATGTGACATGTTCAAACTAACTCCATTTACATAATATAATTTATGTAACACGTAATATGTTACAACAATACGTTTTGTAGAAAATGTAACCTGTGAAGTTATTGGTGTCAGTAATACCACAGCTCAACACTGAACACGACACCATTACGTTTTGAGATATTTATCGTATAAATCACATACATATTGTGAAACCAAGCGTAAAATAGTAAAAGGTTGTACTTCGACTAGCCGAGACTACATTGTTTGACAATGGTTTTATTCTGTCTCTTTTACGCACATAGGTTTTTCTGTAAGGACTGCATTCTCACTCGCACACATTCGATTAATTGGAGTTATTATAGTAATACTCCATCTCTCTCTATGTGTACTGCAAGCAGTGCTGATATCTTGTCGGTGGTCGGTGGTATTGCTTACTTGTATAGTATTTGTGTATGTATAGCTGGTGCCCATGTGTTGTATGTCATGGTATTACATAATATCATTGTCAAACGACTTCTTTAGAAAAGTTCCCGTGATATCACCGAAATTTAGGCTTGTGACCCAAAGTTTAAGAACCACTGACTGTTGTGGATTATTAACTTGAATTTGCAGAATTTCTCTCCTGAAACGTGTCCTTATTAAAATACTTGGAATCGCTTGGAATGTGTGGGAGGGGGAGGGAGGCATGCAGGGGGGGAAAAGAAATTTTGCTTACGCTGGAGGACCTTTGTGTTACATTATCAACTTGCATTGAGTCGCTCAAGACGAGGTTAACCTAGCTGAGACGGGTACTATAATAGCGGGCTGAGACTAGATAACATTCCAGAATGAAGTGTATGGTTTTCGTGAGATGTAGAATTGTTACTTGAATACACATCTAAAGTAATGTAGTGCCGTGTGTTTAAACAAGTAAATGTGTTCAAAAAGAACTATAAACCGACTTTAATTGCACTAAAAGTCTACTTTTACTAAGGCAAATTTAAAATTTATACTGTTTTCTCATGGATGCCGTTGTCAGAACTAGACCAAATTGAAATGGGACCACATGGAAATCACCACCTTTCAAATAAAAAAGAATCATCCGAATCGATTCACCAGTCAAAAGTTCTGAGGTAACAAACATAAAAAACATACCCGTCGAATTAATAAACTCCTTTTTTGAAGTCGGTTTAAAAACAGGATTCTGTACCACCGTATAAAACTTAACCACGGTATTTAACACGAGATATAGCAAAAAATACGAAAAGTAAGTTTCAATAGTACATGGTTTTAATTTTTATTTACCCCGTTTAATTTTTAACTATTTATTTGCTGTTATAACAGCCATTATAATCTGTGAATATTTCAAGATACGGCTCTGTGACTGACGGACGGACGGACAGCTGAGCTAATACGAGTGCGTGCAATAAATTGTCATTTCCTAGCAATGTGTTAACAATAAGGTTTTTAATTACATGCACTTACCAGTAATTATTCTGAAAGTTCTATAGTTCTGTACAGCCGTAGCCCCCGTTAAGGAGCATCGGGCGCCCGACGCCGGCTTAGCGATAAGCGCCCATGTTACGTAATAAACTAAACCTTCCGGGAAACTCTCATAGGCCGAGGGCTCTTGTTGTTTGTTGCAGTTGTGTGTGTGGATATCGGAAATTCCTAATTAATATTTACTTCTAAATGACACGTTCCGCGAATGTATGGAGCCAAGGCCTACTCTTGTACACTTATAATTTTAAAAGGCCGATATCATATAAAAATGATTTAGCTACCATTTTTGTATATCTTGGTTTGGTTTATTTGTACAAAAACATATAAAACGCACGAAACAGGTAAGACTTGACGTTGAAAACAAAGATGGCGTCAATAAAATGACATTTGACGCTGTCACTCAGAACAAAAAGAATGATTTTGTACAATTAAAATAAATGCAAAAATGTAATTCTAGTATTTTTCTATACATATTTAGATTATTAATATATTTTTTAAATAGTGTACAAGTGCAGGAATTTGAAACAACTCTTTTAAAAAGTCAGTTACGCCATATATGACTCTAGAGGATCTGCTTATATAGAAAGCAAGAAAAGGTTTTTTATGGCATCTCGAGAACGGATTGACTGATTTCTTTAGGTTTCTTTTGATTGTTTCTGTGATATATCCGAAATGTAGTTGTATACGATTTTTTGTACAATGTGTAGGGATAATTGAAGGACCGGAGAAGGACTTACACCCATATTCTAAGACGTTTCCTTCAGATTTACTCACCTTGAAATGACGTCCCTCACTCAAAATGGTATGATAAGTCAAGTAAAATCTACTATACTTGAGGAATTCTCTCGGTCGAGTGGAGGAACTGATATCCGTATTATTAAACGTTTCCTTCAGATTTACTCACCATGAAATGACGTCACTCCCTTCAAAATGGTATGATAAGTCGAATTCAATCTCCTCGAATTTAAAAATTGTGTCGGTTGGGTGAGGTAACTGACTGTCAAAGTCAAGGTACCTGCCGACCTACCTTGAAGATTCCTCAATGTGAATATCGCGTTGTTTCGATCAACTTTTAACAGGATTTAAGCATGTCTTTCGAAGAGTTTATTGATTATGTTTACGATAGTCCATACAATTACCCTTCAAGGCATTATTTGCGTGATGTAACAAATCCAACAACAAACAAAAGTTTACTAGTATCATTGTTCTGTTAAAAGAATTAATATCTGGGCGACCGAGCTTTGCTCGTAGTTCTTTAAAAACAAACAAAAACTTTATTTCTGTCCCTGGTCAGCCATAAAGAGTGGAACAATTTGCCACTAAAAAAAATTACAAACTTGAATAAATAAATAAAAACAAACAAAAATAAAAGCAATTTGCGTCGACAAATGCGAAGGCAAAAGCGCATGAAAACTCGAAAACGCGCGTTTTCCCAGACATGAGACTAATCTAGATCGATTTTTCGCCTCCAAAACCCCCTAAATACCAAATTTCAGCGAAATCGTTGGAGCCGTTTCCGAGATATATATCTACACTAATATTAAAAAGAGGAAAGATTTGTAACTATTTTTGTATGTTTGTAATTAATAGGCTCAAAAAGTACTGGGCCGATTTAAAAAATTCTTTCACCAATAGAATGCTACATTCTTCCAATTTGACATAGGCTACATTTCATTTTGAAAAAATTAGGGATCCTTGGTAAAATTTGAACAATGTAACCGAAGGTGTAGAAAAATGAGTCTTAAAATGTCTTTCGTCGAATGCGCTGCCGAAACTATTAGCGATAGAACAAAATAATTTACAACAATATTGAAGAACATCATAATGTCTACAAAAAACTCCGCGGTAGCATATGTCCAACTATTGTAGTTATGTCACTACAACAACTTTTTTCATTTTAAACATTAATGAAAATGCTAACCAAATTCAAACCATGCTATTTATGTGTTTATATTAATCCTTATCCAAATAAATTATTTTATGGTCAAGACCATTTAACTACCTATAAAATAGTTTTTAAATTATTTAAATTGGACTTTCCATTCAAAAGATATTACGAATTAAAAAATTCAAACAGTAAACAAAACCGCCATAGCGCCGTGGCCGTTGTTTGCGATGCAGTCTGAAAAGCGCGCCGGGCATCGCGGCGGGCGGGGTGGAGGGGGCACTGAAATAATTTTTTTAATATATAATTAATAAATAATAATTTTTTAATAAATAAAAATATTTGTGAAAAAAAGTGTTTTATATCCAAATTTCCAAAAATAAATAATTGTCTACCCCGTGCGAAGCCGGGACGGGCTGCTAGTTTTATATATATTGCTCGTTTAAAGGTATAAGATAAGTACAAAGGTGTAATAATCTCACAAGGTTTGCAATAATAATGAATACGCGTTCGTTTCAGATCGTTAGTGGGGACCTGCAACACTTGAGCCAGCCAGTAGTGTCCACAATTGTGGCTAGAATATCAAAGGAATTAGCACTAAAAGTGGCTATTTACGATTATATTTGAATTGAAAACGAATTTTATGCCAGTTGACCTGTTAACTAGTTGCAGTTCGTTTCACGTCAGTTACTAAGCTTTTGACTATCAAAAATATTTAGAAAATCATCTTTTTCATGTTTTTACTAATGATAACCAATTTACTTTTTAAAGTTGTTTATTTTTCATATGTATTTTAATTTCTGACTGTTATTTGCTACATGTTTTGAGCTAGAAAAAGTAAAGTTATTGCCTATAACGAATACTACATGATAGTATTCAAAAGGCTACCAACATAACAAATATGAAATCCTCGAAACAATGACGCGATCACTCGAATCCATGACGTCATCCACCTCGCGGGAGGAACGTCAAATCGCACTCAGGTTTCGACTTAGAATACCGATTCTGAGAAAGTTTTGACGTTTTCCTTTCGGTGTCCTTGAGTAAAGTTGAGTCAAGTAAATCTGAAGGAAACGACTTAGAATATGGGTGTTAGGCTACTCTTTATCCATAAAGAACAGCTAATTCCCACAGGACGAATTCCACGTGGATGAAGTTGAGGGCTAAGCTAAGCTTGAGTAGTATACATACTTGTGTGACTTTTGGAGCATACTCTACATGATCCATACCCGTAATATATTTAACGCTTTGTATTTAGTAATATAATATTCAGGAAAACTGAAGCTCGCACCCATCGAAGTTAATTACAGTGTTACTTGGCGAAGTAAATAACAACTAAGTTATCTCACGAGAGCAAGTTCTGGAAGTTTGCGTTTCAGGGGATTACTGAACGTGTTTGAAATTAAAGTTTTTACGTTGAATTGTCAATCCTGTGTCGATCAGTGAAGGTTGCTATTTTTCCTGGTTTAACAAAAATGTTGAATACTGAAATGAGTGAAATAAACTACACTTACGAACCACAAGTACCGATCGGTATATATATTTTTGATTCGCTCGACGCGTCACGAGCGATCCATTTCTACTGATTTAATGACATACTAAATTTGGTATTTTTGAATCGCTCTTCTGCAATGCGTGGTTGAGTGCCTACAGTTCCGTTTCCGTGACACGAATTACTGGTTTTATCAAATCTAACGATAGATTACATTATTGTTGATTTTCATTTAAAGCTTTTCTCTTTTCAAAAGAATATAAACTAAAAAAAGTTGAAGTTCATTTATCCATACCATTAATCATTTTGACTTATATTGGCAAAAACGAAAATAAAAAAAATACGAAAAAAAAGTTTTCATGTGACTTGGTATTGATTGTGATGTCAGTCGTACGAGCGAATCAAAAATATAGCTCCAACTGAAACGAAACGGCGATCCTTAACACTGCTGTTGTAACAATAAAGTGTTACCCAGCCAGACGGACATGAACATTCATATCATCAACCAAACCGTGGATTAGAGAAGCACTGGGAATCAAAACTACGTCCCACGGATTGAGGATCCAACTGCGTAGTGACTAAGACACTGGGGCCGTTAAAATGGGAAAACTAATGTTTTGTTACATTACGCCTTTTATACGTGTGCTCCCACGAGATGTCTAGTCTGACGGTAATATTGAACCCTAGTTGTAAAATGACTGCGTCCCATTTTGTCATGTTCGGAAGCAGATCTGTGAGTGGAAGTGAGCACGGTCCGGTGCCGGACTTCGTTTCATGATTGGTGGAGCGCGCCGCGCTGCGCCGGCAAGCAATATCCGTCTAGTCCCAGCGGAGCGCCGACCTCATATGTTGGTCATTGCGAGCCTGTGTCCACGTAAACTTCATACTGTACGCTCTCTGTTTCCTATATGACAGTGCATGGATGTGTGGGTAGGTACGAGTAGACAGTTAATTTTGTGAGACTATTGGTTATTTGATGCGAAAGTAGAATGTTATATTCAAAAAGCTTACTGGTTTGCTGAAATTACGATGTTTCAGTTTTAACAATAAAAACCTTACTTTTTATGAATAAAACTATGTTTAGTATTTCATTGTTGATGTTTAAACGAATGACATTTTAAATATTGATGATGTTTGTAAGCGGTACTGATTTGTATATTATATTATTGTTGCTGTTGGTTGTCGTTTAGTGATCGTGTGATATTGTGTTGTCGTGTGTAGGTCGTCCCGCTCTGCGTTTCCCGCCACTAGATCCTTGTGTGGTGTGCGACGTCACGCGCGCGCCCATTAGCTGAACAAACACGCACGCACGCGGCGACGAGACCAACACATACATGTTGTATATGTATATACATACGAGTATGTACACAACAGGCGACACCAAATCAGATTAGGGTTACATTGTATTTTAAACCATAAAGAGCATTATAAAACTCATATAAAATTTAAAATATCTAATATTGTTTAATTTTTTTCTACACTTTTGCAGCTTTTAAAGCTCACAAAAATTAAAAAAAAAACTTGTTCGAATTTCTTATTTTACATTTTGCTTTTTAATTACATTGTGAATATTTTTAGTAAGGCAGTGGTCACATGAAAACTTTATTTTACGAGATAACTCAAATATTGTTAAAAGTTTCATACATTATCTACTTCAATGCCCAGACGTGACGTCACGCCTAGGTACCGATTTGAATGGAGCGTTTTTGCACCACGTGACTGGAATCACTTTTCGACTTTTCGATATGACTTATAGTTTTCCTAGTACGGGTTTTATCAGGAAAACTATAAGTCATATCGAAAAGTCTTTAACAAGGCTATTTATATTTTCACGCGGTCTGTCGAAGGAGGGAATATTTTTTTGTCATCGCCCTATTGTCCGTTGTTGTTTACGCATAGATGATTATTAATTTTTGACACATTTTTTCCGATGTTGACCGTTGGACCTTGTTCGCACTTGACTCCAAGACGTCTCCACGTCATCTTTATATAATGCGGAAGCTCTACGCGCACACTGCTGTTTAGCGGTTTAGATATGGTGGCAGTTAGCAAGGCTTACGTAAAAGCTCCCTACCACCAACCAAACCACCGAGTACCGACAGGTAATGGAACCCAGGACTTCCGGTTTGCGAATCCAATATTTAGCCATTAAGTCACAGAGGCAGTTAACCAATCATATACAAATCTTGTACTAATCGGTTGTAACGATCTTTACCGTGAGACGATATTTTCTTCGCGGCTTTGTCTAGACATAAGAGATAACAGTCTTCTCTAGTTCTGTGGTCTCAACGTGCTCTCTGTGTTTTCAGGGTATATTCCGTCTTGCCTGCGAGCACGTGGTGCGCACGATGCGCCGCGGCCGGGAGACGCTGCTCACGCTGCTGGAGGCGTTCGTGTACGACCCGCTGGTGGAGTGGGGCGGGGCGGGGCCGGGCGGGGGCAAGCGGCGCCGCGGGGCGAGGGACGTGAGGGCTGCGCTGGCGATGCTCGCGGTGCGCGCCCAGGAGCTCAGGCAGCACGTGGCTGACGTCACGTGAGTACAGGGGTTACTTACTAGAGGTAGTATGACATTCACACCCGGTGCAGATAGGTAGACACACTTTTAATAAACTGCAAGTTTCGTCACTCATTGGTACGTGCTGATACCTAGACCTGTTGATCGTAATGATTCCAGGACTGATGCTCTCCCTTATCAACCTATACCACTTATAACTAATTGTTAGCTGCCTACACTGATCGGTGCAACGATTATACTTGTATCATGGGTAATCGCCATGCTGATGTCAGTCAGGCGGAGTAGTGACTGCAGAAAGACGTTGGTCACAAGCTCACAGGGAGACATGAGATGATAATCTTATGAAACCACGACTCCATCACCTTGGCGTAGCATAGGGTACTGCGCTATACATGCGAATGTGGGTTTGTGTCGTTATTGCACGCACAAACGAATATGACGTTTATGGTGAAGAGTGACATAACATTCTTGGTATCCCGGCAAAATGATGTGTGGTGATCTGTGGTGCATATATAGCATGCACTGTCTCGTGTGTCACTGTGTTGGTTTGCTAAACGCGTGTGTCCGTTTGCGAGTGTGGACATGTAATAGACAGCCAAATGTAGGGACCAACTCGTGCAAGTCGGTATGGTTGCTGCTGATTGTGCACGAAGTCGTGGACAAAAGCTAGTATTTTTATAAATATTGTTGGTCCCCGGGTACGTGACTATTCCCCCCGCTCTCCGCTCTCCGCTCCCCGCAAGGACCACGCCACCAGGTCACGTTATGTGGCGGTAGTTTGAACCCGCGACACAAGTTGTGTGGCGTCACTTGGGAGTCCCCCGCCACCGTGCACGTAACTCTCACTTGAGATATCTCCTATTGAGTATTTATTTATGACGATGAAAAAAGTTTTGTGTACCTTCTCAGGAAGTGACACGACTACGAGAAATGTTCACATTTCAAAATGTATTGTCTTGATGTGTTGTGAAGCAGTAGTGAGCTTTAAGTACATAACTTTATATAAGAAACAAACTGTTTTTCAGTTAGGCGGGAGATAAAATATTGTAAAGTAACAGAACTTTTGAAAATAAATACTTAAAAAAAGATATTATGCATATGCGAACTAGGCAAAATTTATAGATAGACATAGACACTCATTTTTTCGGATTTTTCTCAATACGACACACACAACAACAAACACACAGAATTATATTATAAACTAGAAACATGGCAAAATAAACTAATTAAAACAATAATAATAGAACAACTAATTTTAATAAACAATTGTACACAAAAATTCGAATAAATAAATGGTAAAAATGTGATGTCGAGTTTGCCGCTGCCCGTGTCGCGCAGTGAGCGCCGCAAAGGATATCAGCATAAGCTGCACTTCAGCCGGGAGCGGATGAAGCGCAGCACTGATTTTCATTTAAGCCTTGATTCCTAATATTATGTTTCGGCGAGCGCACCGCCCGCGCCCGCCGCCCCATTAATTCATGCAGTTTTCATGGCATATTATAATTGGTAATGGCGCGCACTTCCGCCTCCTCTCTGAATTATTGAACACTCGAGCGACATGCGGTCACATTACTCATTCACAAGCGGCTTATTTGTTATCGGGGCTGTTTCAGTGAGCAGTACCTGGCCGTGCTGCCCGACATCAAACAGAGCGCTGAGAAGTGGCTCAAGGAGAACGAAGAATTGAAGTCTGTGGAGACAAGACTACAGGAGTGTCACCAACAAATGGCCCTCATCAAAGAGATCGAAGCCTACGGTCCTAATCTCAGCAGTCATCCTCTATACGCCATCTCACAGAAGTACACGTCCTACAAGCAAGCTAAGAACGCCGTCGAGGACTCCATGAAAGCACTAGTCAAGATACTGAATGATTTCGACACGCAGATCGAGAATTTCGCGGCGACTGACGAAGCCCTCAACGGCCCGCAACTGATGGCCTGGGTGCAAGAGTTTTCTGGGCCCAGCGAAGATGACGAGAAGCCAATTTTCGACCACATCAAAGAGTTCCTAACTAACGCGGGCCAGAGCTCGATGATATCGCAATGTGAACAGGCAGAAGCGGAGCTAAACCAGAGCATGCATCAGACTCACGTCCTGGTCAGATCTTGTCTGGAGCTGCTCTCCCAGTACGTGGCCGTATCTCAGTACTATCCACAGAGTCGTACAGAATACCACCACGTTGTGATGTTCAGAAAATACCTGGCGACCGCATTGGAGAGCAAATCACCCGAAGTTTGCCGCGAAGTGGCCAGTCAAGTGACCGCTCTGGTCAACTCTGACACCGACAACAGCGACCGAGCACAACAAATTGTAGCCTACAATTACCGATTACAAACTATCAACGCCGAGGCTAACGCGAATCTGACCAAATCTTTTGAGAGGCTGCAAATGGAAGGCGGCCCTGATGCTCTAGTCCTGGCGCAGGAAGCGTACAGAGAAGCCAAGGCCAACATCGGTAACTGGGTGCGGACGGAGGAAGGAGCCGGGGCGGCGCTCGAGTGTGTCGTCATCGGCATGCTATGTAACTTGAATAGAAGATATTTGATGTTGGAAAACGGAGCCCAGAGCGCCGGAGATTGTCTCGTCGATTTGACGTCTAGAGAGGGCGAATGGTTCCTGGATGATATGAGCGCTCTGTCGATGCAAGCCGTGGAACTACTTTCATTGCTGCCTTTACAGTCAGCATCAGCCGAAGACGCCGCCATGCCAGCGGCAGTAGAGTGCGTACGCAACGCAAATCTCTTGCTAGCGGATCTCGTTCAACTGAACTACAACTTCAGCACTATAATCCTTCCGGAAGCATTGAAGAAGGTTCACTCCGAGGACCCGTCGGCGCTGGTGATGATTAACGAGCTCAACTCGGTGATCATGAACACTCCGGTGCCGCTGAACGACCTGCTGGCACAGCTGGAGATGCATTTACGATACTTAATTATGGACATGGAGGTAAGGCATATAGAGGACAACTTTCGGACTTTGCTCTCTCTGTAAACTCAAGAAGGAATTTAGCTGTGCAAAGCCTTAGGTGACCTACTAGTTTGAAAATAGTGAAAATAAAATACACGGGAGGGATTCGAAACTGCTTCTCTCGCCAGTCCGGGGGAACGCTTTACCAATTAAGCGGGTCGTACACCGTTAGCGTCGGACATTGTTTACCAGAACAGCCACATCCCACCTTGTAGCTTTAGTCCGCACGAGCCGAATTTTTTTCTTCATTATTTTAAAATGTTATTGGCAACTGCGCCTGAAGAGTACATATAAAACAATCAAAAAGTGATCTACTCGCTGGTTTACACAGAGAGAGTAAAGTGTGAAGTGTCGTGTTGTACCGATGTACACACACACACACACCACACTAAAGTGTATGTTGGTTCAGTCTCCAGCGAGCGGGTCGCAGCACCTCGCCGCGGAGCTGCGCGCGCGGTACGAGGCCCTGCTGTCTGCGTCGGGGTCGGAGGGGGAGGGCCAGTCCGGGGGGCGCATGCTGCTCATGGGGTTCAACGGTCTGTTTGCTGCGGTGGAGCTGCGCGCGCGCGAGCTGGCCGATCACCTCGCCGCGCCCATCCCGCCCCCCTGGAGGAAGATCGACCACATCAACGACGCTACACACATGTCGGTCAGTTACACTCGCACACTACAGCACGCACGTCAACCACCTCCCCATGGCCAGTGAAGGTAACACTGGCTAAACAATATCATTATATGTATTCATGTGTAAACAAACACATCAACAGTAGTGATACATACTGTTAGCTAAAGTGCCAATTTGCATGCCACTTCAACCATGTACCGGGAAACCGATCCGGTCCCCTAGCAGATGGACCGATGACCTGCACGGTACAGGCAGCGAGGAGTCGATGAATGCAAGCGTCTAGTTATTGTTGCGTACCATGGGGGAGCAATATATTCAGCAGTGGACGCTTCCCGTATCCCGTATCGTACAAAGTACACACACAAACATAAAATAAAATCATTTCATGTCGTTATAATAAACTTAAATCATGCTAAAACAATAGATTCTTAAATGATGCTTTTAAGTAATAAAGTACAAATTCCAAGTGGGCCATCTTCTGAAGCGATGGCAAGTGTCGTGTTGATTGCTGAAAAAGTCGAGTGTCTCACAAAAATTGTTCATAAGAATTCATTTAGATGCAGATATAACATATACATAATAATAATAATATAGCCTTTTATTCAGATCACTTTTCACATTTCACATTTGATTCTTATGTAACGAACTATAATTGAAAACTTATAATGAATAAACAATTTAATCTAATATTTGTTGCTTCGTTATCTTTCCTAAATCTGTTTGCCATTTGGCAAAGGCCTCCTCCAACCTTTTCCATTCCTTTCTTTCTTGAGCCACTCTGTTCCATGTGACTCCTGCCACTTGTCTAACATCATCGTCCCACCTTTTCTGTGGTCGACCTCTCTTTCTCTTGCCTTCCCTTGGGTACCACCATGTCACCTTTTTGTTCCATTTTTCGTGTCCTCTTGCCATGTGACCAGCCCATCGCCATTTGAGTCTTTTGATTTTGTTTATTACATCGGTAGTTTTTGTTTTGTTTCTAATGAGGACTTTTTTTACTCTGTCAGACTTTCTAATATTTAGCATACTCCTTTCCATGGCATACTGGCAAGTTGCTAGTTTGTTTAAGGTCTCCTGATTTAGGGACCATGATTGACACCCATATGTAAGGACTGGTAGTATGCAGGTATTAAATAGTTTGCTTTTTAGGTTTATATGGAGCTCTTTGTCTTTCATAGCCTCTCTTAAACTCCAGTATGTCTTCCAGCCATTTGTAATTCTTCTGGCCACTTCCTTCTGCATCGGATCCTTTTGAGTTATAAGCTGACCTAGATATATGTACTCGTCTGTATATTTGATTTCAGTGCTCCCTAGATCTATAGTATGTTTGTACCCGTTTGTCATCACTCTAGTTTTTTCCGGATTCATTACCAACCCTACTCTCTCACTTTCTTTCGCAAGTTCTTTTATCATTCTGGTTAGGTCCTCTGCTGTTCTTGCCAGTAGCACTATATCATCGGCAATTCTTAAGTGCGACAGTATATATGTATTTCACGACAGTTCGTCTCACGTCATCGTCTTCGGTATATAAGGAAGACATATCTCTATAAACATTTGTGTTTATGTATTGTTATTATTGCAACATTGCGTGAGTTGTGTTGTCGTTGTGTTCAGGCTGCGGTGCAGAGCCCGGTGCTGCGCGCGGTGCTCGAGGACATATTCCTGGTGCGTCGCGTGCAGGCGGTGGCGGAGGTGTTCGCCCTGTGCGCGCAGATGGCGTGCGCGTTCAGCGGTGCGGCCGCGCAGCCAGTGTACGACCACGCAGCACTGTGCAAGCCCGTCAGACGGTATCTACACACACACACCTTCTCATGCTAACTTTAACAAAGGAATAGTTTACATTTTACAACAAGTTACATTTGAAGATTCACTGTGAATACAGTGCGCGTGTTTTTGTTGAGGTTCACTGCGGAGTACGTGTCCCGCTGCGTGCTGGGCGTGCACTCGCGCGCGCTCGCCTCCGTGCTGTGCCTGCTGCTGCGGCGCGCCCGCCTAGACCTGCGCGCAGAGGTGGAGCAGAAGGAGATCGGTGAGTGATACACTACATACGATACAGAGAAGCAGTGCAGTGGTAGGTGATCGATCCCCTCGAGCTCTGGGCTCCGTGATAGCTGTGCTGCAGGCAGTGGCCGTGTGTGTATGAGACGGCGTCTGTCTCTTGTGAGGTGACGAGGTGACAGTCCGGGGACGTAAACACTGCACATCGGCAATCATCGCATTCCTGAATACAACAGAATACTAATTTCCATGCCCATGTATTAATAGATTTATTGTCAATCAAAATTTGAATTCAGAACTGAGTATGTACTTTATTTTTGTTTTGTTTGAATCTTGTCTGAACTAGAGCTGTTAAACGATTTCCATTTGTTAACTTGTATTTATTGTTCTTGTTTAAACCCTTTTAGAGTTTTTAATAGTCAGTGATCATTACTTGTAGTAGATAATTCCACGTGACTGCACATATAATGGTTTACATTTTGCCATCGTACAACTTTAATTATTTAAAGTGAGGGTTTTAACAAATACTTAAATATTTTGATCTGGACGCGACTGCGACATAGATAGCGCTCTACGATCTCTTTTCAAAAGACGGTGTGCAATATTGACGTCCCCGTACTGTAGATGAGAGTGACCGACGAACAGGTGCATCGCTGTGACGTCGGCCGTAGGTACAAACTAAATTGTACAAACGAAATGTCGCTTTAGTGGGTAGTAGTAACCACGTGTCTAGGTAGATGGCGCTGTCACCGACGCTACGAATGATAATTTCCAACGGCTTTGAGTGTTGTGTATAACTGGTACGCTGTATGTTTGCAGGGGCCTCGTGGAGCGTATCCCTGGAGTCTCTGTGCGCGAAGGCTCGCGAGTGTCGCGGCTCGTCCACCTCCCCGGCCCTCCGCGAGCGGGCCTCCGCCGCGGCGGCGAGCGTGCAGGCGGCGTGCGCCCGCACCGCCCGCGCACACGCCGCACGCCGCCAGCACGCGCGCGCCGCCGCCAGCGCGCACTGTGCGCGCACGCGTCTCGCCGCGCACACACAGCTCCATGCAGACGTTAGTCACACACACTCAACACAACAATATATTACGTATAACAGACTATCGGAGCCCCCTGACCATGTTATTTTGAAGATTTTAACTGCTAGAGAGTAAAACATATCTATATAAACTCGTTGGTTGTTGGATTTAGTGTGTTGGTTGTGAGTAACACCGGCGACTCATGGTTGCAGGTGGTCGGGGGGGCGCAGGACCCGCGCCCCGCGCTGGCTCGACGCTCGCGGGAGCTGCTGGCCGCCGTGGAGAGACTCGGAGCCGCTACAACCAAGGCGCAGGCGCTGCTCCACGTGGCCCATCAGAGGTAACGTATACTGCAACTACGAGTTGTCTCCATCACTCTACCACCAGTCACTTGGTGATCCCCCACACCTACATGTGTCTATCAGCTGCATCTCTGACCGTTGTCTGCGTGTGTCAGGGTGGTGTGGGGCGCGGGCGCGAACCCCGCGCTGCGGTCGGTGCTGCGCGCGCTGGAGGTGTCGTGGGCGGCGCGCTCGGGGCTGGGCGCGCGACTCCTGGCCGCCGCCGCTGCACTGGCACAGCACGCGCGACGCGCAGCCGCGATGCGCACCCCGGCAGCACGCGCACAGCCCGCCGCACGCACCGCACGCACTGCGCGCACCGCACTAGCACACTGGGAGAAGGTAGCGTGGTCTACTCTGTAATCTTCGATTTTAGTTAATTTTTACGCCTCCGTTCCCTTAAAAGGAACCCGTATAAGATTACTTTGTTGTCCGTCTGTCCCGACCCTGTCCTCGGGAACGCGTCAAGGTATCACGTTGAAATTAATATCAAATACTCAACTCTGACCCGGCGTCGTGATACAGGCGCTTAGTCGTTGTTTCCTTAACGTTATCCCTCTCCTAATGCTTCCATGCTAACATAATCTTTTAAAGTAGAATAGCTGGCTTTGATAAGTAATTACCTAAAAAAATGAAATTATAGTGTCGCGAAAAAAACTGTACAGTTAGATACAATAGCAGGTACGCAGCTAATGGTTAATAGATGGCGCTTTGAACAATAATCGAAAAAAAGTGTTTAAAATGTAAATTGTGATTCACTGTCAAGTTGTATGTTAATGATACTCATTTCGCGACATCACAATCCGATGTGCTATTCATAGATAGTTACTACACAAATCCAGCTATTATATTTTACAAGATAATGGCAACAGAAATTTAGTATGAAAGTTTGATGGAGGTGGGTTGCCTTAATCTTTCGTTTCATTTGTTTGAAGCACTCCTCACACTTGTATTGAAGGGTGTACGCTGCATGTTTCAGGCGTGCACGCTGTCCCAGAAGTACTCGCTGCAGGTGTCGCCGGTGCAGGAGGCGCTCATGGAGATGCTGCACCCCGAGGGGAACATCGACACCCAGTGGGTGAGTCGTGGGGAAATGTAATCACATGTCACACTGCTTCTGAGAAGCACAGGGTCGTGCAACACCTACACCGTCGGTGTTGTGTCCAGGTTGAGAACGTGTCTGCGCTGCTGCGCGAGATGATATCCCAGCTGACGACGGAGGCTGGCGCCAGGGCGGAGGCGCGGCGCGCGGCCGGCGCGGCGCTGCGGGCCGAGGCGGAGCGCCTGGCCGCGCCGGGGGTCGCCCGCGCAGCCCTGCACGCCGACGTGCGAGCTCCACTTCACACCCTGCAGACTGTCAACGAGGTGAACAACACATACACACACACACACAGCTTGTGATCTGTTGTTGGCTTGTAAAGGCACACATACAAACGTGTGTTTGATTGTCGGTGGGAAATCAATATGGGAAATGTGTCCTGTAATAATTTATTTTGAAATATTTAAGATCTATAATTTATTTTGTGATGTTGTCTGGTTGATATGTATGGGAACCATTGTAGTGATGTCACCAGCAGTGTGTGTGTGCCAGGGCGTGAACCCGGCCAGCGAGTACCTGTCCCGGGAGCAGGCGGTGTCGGAGCTGCTGCGCGCCGTGTCGGGCGTGGCGGGCGCGGGGGGTGCGCGCGACGAGGAGGCGGGGGTTGCGCGTGCGCACGACGCGCTGCTCGCGCTCCCCGCGCACATCACTGCACTGCACGACATGCTGCTACAGTCAGTTATACACAACAACACTCTCATAATATAATATTTTCATTTCTAAATGACGTCACAGATGTATAGTTGCTTTATACTCTCGGTCTTTATCCAAATAATAAATAGAAGTAATAGATCCATTCATCTAAAAAAAGATTTGCTGTTGAGAATTCAGAGGAATGTATTCAACTCGAGTACAAAAGTATGTACCAACTTTTGTACAAAAGTCCAATTTGTGGAAATGTCAAGAAAACAAATGTATTGGTTGAATAATGGGTACATATTTTTGTATTGCATTGTACTGTAGTGAAGTTGAACCTACTTGCTGTCGCCTACGTGGGTGCGCACTGGCTAGTAAGGATCTCTCGAACTTTCCATATATATTTTGATTTGAGAATCTGTCGCAGGGACGACAGATGAAGTAAAACAATAGAGTAGTCTCGAGTGTATTGTTGAAAAGTGCGCATCTATTTAGAAATATATATTTAAAGTGTGTGTGTTTGGTCCGCGTGTCCGCCCCATCTGTTGTACACGTAATATGCTTTCAATTATCAATTAAATTGTCTGTCTCATTTACGTTGTTTCCCTGGAAAAGATCCGGATACCAGCTACGCTACCTCCCCCTTTCTACAGTACTGTACCTTATTCATTTGTCGTGTTGCTGTTAGGGTTCCGGATTACTGAGACTCCGCTGTCCGTCTGTCACCAGGCTGCATCCCATGAGCCGTGATAGTTAGACAGTTGAAATTTTCACAGATGATGTACTTCTGTTACGGCTACGAGTATAACAAGAAATACTAGAATCAGGATAAAAAAATACAACAAACGTGGTTTTTTTTCGACGTGCGTTTTAACGTATTAGTAGCGCCATCTAGTGGCAAGTAGCAAAACTAGATGGAGCGCATTCGTTAGAGGATTGTTCGGTGCATATTTTTGGTTTTTCGTATTTTTACTATACATATTCTTGTACGGAACGACTTGCACTTGGCCTGTTTTTTATTTCACTGTACCTTACTGCATAGATGCACATGCACTAGAGCAGCCGCGTCGGTGCATCAAGCGCCGGTGCTCGCCTCACCTCACTGACATCACGTTGTATACACTGTGTATCAGTGGTTCAGTTACATTGTCCCCGTTGTCCACCGATCGCTAATTGTCGCGCGCCTCGCCCCGCAGGCTGCCGAGCAGCTGGTCCGCGGAGACGCTGGGGCGCAAGCTCACACGCCAGGCGGCGGTCAGCGCCTCCAACAAGCCCGGAGCAAACAACAGGCACGGTCAGTACAGCGTCGTCAGATGGTATACGTACACTGCTGCAATCTTATATACTTTTACAGACCTTCAACTATCCCTATAGAAAAAAGCAAGACATACTTACTCTCCGTTGCGGTGTAAAATAAGGATAAACAAACCAACTCACTTTTGCATTTATTAGTACGGATAGTGTTAACTCTTTTACTCTCGTGTATGCTCATCCCCGTCTCTTTCATTCCATATTTGAAACAAAATTACGCTTGTCCACGATCTCTCTCATCTGATGAGAACTTGCTGTTTAATAGGATGCCCAATGAATTTAAAAATATAATTTGTATAAAAAAATTAAAGCATCACCTTTTTGAAAAGTGCTGTTACAATATTGACGAATGTTGACGGTTAGAATGTAGGTTAACCTGTAGTTATTATTTCATCTTGCTATAACTTTATTTCTCAATATTTATTATCTTTAATATGACTTAGATTTGAATTGAAGTAACAACGGTATGCGTTGGTATAAGCTAGAAGTTGCCAATTTAAGTTAAACTTAAGAACACGGTCAGGTGTGTAACGTAACTAGCGTGTGTGTTGTGTGTGTCAGGGGGCGGCGAACGCAACGCGCAGGGCGCCGGCGTGTGGAAGAGAGTGCGGCTCAAGCTGGAGGGGCGAGACCCCGACCCCGCGCACAGAGCCGCGCCAAACGAACAGGTCACACATAACACTGTCTACACGTGCACTGCACACATAATCTGGACACATTCATCTGTTGTTGTACACTTCGTGCAACAATATGGTCACGCTTATCTATTGTTGTACACTTCGTGCAACAATATGGTCACGCTTATCTATTGTTGTACACTTCGTGCAACAATATGGTCACGCTTATCTATTGTTGTACACTTCGTGCAACAATATGGTCACGCTTATCTATTGTTGTACACTTCGTGCAACAATATGGTCACGCTTATCTATTGTTGTACACTTCGTGCAACAATATGGTCACGCTTATCTATTGTTGTACACTTCGTGCAACAATATGGTCACGCTTATCTATTGTTGTACACTTCGTGCAACAATATGGTCACGCTTATCTATTGTTGTACACTTCGTGCAACAATATGGTCACGCTTATCTATTGTTGTACACTTCGTGCAACAATATGGTCACGCTTATCTATTGTTGTACACTTCGTGCAACAATATGGTCACGCTTATCTATTGTTGTACACTTCGTGCAACAATATGGTCACGCTTATCTATTGTTGTACACTTCGTGCAACAATATGGTCACGCTTATCTATTGTTGTACACTTCGTGCTACAATATGGTCATACTTGTTCACCGTGTTGATGATTCATTGAGATCAGTAACAGTGTACCGCGCATGCGCTCCACAGGTGGAATACATAATAACGGAAGCGACAAGCGCTGAGAACCTGAGCATGATGTACGAGGGCTGGATGTCGTGGGTGTGAGCCGTCCCCGCCCGCCGTCCCCGTCACCCGCCTGCTGCCCCCCGGCCCCGGCCCCGCCGCGCCAGCGCCGCACGGCCCGCGCGCCGCGAGGACCGACACCGGCTGCACGCCGCACGCCGCACGTCGATGGAGTGCCCGCCTCGGGCTCGGTGTTAGGATACGACAGGAAGTAAGCTAGGGATTCTACATACAATTGTATTATCATTTTTCTGTTTATTTGTTATAGTCGTGTAGTTGTATGAGTTGTCTCGTCCCGACGTCCACCGCTGCACGTCCAGTGTTGGTGTTAGCTTCACGCTCTGACTCCGCGTCCTCGCAATGGAGCTCATCTCTCGTATTGTAGACACTGGCCGTGCCTCTTCTTGGGAACGCGTGAAGGTATTTTGATAAAATTAATATCAAATGCTCAAGTCTGCAATCCCTTGAAGCTGTCAAAAAATCAAACTTCTAAGATAATGCTGTAAGACGATAAAGGCTATTTATGTCGCATATTTTGACGATTTCCTCTGATAATGCAAGGAAATAAAAACCTATTAGTTACTTCCCGCTTGACCTGCAATCCTGCAATTAGTTAATTAAAATTGTAAGACGCAACGACTTACAGCACAGCATCAGAATAAATATAAACAACATATTTTAAAATTACAACACATAAAAAAAAACAATTCGATCACAAACTTACATTTGCAGCTTAATCTTAATCGTGACATAGACGAATGTATGGGGAATCATTTATTCAACTGCAAATTTAAGTTTGTTCTACAATTGAACTTACATTTTCGTTCTGCAATATATACCGTAGTCCACTGCGAGGACGCTGTACTTTTAAATAACAATAATAATTCATAAACTTGACGAAATAGTTGTTATATCAACTACGCAGTATAGTTGTACTGGACACTCGAACAGTAAATCGACTCGCGCTCATCTCCCTTTGTCTAGAACCGTCGACGAGGTAGTCGCGCGAGCTGGCAAGCGACGCCGGGACGAGCTCCTAGGGTTAGATATTATTGTTTCTATATGTAGATGGCTTACATAATAACATGGTAACCTACCTATTACAACAGACTCTTCATTGGCTTATTACAATAAATCATTTCAGTTTCAATACGAAATAAAACATATATTCGCTTGCAGTAGGCCTACTGTCTTCAAATATATGAAAATAATCATTTACAATAGATAAAGTAGTATCTGCCTCGCCACGGTGTGTTGTGACTCCACATGCAGGGAGTGGCCATACAAAATACATCAAATATTCATTACCTACCATTAAATAAAATAGAAATCTTTTTAATATTAGTAATCCATAAATATCTAGACAGAACTCATCTTCTTGAAATTTATTTGGCATACTTACATATGACTTAAGTCTTTTACAAATTACAATTGCATGATAAACAATGCGCACGCGCAAAGAAAAAACTTTGTACCCCTATTTACGAATATTGCGCGGACGGAGGAGTATGAAATTTTGCACAATTATATAGAAAAGGAGCGCAGAATGCTAATATATTTTTAATTTTTAAAATTCAGTTAATGAGTACGGAATCGAGCAGAGAGTCGAAGCGACAGATTATATGTCCGTAATACAATAAATACACATAATGACTAAAGATAAATAATAATAATAATAATAAAAGATTCAACTCTTGCGCGTGACTCGACGACAGCGCGGGCAATCTTAGAAACTATGCAACTTCCTGGAGTGTATAGAAGATTGGATTGTATAGCAAGACCAGCAGATAACATCTGCACGACGTCAAGTGTACTTGTACCTACTGTTTCTATTCGTTTCCTGAAACTAATTTGACCTGAGCTCCTTTTTTGTTCGGTAGTTGATTGTGCAGTAATGAGGTAGCAATCGACATACTGCCATCTTGTTTTCTCATTCGACTCATTACGTGTGCTAAAGCAAGACAGATTCACAGGCGCAGGTTTCAGCTTAAATTATATGTTATCTATATCGGAGCGGAGCGCAGTTCATTAATCTAAGTGTAACTTGCGGTTCACATACAGTTGCGGTGTCGCCTCTTTTTTTCTAATTAAATCACTTATAGTTTCAGATATTTTTTAAAGAATTACATGTTACTTTTCATGCAACTTTATATTCCGAGAGCACAGCTATATTAAGCGTAATTTAAAAAAAAGCAGTATCAGCTCCTTTACAGATTGTTATTTCTTAATACGTCAATAAAACACAAATAATATCTATATTATAAATAGTAACTGCGAGCTCATTTGCCCTAATGCAATCCATATGCTGAACATGTGCGTAAGTGTGCCAGTGAGTTCATTCCTTGAAGATGAGTTCTCGGTCACATACATTATAATACATATGTCCATTAATGTATCTCCGTCATGAGTGAAAGGCGCGCGCGTGTGTGTGAGGAACATTTTAAATTACTACATTGTTTTGTTTAGACCGTGTGTGTGTGTGTGCGTGTGTGGAAAGTGAATGTGTTTCAGAATACTTTTATTCGACGATTTAATTATGACGATTCTTTATGAAAAACTTAAATTCTCCGAGGTTTCCTTCTTCTGTTAGACTTGTATTGCATTGTTTGTTGTACGACTCATTACAATACTTCACACGGTTTTGCTACTGGGTGTCAGCAATGATAACTTTGTATAAGCGCCGCAGACATCAACGTTCAAATATATAACGGAAGGGTGATTCATTTGTACTTGATGAAACCTCGGTGTATCGTAGACAGGCCTGTCCTAAACCAACAGTAGATTCAAGTGACGTCAGATTGTATTTGTAAAACATATATGAAAAATTGTGTTTTGCCATACAACTAAATTATTTTGTAACTCTGTTATATTGGACGATAACCAAAATAATATAAAGTAATAACCGTGTGATATGCTGCCATATACCACTTACTAAATAACTCTAGTAGGTTTCACTAACGTCAAAAAAATATTACTTTTGATGGTAATGTTTACAACAACGGTGTATACATACTGCAGCGTCACTCGTAATTTATTACCAAGCTAATGTTCTTATGATGATATTATGTTAGATTTATGATACACTTTTCTCAGTTAACATTAAACTGTATTTGACTTCGCTTGCAAAGGACGGCGGCGCCACTGTACTCGTACGGGGCGTCAAACTTCCCAACTTAAATAAAGGACGATTCTTTAGCGTACGACTGTTAATTAATTTAATGTTTAACTCCTAAAGTTAGTGAAGACAAAGTGACGTGGTTTCTGCAATCCGTGTCCTCCTCGCAACCGACGAGGAAATGCACTTTCGTTTCATTGTAGTTTCCACGGTACTTGCTATACAGGTGGCAATGTCCGTATATATAAGTATAGTATTGACAGTCGATTATATTGTTACGCCACGAAGTCTGTGAACTGTGTGACAATCTCACTGTCGCACAACAACTGTCTGTTAACAACACATTCACTTGTATGTTGGTGTCGCTTCATTTATTATATAAATTAAATAAACGGTGTATGTATGTCATTGTGGTGTTTTATTTCGATCTTCTGACAATCCTCTCACAGCTCATCATCATCCGGGAAACCTCCACTGCTGGACACAGTCCTCTCCTCCATGGTCCTCATGGAGGCTCCGAGACTTAAACTAGGGCTATCTAGAAGGACGTCCCGATGCCCGTTTCCCGGCATGTGGTCGCCACTGGAGAACTTTATCTCCCCATCGGCTATCCCGCCCGATGATCGCACTGATGAGACATTGTCGTCTCAGTATTTCGATGGAATAGAAAATCTGACTATTGAGGACACAACTGTTGGGTACTCGATTTGGTTGTTGGTTTTTACCCTATAGGTGGTTTATACCCTATAAATAACAGTGTTAATGACGGATGACAACCAGCTCCTCATTAGTTTGAGGCTTCTGAATGAGCACGCTGTCATATTAGCCAATGTAATATCCTGTCTTACCATCAGGTGAGATGACGTTCAACAACACAGATAACATTAGTGCTCCTGACACAAACAGTGATATATATCACCCTACATGTACGAGTAGTCACATGATACAATGTATTTTAAGAGGCTATCAATATTACTAATTAAAATTTTCCTTCGACGGACGCACATCATTTACAATATGGGACCAGATTATCAGCAAGTGAACTTCAGCTATACCGTAGTAACAATAGCAAATAGGACACCCTCATACTTTGCGACTCTGCCGTTTTCATAGAGAAATGAGTTAGGTGCAGGGAGATAAATAAATCAACACATGTCATATAATGTATATATTTACATAATAGTAAAGGCAGTGCCTGCGGCGGCATTGAAACGATACATAACAATCAACGCGGACAACATTATGTTACAACTGCTCTCCCACGCTCTGGACACACCTCTACGTGACAGGATAACTAGCCGAGCGAGCGAGAGCGCATTTACATATAAACAGGGTGCTCGCGGAACAATGAATTATGATTGATCTCGCAAATGACAATTCCTATACGATAGCTGTGTCTTACTACAACTGCAAATAGACTGTTTAATGTCAGAATGCAAACATTTGACTTGATAATTTTTTTTATAACGGAACCCGGCTCCATTATCAAAGTTTCATACCAAATGACACGTTCCGAGAATGTATGGCGCCAACGCCTGGTCTTGTACACTTATAATTTTAAATAAATAAAAATTTTTTACCATTTTTGTATATTTTGGGTTAATTTATTTGTACAAAAACATATAAAACGCACGAAACAGATAAGACTTGACGTTGAAAACAAAAATGGCGTAAATCAAGCGTAAATACAATGACATTTGACGCTGTCACTCAGTACAAAAATAATCATTTTGTACAATTAAAAGCAAAAATGTAATTCTAGAATTTTTCTATACATATTCAGATTATTTCTTGATTTTTTAAAAAGTGTACAAGTGCAGGCCGAATTCTCTCTTCTTCTTGTCTGTTGCCAAAATCTTTTAAAATATAATATCGTGCTTTGTGCAGTAACTATCTAAAAATAGGACATCGGATTGTGATGTCGCGGAATGACATTTATTAACATACAACACAGTGAATCACAAGTTTCATTTTAAACACTTTTCATTACTCTTGTTCAAAGCGCCATCTAGGGACCATTAGCTGCGTAACGGCTATTGTAGCTGACAATACAGCTGTAAATATATTTATTTCGCGACACTATAATCCTTTCTACTATTTTTAGGTAATTACTTATCAAAGGCAGCTATTCTATTTTAAAAGATTATGGCAACAGAAAGTTAGTATAGAAGCATTCAGAGAGGGATAACGTTAAACATAAACACTAAAATTTGCGAAAACTTTTAATATGACACCTGTCTAAAATATATTTACATATTACGCAACCCACTGCCAACACTGTCGTAACACACCGCCGTCAATGATTCGTGCTGTACAAACACAACATAATTTCATTAAAACTTTCTAACACTAAGTTAATTACATAACAATAAATGTCAATAATAATAATAATGAGTTTTTATCACAAGAAAACTAAATCTATAATTAAATATAAGGCATTTTTTTTACAATTACATTCACTTTAACATTTTTCTTCTAGAATTTGGCTTATTTGATATAGAATATGGTAATACATTTACATCGCAAATAAATGCTAATTTAAATATATTGCACGATTAATGCCACGACTCATACTGATTTCTTAATAAAATAATAATTTTTTAAATATAAAATACACTCGAGTCCTAAAGTTTCGTGTCATCATAGTCATATCGGCTTGATAAACGCTGGTTTCGATATTGCAACGATATCAACAACAAAAAGTAACGCATTACGAATGACTAATCTTTAAACAAGTTTTATAACATCGTTATAGAGTCACAATAGCCGCTATTATTATTCTAAGTATAACGGTTGCACTTGGCCTTTGTCTCACCTGTTTATGATAAGAGTTACTACTAGAAAGAAAAGATTTTTTTATAGGGATAGTTGGAAGGGGCGAAAGGAGATAGGGTACTTTTTATAGCGATCGAGCAAGTGATACCATAACAATGTATCACAGAATACAACAAACTCAAGGACTCAAGTGTGATGTAGTCGACTGCGCGGGCGCTGGGTACAAACATATGTGATCGACCGCCCGCCGCCCACCGAGCCGGGGCCGGTCGGGGATGCACGACGTAGAAATCACGCGTTTAACAAGCAATGGCAGTGCAATATCAGGACATGACACAAAGTCATAAAAGCTTTATCAAATATTCACCAGCGTTCTTAGCGACCACGGGTACCCCCGTCCCAAGCATCGGGGTGTCTCACAGACATAGAGACAACCGGCACGCGCTGTTCTGGAGCACTCACAGGACATGGACTATACAACAAGCACCTGCTCACTGCAGGTATCACTGACAGCCCTCTGCGCACAGCGTGCACGAGGCCTCCTTGAGTGCGCAGTGGCAACACTACGGGTGAAATACCTCGGAACACCGAGGTCGCTTCCGGAGCGACTTCAACAACACAAATAAGGTGGTGTGCTTTCTGATGGAGCTGGCGTGGCATGAGTAAGGCACACCACCCCATCACGCAATACAGGCGCACCTGAAGATGGTATATGATAGCCCAGTCCGACTCACCGCTCCGCTACCCTACCTACCAACGGTAGTGGTCACACTGTGAGTGCGCTCTGCATGTAGAACAACGAATGAATGTGGGAGAACAACAATTAATTGTGTCAGTGAAAGCTGCTGACAGAGGTGTCATGTGTGACGCGAACGTTCGACACCAGCTACAATGTTTGTTAAATACACGCGCCCGGGTGAGTGTCGATGTCGGCCGCGAGATGTTTACCTATCTACTGCCGTCTCGCTGCTTGAGCGCGATGAGCTCGTCGAGCTGCTGCTTGTACAGCTGTGTCACGTCCTGCAGGTCCAGCTTCACCTCCTCGAGCTGCTCCTCCTTCTCCCCGTACATCTGCAGCAGCGCGTCGTACTGCTCCTGCACAGACTGCCACAACACAACACAATCAACAGCGGTGCCAGCAAGCACGCGTGCGATTGCAATGGCGAAATACTTGTGTATTAGACTGAATAACTAAATCGAGTACTGCGATCACCAACCCGTCTAGCAAGCGTGGTGATTACGCTAAAAACCCCTTATGGCAGTACGCCCATTACTACGGCCCCCAGTCCCCAGCGGCCCCGCTATTCCTGACTACGGTAGCGGTCACGGTTACGGCGGGGCAGGGGGTGCGAAGAATCTCCGGAAGAGATTCGGCTACCACCAACGACGACTCGACCTGGCGACATATAACGCGCGGACGCTGAGGACCGACGAGAAGATCGTGGAGCTGGAGGAAGAAGTAGACAAGTTGCGATGGGACGTTATTGGATTATCAGAAGTCCGAAGAGAGGGAGAGGACACGATAATCCTCAAGTCGGGCAACTTGTTCTACTACCGGGAAGGCGACAAAACGTCACAGGGCGGTGTCGGGTTTATCGTCCGGAAGTCCCTGGTCAACAATGTAGTGAAGGTGGAGAGTGTCTCGACGAGGGTAGCGTACCTTATACTCAGAATAACCAAACGGTATTCGCTGAAGGTTATACAGGTTTACGCACCCACCTCGTCACATCCAGATGACGAGGTAGAGGCCATGTATGAGGACATCTCTAGAGCCATACACTCCACAAAGACACACTACACTGTGGTCATGGGGGACTTTAACGCGAAACTAGGCAGAAGGAACGGCGATGAGCTGAGAGTGGGGAAATTTGGGATTGGGCAACGGAACCCTAGGGGGCAGAAGCTGGCTGACTTTATGGAGAAGGAGGGACTCTTTGCGATGAACTCCTTCTTTGAAAAGCGGCCGCACAGGAAGTGGACCTGGATTAGCCCCGATGGTTCCACGAGAAACGAGATAGACTTCATCTTGAGTACCAAGCGGCAGACCTTCAGTGATGTCTCAGTGATCAACAGGGTGAAAACCGGTAGTGATCACCGCATGGTTCGAGGCACACTGAAGCTTAATACCAAACTGGAAAGAGCTCGTCTGATGAAGTCTACGCTCCGGCCTCAAAATGCTTACTTCTCAAACCCCGAAAGCTTTCAGCTCGAACTACACAATCGCTTCCAATGCTTAGACGCTATAGAAACCGTTGACGATATTAACGATCGGCTCGTGGAAACTGTCCATGCGGTAGGGTCTAAATTCTTTAAGGCCCGTCTCGCAAATAGAACCCAGAAACTCTCTGATCATACTCTCAAACTCATGCGGGATAGACGCGACATATGCCTGCAGTCTCCATCTGATTCGTCAGAGTATAGGCAGCTTAATAGACAGATCTCTAAATCGATGCGACACGATATTCGCCACTTTAATACATCACGTATTAAAGACGCGATAGAGCGGAACAAAGGCTCCAAGGTGTTTGCAAAAGATCTGTCTATAGGGCAGAGCCAACTGACGAGGCTGAAGACCGATACGGGCGGCATTGTTTCGTCAAAACCGGAAGTTTTGAGAGAGATCGAGAAGTTCTATGGACAGCTGTACACATCGTCACGGAGACCAGGCGCAAGCCCGGTGAGTGACCGAAGAGCCAAACTGACCCGACACTATACCGAAGATATCCCGGACGTCAGCCTGTATGAGATTCGAATGGCTCTCAAACAACTCAAAAATAACAAGGCGGCAGGTGAAGACGGAATCCCATCAGAGCTTCTGAAAGCGGGTGGAAAACCGATACTTGTAGTCCTTCAGAAGCTCTTTCAGTCCGTCATACACGAAGGCTGCACGCCAGAAGCGTGGAGCAGAAGCGTGGTGGTGCTCTTCTTTAAGAAAGGCGATAATGCCTTACTGAAGAACTACCGACCGATATCCCTTCTGAGCCACGTTTATAAGTTGTTTTCGAGAGTCATTACGAACCGACTAGCACGCAGGTTTGACGACTTCCAACCTCCCGAACAAGCCGGTTTTCGAAAAGGCTTCAGCACCGTAGACCACATACATACGCTCCGGCAGATTATACAGAAGACCGAGGAGTATAATCGGCCATTATGCCTGGCGTTTGTGGACTACGAGAAAGCCTTTGATTCAATCGAGACTTGGGCAGTGCTTCAGTCTCTCCAAAGGTGCCACATTGACTATCGCTATATCGAAGTGTTGAAATGTTTGTACAATAAAGCCACAATGTCCGTCCGAGTACAGGATGAATGCACGAAACCGATCCAAGTGCAGAAAGGTGTAAGACAGGGTGACGTTATATCCCCGAAACTCTTCACCACTGCACTGGAAGATGTTTTCAAGCTTCTGAACTGGAAAGGACTGGGCATCAACATCAACGGCGACTACATCACTCACCTTCGATTTGCCGATGACATAGTCATAACGGCAGAATCCTTGGAGGATCTGAACGTAATGCTCAATGACCTCAACAGAGTTTCCCAACAGGTAGGTTTAAAAATGAACATGGACAAGACGAAAATCATGTCAAATGTCCATGTTGCACCTATGCCGGTAGTGGTTGGGAACACTACAATCGAAATTGTAGACGAGTATGTATACCTGGGACAGATCGTTCAACTAGGTAGGTCCAACTTCGACAAAGAGGTCAACCGAAGAATCCAACTCGGCTGGGCAGCGTTCGGGAAATTACGGCATATCTTCTCGTCCAAAATACCTCAGCGTCTAAAGACAAAAGTCTTTGATCAGTGCGTGTTGCCAGTGATGACATACGGAACCGAAACGTGGTCTTTTACTGTGGGCCGAATAAACAAGCTCAAAGTCACTCAGCGAGCAATGGAACGAGCTATGCTCGGAATTTCTCTACGTGATAAGGTCCGGAATGAGGAAATCCGTAGACGAACGAAGGTCACCGACATAGCTCGACGAGTCAGTGAGCTGAAGTGGCAATGGGCAGGCCACATCGCTCGAAGAACCGATAACCGGTGGGGAGTAAAGGTTCTCGAGTGGCGACCACGTACCGGGAAACGTCTACCAGGCCGTCCCCCCACTAGATGGACCGACGACCTGGTTAGAGTCGCGGGGAGTCGCTGGATGCAGGTGGCTCGGGACCGGTCGATGTGGCGTACCATGAGGGAGGCCTATGTCTAGCAGTGGACGTTTCCCGGCTGATGATGATGATGAGACTGAATAAATGAAATGCAATACGCAGGAGGGCGCCAGGACCCATACATATGATTCAAAAATTAGTTTCAGAGACACAAATTAGTGCGCAGTCTGACATGAAACGTTTGTGTGAGACGCATACCCTGGTCTCGTCCAGCTCGGCCTGCAGCTGCGCCAGGTGGGAGCGCAGCGCGTCCCGCTCGGCGAGCAGCTTGTCGTGCAGCACGGCGGCGGCGCGCGCCGAGCCCGAGCGGCGGGACAGCGCGGCCAGGGTGTCCTCCACGCTGAGCGCCGACGTCCCCCCCGGCACCGGCGTGCCGGAGCCCGCACCCTCCTCCTGTACACAGCACAACACGCACCCCGTGTACACTCAACTCGAGACATTGTACCCTGGCTATAACGACGCATTACATTACAGACTACATTATAACATCTTATGTTAACAACATGAACCGTGCGAGACATGCTACTGTACAAGGGCCTCCCTCCGCCCCTCCACATCCCGAACAATACTAAAATTACTTTTAATTAAAATTAATTCTAGTGAACGCTCTTCACAACACGCTCGCAAGCTGTGACGTAACGATGTGCACGAGAACGTTAAATGAACCTTTTATGAATAGTTATCTCGTAAACTAATGTTTTATGTCTCCACACCTTTATTAACAGACAAAATTCAAGAAAATAATCTAAATACAATAAGTTTTCCACCATTCGTAATAATGTGTCGTTTTACTTGCAGCTGTGCGCACTGTACTCACCCACAGCGCGGCGGAGCACGAGTCTGACGCGAGCGAGTGCGGCGGGGAGAGGTCCCCCCGCCCGAGCAGCTGCTCCTGCAAACACACCCAGCGCACACATACAATATCACACAGCTGTATACTGTCGCACACATCTGTCATCGGGCGCGTTGTCACACTCGAGTACAAAAATATGTATCCACTTTTGACCCACGCCATATTCACCTTGAATTGATATAGTACAAAAGTGGATATATATTCTTGTACTCGAGTGTACTAGACATGTGTAGGTGATGCGTGTGATGCAACACGAGTGATATTACGCGGTACGATATTTTATTTATTTTTAAGTAAAAGAAAGAAAAGAACAATTGACTGACATTTGCCTGTGACTTGAAAATTAGAAGAAAAAAAATTAAACTGCTTTATTGTCGAAAATATTAAAATTCAAGACGATACAAAACGATAACTTGGTTGGATCGGACCAAAAAAACGGGTTTGTGTTGGTACAGCAGCCCCAATAGGTAAATTCTGTATCAGGGCAGAAATGCAACGACATATCGCATTACTTTGCGGAGCACTGTTTAGAGCACGTCTGTCATGTAGGTACCACCCACCTGCAGAATGGCTGCACGCTTGCGCTCCGTGTCCAGGGCGTCGCGCTCCGCCGACAGACTCGCCTCCAGCTGCTGCACGCGCCCGCGCAGCTCCGACACCAGCGACGCGTGCTCGCACTGCACGCGCTCCAGCTCCTCACTGCGTCTGCACACACATACTCCATGTTCCAGCAACATCTCTGTTACCTGGTTCTACTACAGATAAAGGTTACATTACAACATTTAAAAAAATGACAGTGCAAGTGTAATTGTCCATACTACGCTTCAGTTCCTGCACCGATCCGTACAATAGCTAATGATCTATTAGTCGGCGGAATGTATTCTCATCAAACATAGCTAACTTTCTCGTTTGAGAACCTGGTCAATATCTCCTCCTGGGCACTGATCTTGTCGACACAGATCTGGCACTGGTGCGTGACTGCCTCCAGCCGCTGCTGCGTGTCCTGCAGCAGACCCTCGGTGGTGGCCAGCCTCTCCTGCAGCGCCTGGTTCTCGTCGCGCGTCGCTCGCTCCCGCTCTTGCACCTTCACCAGGGAGAGTTCAGCGTCCGCTGTGGATTACGTCGTTATCAATTACTGTTTGTTTGTTGATGCATATCCATCACCATCACTCACGACGACCGCGACACTTGCATTCAGCGTCCCCCCGCGTCCTTTACCGTGGAGCGTAGGCACCTCTCGAGAAGTCTTACTCCTAATACGTTATTCGAGCGATGTGGCCTGAACATTACCACTTCAGCTCACTGACTCGTCGAGCTATATCGGTGACCTTAGTTCGTCTACGGATATCCTCATTCCGGATTTTATCACGTAGAGAAATTCCGAGCATTCAGTTCCGTATGTCATCACTGGCAACACGCACTGATTAAGGACTTTTGTGTTTAAACGCTGAGGTATTTTGGACGAGAAGTTATGGAGCCACGCTTCTGCTAGTTGTGATAACATCTACAGACAGCAATTGTTGGTGGATTGTGTGTGACGTCACTGACCGAGCTGGTTCGCGAGCCCCTCCGCGGTTGCGGCGTGCGCCTGGTCCCGCTCCAGCGCGGATCGTTGGAGGGCGGCCAGCTGTGCGAGCAGGGCAGCCGCACCCGCCTCCCCCGCCTCCGCGCCCGCCCCGCGCATCTCCAGCGCCGAGCACAGCTCGCGCGCAGCACACAGCTCCCGGCGCAGAGCCTGCTCGCGGGACACCCACCGCTGCTCCTCTGTAAAAAAACAACCGGACACGTAGATTACATTCAATAAACTACATACGTACACAAACGCTGTTTACGATTTCAAATAAGGAGGCACGCAAACACGTTTATCGGAATTAAGGATGTGAAGTGTCCAGGTAGCAGGGAAGGTTGGTAGTACCAACGTTGTGTTAACCCTGACCACCCAAGGTTGTACCTTGTACGAGCTCGGCTCGCAGAACCGACACCTCAGCCCGCAGCCGCTCGCACTCCGCCTCGGCCGCGCTCTTATCCGACTGCAGCTGTTGTGCAGCGCTGCGTCTCCGCTGCAGCTCTGCGCTGCTTCGCTGCAGCTCGGCCAGCTCGCGGCGCGCCGCCTCCAGCGACGTGCGGCTGCTTTCCAGACGCTGCGTCGTGTCGTCGAGCGAGCTGCGGGTCTGCAAGTTAAATATCGCAGTTGAATTGTTTAATAAGCGGTTATACTTAACCGCTAGCTGTTTCACTAAACAGCTCCGTTATGTAAAACAGCAATACAATGTTTAAACGAAATTTTAATTTTGACATGTGCAAGTATATTTTATCATTTGATCGACTATTACTCGTTAACCTGTGAAGCCAATTCAGTCGTGATAGTTTTTCTTTTAACATATATGTGTCGGCGATGGCAACTCAAAGTGTTCTTTATCA
This sequence comes from Carcina quercana, assembly GCA_910589575.2. Classification (NCBI taxonomy): domain Eukaryota; kingdom Metazoa; phylum Arthropoda; class Insecta; order Lepidoptera; family Depressariidae; genus Carcina; species Carcina quercana. Next base: position 15,831,559 of record OU342435.1, read on the forward strand.
AGGTCTCCAAATGAGACGAGGCAGCCGGCTCTACGCGCCCTGCTTGGTGATATAACAGTCGACCGACGGCAGGCGGGCACATTCTACATCAGTTCGTCGTGGAGTCAAGTCGTGGATCAAATATTCATATTAGGACTGTATTTTAAAAACAGTGAAGTTAAAATAAATTCAGTGTTTCAGCAAGAGTGATGTATTAGTTCTGACATATACTACTACTGTGAATTTATCACTTCAAAGAGTAATATTTCACAAAAGGATCCCTGGATCGAACAGTGTTGTTCTTAGACTCTCAATATTTTTGAAAGACCTATTCAACGATACCCCACACAATGAGGTACACGCGAAAAATGGTCTATGAGCAAATCCGCGAACAGACATTCCCACCTCCTCTCCGCTCCCACTGTTATTCCTGTTTTTTATTTTAGCCAGGATCTACAGCGGTACACTTGAAACGCGTCCACTGAAGGTGGATGAATTTCCTACGGACTCTAAAGCTATCTTGGGACCCCAGACTCGTTTAGAATAAAGAAATAGGGTGGAGTGGTAAAGACGTTCCCACTTCGCGAACAGACAGACGGACAGAGCGAAACTATAAGGGTTCTTGTTTGACTACGGAACCCTAAAAACGATTATGCTCTGGGCTCTGTGCGCGATAACCGCAACAAGCGCACTGATAACAAACGCGGAAACTGGAACTCTGCGCGCACTACATTATTTACATGTGATATTTATCTGCAGTATTTATGTTTTTTAAAAAGTATGAAAGGTTTGCTTGGCCTTCATCTCACCTGATGTTAAGTGACAGCAGGGCAGTTGGATGGAAAAGTATGCCCACCCAGAAACCTCAATGTAAAGCGGGGGTGGCTCTGTTTAATGGGTAAGGATTCACGGCCGGCATGCGTCCCACTCGCAACCACCTCAGCATCAACATCCCACACAGAGACTTGCTCTCAGAAACGTACCACCTCAATCACAATTTCAGAAACATACAATTTGTTGCTGGACAGAAATGTTTGATTACATTATATTTACTAAAATTATAATTCTGCATGTTTTGGTGTTTGTGACTGGATCACGCATAAACGTCTTAATGGGATTGAATAAAAATTTGTATGATGAGACTATATGTTCCAAATTAATACATAGAACATGGGAAAATTCTGAAATTTTAGGAATATTAGTCCAACAACAAAACCGGTGTTGGTACCCAGACATCAGTCAACATCATTCCAACCATGTCTCATTATGTATTACCTCAACGAGCTCTGCTTCCATCTTCTTGTTAGCGCTGGTGAGTCGGTACACCGCCTCGATTGCGCTCACCTCCTGCTCCTCCTTGGCGGCCAGCGACCGCTTCACACGGTCCAGTTCAGCCGTCTGCTCAGATATCTTGTCTCTACAACAAACATAAATACAGTCAGTTATTCAGTCATCTCATGAACACACAACAGTCGGCCAGGCACTGAGTCTCATCACGAGCAAATCATGTCTTGGCTAACACACAATTTTTGGTATGGTAAACAATGACATAGTTGAATTTTTTAAATACCAGAAACCACGTCAGTAACCAGCATCTTTCAAAATAAGTATTTAAGTATTTACATGGTAACACATGGTGTAATGCCTTATAACAGTCATAGTGAGCGGTACCACCGATTTATCTCGCTTCAAGAGTTGACACACATTGCTCATAAAGTTATTAACTCTCAACCAGTACAGTGATGTTGAGCAGTATCTATAAGTAAAACTAAAATTTTCGGAGGAATGAATATGATGCAAAGGTTATGTGTGCAGTACGGCTAAATGAATGTTTTGCATTCTTTCTAAATAAACTCAAAAGCTCAAACAACATAGTACTCAAGTAAACCTCACCGCAAACTCTTGATGACCTGTTCGTTGTCTTTCTCTTTGGCTCGGAGCTTCTTAATGATATTGGAATGCTGCAACTGCTGTCGCGCTAGCTTCTCTCCTTCCTCTTGTAGCTGGGCTATCACTTCATCCTTTTCTTTCAAAGCATTTTCGAGTTCCGATGAATTTTTCCGAGATGAAGATTCTGATTTTATGCTATCCAGCTGTTTTCTAAGTTGGTCCTGCAAAAGTTGCTAATTGTTTATTTATTTATTTTATTTTCAGTTTTGGAGAAATAACAGTGAACAGATTATTTTGAACTTAAATAAATTAAATTATACAAAATAAATAAATCTGCCGCCAAAAACATTCTCGCTAAGGTTTATATATACATTTAAATTATGCAAGGACAAGATAAAAGTTTTACAATATTAACTAAGTCTCTTTGATATTAACTCAGCAAGCAGCACGTTCAGATAAACAAATATAAATACGGTTTGAGTACTGATTATATAAATAAATAAATAGATAAGTGGATACGGTAGTGCGGAAGTCTTTTAGTAAGTTTATATATGAAACATGAATATTGATAATGATAAATATTAAAGAGCATGTGGCAGAGATTTGTATCAACAGTTTGAAGAAGGTTGTGGGATTAAGAACTGACTAGTATGTTGAGCAGTTTCCGGTGAAAACTTCCACGAGATTCGTGGAAGATGTCTACATCATTAAAGCTACTGTTGAAGGTGTGACACATTCGGTAAAGGGGGGCACGCGCTCCAAAGTTAGTAGCTATGTCTGGTGTTACAAACGTGTGAGGTGATCTGAGCGATTTTCTGGGTGCATTGTATTTAATATTTTCTACTAATACTGGACAGTTATAATTACTTTTACAAATGTTACGTAAAGTTTTAATATCAGAGAGGATTCGCCTTTTACTCATATTTAATAGTTGGTATTCTAAAAGAAGATTTTGGTAAGAGAGATAGCGTGAAGTTAATCTTCTGTGGAATACTCTGAGAAATTTTTTCTGGATCATTTCAATCTTAGTGGAGTAAATAGCATAGTGAGGATTCCAAATACAAGAGGCATATTCTAGCTGCGAGCGCACCAATGACCTATAGAGGGTAAGGCAGGCCGATCGATTCTTGAATTTTCTTGTATTGCGGAAGATAAAACCTAACATTTTCATTGCACGCTTACACATATATTCTACATGATAATCAAATTTGAGTTTTGAGTCGAATTGCACACCTAGGTCTTTTATTACCCCAACAGTAGAAAGTACATTGTTGCCAATGCTAAAGTTATATAAAATTTGTTTTTTTTTGTTAGAAAACGATATATGTTGACATTTATCGTATGCTAATGATATTTTATTTTCTTTACAGTATATATCTAGTCTATTAAGGTCCTCCTGAAGTTTCATACAATCATTAACATCTGTGGTTATGCGATATATTTTTAAGTCATCGGCATATAAAAGAAAATTACAATGACGGAAACATTTTGCGATGTCATTGATGAAAATAACATATAGCAAAGGTCCGAGGATCGAGCCTTGAGGCACGCCAGAAGTGATAGTAGCAGGGCTTGACATATGTCCATTTATTACAACAGCTTGAGTTCTGTTTAATAAATAAGACTTTAATAAAAGTAACATATTTCCTTTGATTCCTAAATAAGCTAATTTCCTCAATAATATTGAATGATCCACCTTATCAAACGCCTTTCGGAAATCGGTATAAACAGCATCGATTTGGTATCTTTTATCTAGACTCTCAAAAATAAAATTTGAATAAACTAGAAGATTAGTTATTGTTGACTTATTTTTAACAAAACCGTGCTGCTCCTGAAGAATACAACTATCTAGCAGAGGATATATATTATTGTGAATCAACCTTTCAAAGATTTGTTTGATTTGTTTGATTTATATACAGCCGCTGGATACTGGGACTTCTGCAGTTTAAGACTTATTGTGGACTTATTATTAGTATATAGATACTCATAAGATACATTATTTATTTATATACTATATACTGTTAGTCTTCCCAAAAATTGTAAAATAAAATAAAATAAATGAGCCTCCCAAAAAATCGCCACAATACTCATATGTGGATGTATACTCATATGTATTTGTACAGTTGCCTTCCACATCACACCACCCCATATGGTATTCTAAAGCCAAAATCATAAGATACACACACACAACATCTAATTACAAATACCACTTGAAACATCATCTTTGTATTGCCAGTTATGATCAGATCCTCATATTAAATTAACAATAAATGTAAATTATTTATTCAACTTTTTAGGTGTTACTTTGATGTTAAAACTTTTGTCCTACAAATTCAAACATAATGTACAATACTAGAAGGTTAAGGACCTACATTGTAGAGTTGTAGATAGTAAATATGTTTATTGCTTGCATATCAGATCTTGGATACATTAATTAGATTAAGTTTGCAATGATAAGGCTTGATGCAATGATAAGCACAAAGTTCCGAATATCTGATAAAGATTCTTAAGTAATTTTACCTGTCCCCTTTCAATCAGTTTACAATTGGAAATAAAATGATTATTGATGGTATTATAAAAGAAATCAGGCCGATAAAACTCAGAATATTGGGTGGGTCTGTGTAGGCTGGAAACAATGATGTTCTTACAATACCTTTTCTCTTATAGCTTGCTGGAATTTCTTCTCTAAAGCTGACATCCTCTGCGTATAGTCTTCTGTGATCATGTTAATATCCCCCACCTCATGTTTGGCCAGCAGAGACTCCACCTGCCCCTTCAGATTGGTGTTATGCTCTGACAATTCTGCATTACTTCTACTTATCTCCAACAGTCTATTCTCTCTCGCTTCTAGGATCTCTGTCATCTCACACAGCCTCCTCATCAGCCTGTCGTTCTCGGACCCTTGACTCTCATCACTGGTATTGCTCTGGACAGATGCTTCTGACAATTCCCTGTTATGTCCCCGAATTTTAGTAGCCAGAGATTTTCCTAATACTAAATCTACTAAGTTTGGAGATGTTGTGCCATCAAACTTAGCCTGTTTGAAGCCATACTTTGCAGGGCTGTTGCGGAAGCCGTGGCCGTTGTCTCCATTAGGACTTGGTATGATTTCTATATCGGAAGATGTTGCAGTCTCAATTTCATCTCCAGATGTGTGTCCTGATGTTCGGTCAGATCCAATTTTAACCAAGTCACTTTTACTATCAGAACTAATGGGAGATGTTCTCTCTTTAATGCTGCCATCTTTCTGAGAAGATTCACTGCTGTCTGGAGCACTGCAGTGTTGCTTCTCTACATTGACGAAGGCGGAGCTCTCTGACCTTAACATTGCTGATGTTACATTAACGTTGTAAAACGATGATGAGTCGCTGAGTTTATCAATTAACACATCCTCTTGTTCCATTTCTTTCTTTTCTTCTAAAGTAATGTCTAAAGTTATACTCTCATTGTCTGCATTTAACGTTCTGTCAGACCAGGATCCATCATTGGAAGAATTCTCACTGATCTGCATCTTTTGAGGAATCAATGGCTGCTCTAAATGTATTAAATCCTTCTCAATTTTTCGAAGGTCTCTTCCAGCTTTGGGGAATGGACTTACAGACTTATCATCGGTGTCTAGCACAGTTGGAGCTGTGCACTCTGATACTGAATTGTAAGACATAGTGTCTTCATCATCATCAGCTACCAGACTGACACTGTCAGCAGTCTCTACTCTCTCTGAACGTTCACCAATTGGTGTAGACTTCTTGTCACTAATATCTGGAGTTAACATAGATGATGAGCTGCTGGTCTTCTCACTGTAACTGTCAAAACTTAGACATTCAATAGAACTTGGACTGATGAGGCTGTTTGGTAGAATTTCAACAGAATCAGAGTTTAGTTTCTGTCCCACACTACTACAGTGAGATATACAGTGCACTGATGTTTCAGAGTCAGGGGTCGTTTTCATGCTATGTGATAGGACTTCCACGGAATCTGAGCTGTTTTGACTAGACACTAGGGACAATCTGTTGGAACGAGATGAATCTCTCCTTTCATCTATTTTCTCTTTGGATTTCACATTTTTTACATCTAAATTGTCACCATCTGACATGATGAGCTGGCTTTTAGAAAATAGGTCATCTGCACTACTATATTTAGAGTCAGAAATCACATTCATGGACTTAGCTTTAGGTGGTCGGATTATTGCTGAATCGTCTGATTTGTTCTCAAAAAAGGAACCCGCAAAAGAGCCCCAAACGCTCTGGGACCCAGACTTTGATGGACTTTCAGTGACGACATGCTGCTCTTTAATAATTTCTTCCTTGTTGCTCTCTGCACTCACGGTAAGTCCCCAAGATGCAAAGAAATCAGAATTGTCTTTTTGTGAGACATCAGTCTTACTTGGAGACTCTTTACTGGGAGAGTCTGTTGATGGCTCCTTCTCAGGGTCTTCTTCACTGTCATCCTGGATGTCCAGCGCCTTGTCAATGGTCTTCTGAGCCTCTTTCAGGGCATTCTTAGCTAAACTCGTCAAACCTGACGTGTCGAACCAATTCATTTTGAGGTCGCATTAGACAAACTAAAACAGCACTATCACAAACCCTGAGTGACCGAGTGAGTAAACAACAGCTAGTATATTGTGCAACGAACGATTATTGCGAGAAAAAACATTTCAAATTAACACAACACAACACAAGAACCGTGACGTTTCCATTTCGTGTTTTGTTTGTGAATTTTGTGTTTTTATTTTTTTATTGTACAGTCACGTTACAGCATTATTTTTTCTCTTATAACATTTAAAAAATATTGCATATTTTATGCGAAAACAACAAATTTTATAACTTTTCGAATTCACGTCCTCGAATCGTAAATGGACTGATTTTGACACAAGGTACTCTGGTTTTGACGTTTGATTATCACGAAAAAGAACGTCATTTGACTTAAGTGGTGTTGTAGAGGAGAATCTCTATTTTCGCCTGCTCTGGTACAGCTCCAGTGGCGCAATTGGTTAGCGCACGGTACTTATAAGACAGTGTACGTGTGAGTAATGCCGGGGTTGTGAGTTCGAGCCTCACCTGGAGCATATTTTTTTACTTATTTATTTTGAGGAATTTTTTTGTCTGCATGTTTTCTACATATTCATTTTGAGGAATATTTTCCCTATGATTTTTGTTTGTAGTCAAAAATTTGAAAATTTTAAAAACTTTCTTGATGCAACTAATTGGTTTGAACTTTAAGTTTATTCCATTCACATTTTCAAGTTTAGTACTTGGCGTTCGTTTTAATATGATATTATTAATAAATACTAGTAATAAAACTCATGTACATTTTAAATACTTTAATACGAAGTATATAATACACGCGCGAAACAACGATCTCTAAACAAATAATTACATTATTTATAATACATGACGATATCACACCAACCAATCTATCTGTTTAACAAAACCTCATCATCTTTATCAGGGAGAGAGTCCGACGCCACCTCTGCTTTCCGGGGCACGTTTAAAGAATAATTAAATGAAACATACATGTGTTGTGTGTGATCTTGTCGTTAACAACAAAGGTTAACAAGGTCCGATTAGTTTGTTAAGCTTCCACATTCCAACCATCACTACTTTTTGGATACTTTTCTATCTTTCACTTTTTTCTCGTCTTTTTTCTCATCGTCTTCTTCATCTTCCCTTTTAACGTTGAGAAGGTCCAAACAGATACAACTCTTCTCGTGTGCCAGGAAGCCGCACAGGAAGAAATACACCGCCAAACCCACAACAATGCACGCCGGATCCATCAAATCTACATAAACAATTCTTTAAAACTATCTTAAACGAGTTATATTACAGTTACAAATACTATATAAAAATAACAGAAAACATACATCCACTGATATTATCAATGTACGACGCTTATATTACAACAGCTCGTGTCTAGGTCCCTCAGACGACGTTGGTGCTGCCGGCGGTGTTGGCGGGCGCGGCGGGCGCGGTCTGTGGGAACATGAACGAGGTCGCGTTCTGTAGGAACTGTTTTCGCACGAAGTCCGTCGTGGCGGACTGCAGGTTCTCCTTTGCGCCGAACTTGCACTTGATGTATCCGTACAGGTTCGCGCCGGAGAGGGTGAGCGCGATCAGCACCAACAGCTGCCGACATACACAACTTTATATAGCACAAGTACACAACGGTCGATCCCTCCACTGCATGGCTCTCCAGCAGACAGCGTGAACGAGGTTTTGTTATGAACAATGTAATTAACTACTGGAATGAGTAAAATGTTCTCATTTTTAATTTCTGAGATACAGTGATATACTATTACGTAATACGAGTATATTAGCGTTGTCCCAGCTTACTTCGCCTCCCTCCGTAAATCGGTGAGTTTTGTTGCGGACAAAATCGCGTTAATATTATTATTTCACGAAATTCGCTTCACTCAATACTCCAAGCTAAGGGGTCGATGTTCCTCCTTGTGACCCGTCAAGCGATAGCTACATCACAACGCTGGTCTTTCGTACATTGAATACTATAACATGCTCACCATCCACTTGAACTTGAGTCCGAAGAGACAGAAGATGAAGAAGACTGACCAGACGAGCGGGCACAGGATCAGGCCCATCCAGAACAGGCGTGACTCGTTAGCGTTCACGCGGTTCTGCAAACGACCATGTAGTCATCAGTGTAATTGAATCGTCTCTCTCTGTTCAGGCTGCGTATATCGACACGGATTTATAGTGTCACTTTTATTTAGGACATAGTATAAAGAGTATTCTTGGAGGGGCTGTTGCTGCGAGGACCTACGAGATTTTGTTTAAACGCGCTATGTACGTGTGTGTGTCTGTGTGTCGATTTCGTTTGCGCAGACATTTGAAATTAAAAAATATTGCCTATTTCTTTTTCCATGCTGTAGGATACATATGTGCCAAGTTATATAGAGATGTATTGGTTGAGACCCTAAAAGGAAATAAACTTACTTTGGCTTATTTATTATATTATTATATAAATAATAGGTTTTGAATTTGGCCTTCACCTGATCGTCAGTGATAATAAGTCCGTTAGATGTACAGCGTGCTCGAACGGAAGCCTCATGCCTACAAGGCACTGGCTCTGCTACTTCATATCGGAACACAACATTGTTGTTAGCACTGCTGTTGGGCGGCACACTTAGGTAACACGGTGGCGGCTAGCCCACCCTCACGGTAACCTACGGCTTGTGTCCATGCTAGACAATGGGACACAAAGGCGGTTAAATGTGTAGTTTAAAGCTGGTAAGCGCAAAGCTATGTTCCAGTGCAACCATCATTGTATTCCAACTATCAATTAAAGTATTATCTTTCTTTACGCAACCTGCAGGCTCTTGGACGTCCGGTCTGAACATACGCACACAATCCAATAACACAGTGAAATTCTGTCATTTTTAAAATAAAACACGAAAATCTTCACAACAAATTTTGACATACAAAATTAAAATAATAAAATTTTACAGATGGTTTGACTTTTAGGTTTGACCAATGACAGCCCAAATATTTTTATTATTATTTGAAGGCCATGGAGTCTTAAAAAAGTCTTACAATAATGGTTCATTTATAACCACAGTGGTGAGCAAGTAAAGCAGTCTAAATAATAATAATTAAATGTATGTCTGTTTTTAGTTGACGCATCGAAATACAACGGCTGTAACGAACACGTTTAAGACCATCTGGTCGTCCGTAGTAGTTCCACCAGCGCAGTAACTAGCAGCTGTACGTACCTGCCTGGACTCAAACACCCAGTGTGACTTCCCATCGTCGTCCACGTAGTTCCACCAGCGCAATCCCACCAACAGCCGTCCTAAAACCAAACATTTATACAAATTTAAAAAATTGTATTTTTTTAACTAATATTCTGTAATGTCATCGAATGTACTGGTGCATTCATCATCTTTTGAAATTTTTTGACCAACTATGGCAAAGCCAACAGGAGGGTAATGATTTAAGCAACTTTTATATGTATGTATGCCCATCTATTCCCTCATATCTCCTAAACTAACTCATCATATTTTTGACATTTGAGGTATCAATGGAAAGGTAGTGTTTGGGCTATATGACATCGTCTGAAGTCCAAAATCGCTGTATGTAGTGGACATAAAGTGCTATCAAAAAATAAGTATGCTGTGTTTGATATGAAATGAAAGATATGTACAATCCACACCAGATTTTCTAAAATATTAAAACGTTAGTCATATTAACACATCAAACGTCTATATGATTTGACGTTAGCAAAGCATATGTGTCACTCTAATGCTAATATAATGTAATATATATAAATCATGTCTCACCAGTGATATTCTTCACTGTCCAGAAGTCTGCAGAGAGCAGCAGGATGACCATCACAAAGCTGGCAATGAAGGAGTCAGAGAACCAGCCGCACAGAATGTACACCACTAGTGCGGACACACGGAACACCAGGTGGAAGAACACGATGTATGGGTGGCTGGAATAGTGCGCCATGAAAGAAAGGCAGTTTAAAATGTCAACATGTTTACAACTATAGTAAACAAATACTTGCAACAAGGTTAAGGTTATTGACTCGAAAAAATTGATATAGTTTAATAAATAAGGAAGCTTTGTGTAATAATCTAGAAAACTGGACAAGTACGAGTCAGACTCGCTTGAAATAACTTTTCCAACTGCATAAATGTTTGACAAGCTTGTCCTGAAATTTTTATGCAAATTCTGAGTTAAAGTTTTCACTTTGGAAACTTTGAAGGGGAGTATCAGAGACTATATATATCTTTGACTATCAGAGAGGGGAAAGTTAGTGTTACATAGATTTTTTCCTAATCAGTCCATGGTACAAAACTATGCAGCAAAGAAAATAATAAAATCTGTTATAAAATGTACAAATGAAGCTTTTTCGTAGGATACCCGTAGGATAGGATTAATTGAGCCCACCCCACCAAATATTTCAGTGGTGGCACCCAGCCATGGTAGCTCAGTTGGGTAGAGTGTCAGTACTTGAACAATCAAGGTCTGAGTTCAATTGCTCATACCAATGAGTTACATTTTGTTATTTGGAATTTATGTTTGAATGATAAACATTGCAAGTTAAATAAAAGCTTTTAAAATCATTACCATTGGCTTTTTGTTGAAGGAAAACGTAGTGAGGAAACCTGCACACTCCTGAGAAGAAATTCAAAGGTGTGTGTGAAGTCAACCGATCCAAACTGGGCCTGCGTGGTGAATGGCCCATACACTTCCTGGCAGAGAGTAGGCCTGAGCCTCTGCAGTGGGGACATATATAGGCTGTTGATGACCTGTGCCATTGAGGTAACCATTGTTCATCCAAATTTCAGGTTGAAAGTGTTAGTAGTCCCTGCGATAATCAGCTGTGACAGACGGGCGTACAGACAATAACCTGAGTGAGATTATAGGGGTTTAGTTTTTTATTGGCTGATCAGAACCCTAAAAATGATAAAAAATAATGTCAGGCATATAATATTATTAACACACAATCTCATAGTCATAGAATCACAATTGTAACACAATTTATCTGAATATTCTTAAATGTGGCATGCAGGTGTGGTTGTTAGTTAAATTTATTCATCACTGCATGACATCACACCAGTTAACAGAGTACTTCTCTTGATATATTTTTAATAGTTCAATCAAGCATTTATTTGTGAATATTGGTAAAAATTATAATTGGATAAACTTAAAACATAATTTCATTTGATTAGTATGTACAAATGAAATTGATTCCATGCTTAGGAAAATAAGCTGGTGTCGAGGGAAAAACTTGTAAAAGATCCACAATAAGATTAAAATATCTAAACTTAAACAAGCCTCAACTTATAGTTGTTATTATAGATACTTTAGATACTCACACGAACCTCTTCCCCGCATTGTCCTCTTCCCCGAAGGCGATGGTGTCGTCGTCCAGCAGCGGCACCTGTCGCACACCCGGCTGTAAGTAGCGTCACACATACTACGTCAGCCAAGCCGTGCAAAGCATACATGAAACATGAACTCAAGCTACGAACTCAAGTTTACATTCAAATAAACTGTATTAACGCTGCTACTGCTATTAAATAAACAAATAAATAAGAATACTACTTATAAATCGTGCAAATTATAAAAGCTTTTACGTAAAAAAGTTTTTAGGGCTAACATTAGGGTGTAAATAAATGTTGTCGTATTGAAATGATTTCTAGCTCCATTCAAGGCACGTCTCTAATTTTCTCGCACAAGAATTACTTACGGTTGCCGAGCTCATAGCAGGATTATTCATTATTTAATTCTCTAGACCCGACTATTTAATTATTATGTGAAATATTTAACGAGAAAATACAAAATCGTACGAACTGTGGTACGAATCATACGTCGAGTCAACATGTCAATGTCAAATGACATCTGTCAGTCAATCTGTCATTTTTACAAGTTTTTTTAAAATCATCACTTTGGCTACTCATCTATCTGGGCAATGAACATAAATCAAATGAACAATCACAATGGATCACTTAATGTACACAAATATCATTTCCGAAACCGGTTTGAGTTCTGATTCTATACTGGATGACACTGTCTGCTGTGGTTCAAATGGCGTGCAAGAAAACTCACACCCGAGCTACCTTATTGAACTGAAGTTTACTGAAGTTGTAAAACAAGTAAGAATGTATTCGAGCGCTGACCTTGCGCAAATCGTAAAATCGCGGCTAACTTCGTACAAGAGATGGAATGGAACTGTCAAAATTTTGCAGGAAGGGCACACATGCAACGCTGTTTACAATTCACTGAAAAACGACAACCTCCCGTTTGTCGTTCCCTTCCTCAGTTTCCGTCTGAATCCAGTGTCGTGTTGTGCGTATCGTACGATGTGGGGCCGCGGCGCGGGTGCCTCGCATCGGGCTTGCTCCTGAAAACCTCAGCCATCGAGTGTGTATTTGCGTAACGCCATGGGTGCTAAGGCGAGCACCGCCAACGGGGGGCAGAGTCCGCGGACAAGGACATTCTCGACGAGCTCAAGTTCGGACGTGGTGTCGGGTGGTGCGGGGTTCAGCCTGCTGCGAGCCATCCCGGGGATCCAGGTTTCGAGCGACCGGCAGCGCGCTCGCTCGTTGTCGTCCGTGCCCGATCTGCACGGGTCTCACGAGGGCGTCGCCATCCCGCCCAACTCTCAGAGTTACGAGGCATCTGCTGCCGCCAGCCCCGACACCGACTCCAGCTCGGAGGACGCGGGTGCGCCAGGGCCTGCCTCCGAGCTCGCCCTGGGACGCGTCTACGCCGCGCACTCCCTGCCCTCACATATCTGGTCTATAAACGGTAAGTCCTCCAGCTATCTCATCTCCACATACTAGATGGAATTATGTATTTCCTCACTCTGTAAACAAAAATGGCTATCTGTGTTTACAAATATGATAAGTTTTAAACTGTAGGGTGTTGAATATGATCAAGTATCTACAAAGTGTAAAAGCTACTATGCACTGTGGTTGTAGTGTGCTGACATGCTATGCACACAGATAAATTTTTAACACATTGTTGTTGTTTTTATCATCAGCTGTCATTTTTAGTTTATTAATGACATTTAATAAAGTGAATATTTGCTGTAGAATTAGACCTATGATAACTTCTAGTTCTCTGCAGAGAACCTGAAACAGAGATTGATTTGTCCACCATACATTGTTTATCTGATTCAAGGCACATCAAGTAGTTTTGACTGCTTGTCATTGTCCTTCTGCGCTCGCATTGTCCGGGTGAAGCTGTAGAAGTCGCAGGACCAACAGCATCAAGTACATTCGAAAAAAAGAAAAAAGCTTGTCATTGTGTGTATATTTATTCTTAAACAAGGAAACTAGCTCAAATGAGGGATTAGGAGGATTTTAGGAAAAGTTTAAAATATTTATGCACCATTTCAATAATTCTGAAACCTATAAGCTATTATATGTGCCCAGAGGCCTGCCTATATCAAGCTGGAGTATATCTGCTATGAAGCATCCAACCGTGTGAGTTGTAACTATTCTGATTAAATTTCATAACTGATAATAGCACTAATTCCAAATGTAATATTTCATATGACCGATACTCATATGATATTACTTCTGTGAAGTTGTATGTTCTTGTTCTACTATATAGCCTATTTTTAAGTTTAACTCTCCTTAAGTCAACATGATTATATAATCAACCAAGATAAAACATTTGGTTCTTTCCAATAAATGATGCAGTGTGATTTGTCTGAATCTATGCACATGGATCAGTAATGTGCACGTTTATGTATTTAAATTATACATTGTCAGGTACTTTTAAAGCAAACTCTATTCTTGTATGTGTGAAGTAGTTTTGGTCTTATCATGATGTGAGTGGAACTGACAACTGAAGCCACACAAGTATTGTAAGCAGCAACCTCAAATCACGTGGCCTTCACGTGCTACAAGTATGTTTGTTCACGTTAGTGAACAACAGATCATTTTGTGAAAATGTATAGATGTTATCATCATACCTGCAATTGAAATGAAATAACTGATAGGGAAAGCATTTTATTTATTTCATCATATAAATATGTGATGCAATATTTTTGCAGCAAGTCATAGAGAAACTATTAAAGTGCAACTTGATTGATCTAAGCAAAAGTGAACAGCACTGTTTTACTCTAGCTGGGAACATGGGCTGGTCGGGTCCTTCTCGCGTCCCCTTGCTACTGTCCTGACTCATGTTCACTTGAGTGAATACAATAACCTTTTATTCTTCATTATTAATTATTATATAACCTTCTTTTTTTTTTCTTAATAAATTATATAGTTTAAAAAACTAAACACACACTTTTGTCAGTAATGCATTCGAAGAATTCCTCTGTACACATGCTGGCTCCATCATCAGACACTCTTCACTAAGCAGAATGTATTAGAATTGTCGAAACCAATATGATTGGCCCAAACTCAAAGGTTTGACTAGTATCCCTTGACGTGTTCTACTTCCAGGCTTCATTATCACCTGGTGTACCACTTGTAGTGGGCTAAACTTGCCAAACCAATAAGCCAATAATAATAGTTATTCTGTCCACCTGCTGACAAAGTATTATATTGTCATCAAATTCACATACAATCACACAGTTTCAAATCAAAGTTTTATGTAGTAACTGTATGTGGTAATGTCCACAAAAAAAAAAGAATTGATTAATCCTTTCTCTGCTATCATTGTGATGTATGAGATAAGGTTGTCATAAAGATAAGATATTTGATGCTCTATTAATGTATATTAATTACTGGTGCCTGTCTGTGGTTCAACTACAGTACACTATCCTAGTGAATGTTTCAGTTTAACATTACACATTAGGTTGTCCCGTAAATTGTGTAAGTTGGACGCATAGGATGTGTGCAAGAGGGACAAGGTTTTATTTGTGTTTTAGGTATTTTATTTTGTTATTTAGAGTTTGTATAGTTTCCCATCACAGTCCCTGTACGTCATTATTTGTTACTCCTAACAACACCCGCCCCGCCCGCTACCTCACTCCAATATTCCCACAATAAATCTGCAAACTTTCTCCCGACTAGTGTACTATAATAAATTCGGCCGCTTTCCGGGTGCGCGCGCGCCGGCCCACTCGCAGTCTCTCCCGGGCCGTGATCGCGAGCGCATTACACAGTGATCCGACGATGTACCGCCGCCGCTACCGCACCACCCTGGGCCTAGGGCTCGGCTCCTCGTTCTCCTCGTCCTTCTCCACCACGCAGTTCTCCACGACGCTATCGTTCAGGAGTGCGCCCCTACCGCCCGCGCCCGCGCCCGCGGCGACGTCGCCGGCCGACTCCGTGCGCTCCGATGCTCGCGCGACAGCCGCTAAACTTAAGTCCAAATATGAAAGCGCTGGCACTGCTCAAGGTATGTCGTGTTATAGTGTTATAGTGTTTACGGGAAAATGATTCCGAAGTTTAAAGAAACTTTCCAGTTACTTACGTCAACGTATCATTTGAATTCCTGCCGTTTTCTCCCAAACCGTAGCTCATTTACATCGAGAGGGTTCTTACTACAAACGCGCCGGATTTTCCGCTTTTACCGCGTCGTTGTGAGTTATTTACTGGTACCCTCAAAGTATTGTACTAACAATGCCACCTTTAATAAAGGCGTGACGTGAGTGCCATGCAAAAACATACGATGCCTATGGACGGGTTTTCGACTATTCTTCTCCGGAATGCCTTTCCTTTACAATCGATTCAGCTACGTCAAGATATTGCGTTCAAAAATGTACTATATTATCGTTGCGAAATAAACAACTTACCTAACCTTGAACTAAAATATTAAATACCCTTCAGTGCGTCCCTTCGTCCCTTGTAACGAGATCTACTCGGACCGTGTCCACGTTTCCAGGACGCGGCGTGTAACATTTAATATACCCGTCGAGAGGGCCGTTCCTAACAGAAAGCGATAATTATCCCTAGTCCGGCCCTAGTTACGTAGCTGGCTAGAAGCAGACTGGCGGTTTGTGACCTGAAGAATATAATATTAGGCGACTGTGGTTCCTTTTAACTCGAGTCTGAAAAGGTACATTAGATAATAAGGGTGTCGTATCTTTGGTTTCGGTTCAAAACTGTATTACGCCTTCTTCGCCGGAGCTACCGCTACGTCGCGGCTGTTATCATGAGACATTACTGAATATTTGTATGAGATCTGCTATCACATATTTGTGACCTATATTTTTGTCTATAAATCCACACTACCAAGCAAGTAGTTGCGATGTTGCAAGCAAACGAATACGCCCAACATCGATGTCGTCTAGCTTCAGTCTTGTCTAACATATGCAGATTGTATTTCTTCTTCGAAAGAAGAGCGCGCACGCACCTATCGCAGCGCAAAGAAGCATTGATGAAAGCTGCTCAAAATGCCATGATGTAGTCTGTAGGCTACGCCTAGAGCTTGTAGACTTTAGTGCGTAATTTTGTGTATAATTCCTTATTCGTAGTTAGTATGTCCGTATGTTAACACAGTGTAACCGTTGTACGGCTTACAGACGTCTGGTGGGTGTCACAAATAAGTACCATTGTCGTTGAGTTGACTCCCCGCTCCCCGCTCCCGGCCCTCGGCTCCCGGCTCGCGGAGACAATGTAACATTTGTTTTGTGGGAGATGTAAACGGCCTCAGACACCGACGCTCGCTGGGGGCTGTCGTCTGTAGGACGCGAGAGGACTACACTACAACTTGTTTATTTACGTTTGTTGCTTCATCTCTGTCGGTCGGTACCAGGATAGACAGCATAGCTGTGCGTGATTGGACGCGTATACTTTTTATAAGTCCAAATTTTAGGATTAATTGGCTCCAATCATTGAATAATGGGCGCCTCGATGCAGGCTACGAACGTAATAATAATAATAACGTAGACAATTGCCAGCTTGCTACATCGTTGTCTACGAGCGAAGCGAAAGAAATTCTTTTGTCTATGCGTTTTCCGCTATTTCATCAAACTGTGAATAATATCTTAGTCAAAGATATTGTCCGAGAGGCAACCTGGGTTTCAACAATATTGTTTGATTCGCATGGGGCGAGCGAATCCTCCTGATGTGGGAGTATGTGGGAGTAAGGCGCTGGTTTCCGGCTCACGTCTCGCCGTGTCCGTGCCGCTGACTTGATCACTCAAGTCTCACTCTCTTACTTTGCGCAGGTGAGAGCCCTGCTTGGTTCCCAACAGAGTGATCTGGTTTTGATGTTGACTATTCTAAACTAATACTTTTTACAACATCATTAATACTATAAAAATGGCCAGGTGCGAGTCGGACTCGCGCACGAAGGGTTCCGTACAGAATATGGATATTTAAAATACGGAAAGCCATAAATAAAAATATGCACCAAACAATCCTCTAACGAATGCGCCGCGATTTTCGTTATCAATTTTTAGTTTTACAGTACCAGTAGTAGACGAGTACGACACTAGATGGCGCTAGTAGTATGTTACAGTGAATGTATTTGTTGTTATAGCGGCAGCAGAAATACATCATCTGTGCAAATTTCAACTGTCTAACTATCACGGTTCATGAGATACAGCCTGGTGACAGACAGACAGACGGACGGACGGACAGTCCAGTCTTAGTAATAGGCAAACTTTAGTAAAATGCAAAGTATTAGTATATTTCCATGCGCTGGTTTCTGATAGATCTTGCGTGACATACATTTATTAGCAATACCACAGTAATTCAGTAAGCACGTCGCTCGTTGCACCCGCTCTCCGCGCCGGCCGCCGCCGCGCCGCCGTGAGCGATAGTCAATATTTCATGGCAAATGTTTATGAGCTGTAGGCAGGCCCGCCGCACCCGCGCGCCCGCCGCCGCTTCCTCAACTCAAGAGGATATTGCGTCAATACGTATTAATATTAAATTTAATATAGTTCGCCAAAATGTTTATGTGACACAGTTTCTCCGACTACTGCTCGGTTTATCGCCTGTAATTTTCACACAGAGTTTTAAAAGTTTAAATGCTAAAATAAAATTATATATTTGCTTAACTACACGACTCTGACAATCGGATCGTAATCCGAATTTGAATGTTGTATAAGTTATGTCCTAGCCTCCTGTCGTACTTCACATTCTGTTCTCGTAACGTTTTGACTATCATTATTCATTTCACCAGTAGTTCCACGATCCTGGTTTTTATAAATCCCCTTAAAGATATATTGCTGTTTTATAAATGTTTCGGCTGGCATTTTTGCTGCCTGTACATTCCTTTCAGACCTATAACGCGATAAATTTTCTGCGAAAGGCCCTTTTTGTCGTAAAAACGTTGTTCAGGCAACCGAGCGAGAACGGAATAACGTGAGCCAAATCGATGACAACGCTACCTACGTAGTTTGTTTGCCTCGGAGCTCCAGTGAACCTCCCTTCTTTATCGTTCCACGAACATTGAGAAATGTGAACTTTGTTTATAATTGTGAATGAGCGGGTGGCTACAATTGACTGTAGTATTTCAAAACTTTCTTCCCGGGTGGCATTGGGACTAAAGCTCGAGCTCACGTTGCGACACTCGGGGCAAGGCCTTCCAAAACCGTCGCCGAGACAATACGACTCTTTGTGAAAATAACCGCTCGCGATAACTGGGATATGATGCGTGACAACATCTAGATTGACCTTCTCTTGGTAACTGACACGCCGCGTCGGGGCTCATGTCGCTCGGACGGCTGCAGCAACTCTACCTCTGGTGATAATTGGTCAGCATGTACCTCCGGAATCATTGAAGGCTACGTTTTAATATCGTCTCGTCTCAATATAGTCTGAACAATAGTGACATATTACCTGCATTGTCTGAGTCTTGTCAATTGCCAAACATGTCACACGTTACATCTTGGGGATCTTCCTGATGGGTCTGGACAGGCCTGTTCGGACGCTAGACGTCTCGTTTTTGTCCCACTTTCACAACCAAAACCGTGTTACAGAAAGCAGGCAGTCGACAGAAGTTACTGCATACAATATTTGATTTGATCAACGTAATTAAGATAGCCCAAATACAAGTTATGTACAATGATCTGGGTAGAGGTGTAAACTATCCGAGGTTGATATTGTGATACGATCATGTCTGTAGTTCATCTTAACCTTTGTCGCTAACCTCGCCACTCGCGAAGTTAAAAATATTCTAACACGAGTTCGTGACCGACCTTCGGACACTTTCATATTGTATCTCTATCTGTTTTCTGGCGACATTTGCACTGAAATACATTTGAAAACTTTTGCAGTTTCACAAGTGCAGTAGTTTTCAGGTTATCTTTTTCGTTTCAAAAGCGTTCTGGATATGATGTATGGGTTTGTTTTTAAACAACAAACAATTGTTATTTACATTTCAAACATCCCTCTTGTCTTTTAGTTGATATCATAACTATTATAGTTGAGAATGACATATCTTCTACATTGAAAGTCTGACGCAACTTTTTTGGCCACCTTCTGACATCACATCCATCCAGTCATATCCTTCAGATACGCAATCTCCGTCCGGGCTTCTTAGGAATACAGTCGCACGTTTCATCTGTGTAACTATTAATCTTATCGTTGGGATGGCTCTACATATGAACATATTTTCCTAATGATGAAATGGGGACGTATATAGGCTGTTGATGATGAGTTAATATTTATCTGTTCTCTCTGTATAACCCTGTCAGATCTATGTTGCTCCAGGCAACAGCACTAAATGCATCCCCCGCGCTGGCACCGAGTGCACGCACGCACGCTCGTGCGCGGTTCACAGACCGCTCGCTCGTTTAATCGCCCCGAGATAAACTTCCCGCCTGGACAGCCGCCAACTCATCGAAACTTTCACCTCGCACGATACGGGGTGGTAGCTGGGTGCTCGGAGGGGTATACAATGTAACAAGAACTCGAGGCGGCAAATTCACAGTCACAATCAAATGAAAATAAGAATTAAAAAAAATTTCCCAAAACGCATTCTTGATGCTTTTTTTAGATTGTAAAACTGTCAAAGTAGATTGAATGCGACAAAATATGGTTTTCTGTATAGCAGACGCAGTACTACAGTGCCCTTAGAAGTTTCTTGAAGGGAGTATTTTCTTTGTTACCTTCACCGTGTTTTTGTTTTGTTTAAGAAATAAGCTTTCCTCTTTGTTGGATCCATTGAAGAGATGCACCTCTCTCGAGTAGTGATAGACAGTGTAATGGAGGGTCGTTTTGTCGCCGTACTTTCCAACACCCCGTACACATCACAGTGACGATGATTGTACTACGCACACTTTCAGAATATATAATTGAGCTGTACCACAGATTGTTGGATGATGTACGCGTTATGGCTACTCCATCCGTCCGACACGACGCGCGCTTCGCTCTGCCCACGTACATGATTAAGTTTACAACGTGAAATATGGAAAAATTCGTTGGGACAGCTGGCGTGGCGCAAGTCTTGTTTAAATATTAACAGCTAGATCAAAGGCTCGCCCGCACGGACATTAAACCCAGATTAGGTAATTAAAATGACCTGGTTACAGGGGCAGGGGGTGAAACTGCAAAAATGTAATTTTCTTTTATTGTCATAATGATTCAATTGAATGAAGAACATTGTGGTGAACCTGCGGGATACTTGTTTAGCTGTTGTCCTCAGATCTAAATAATTTGTGGTCGTTATTTCCGTCAATTAGTTACAAATGCTCAATCAGTGAAGTTGCAATTGGCGTGCTATACAAGGTACGAGGTCGGATGATTGGCCCATTAAATAATAAAGTCAGCGCGCGCGCCGCGTGCCGCGACACCACAACAACAGTGATTGTCTCACTGTGACAGGTGACAGTCCTCTGCGGGAGTCACTTGCACGTTCCCTCATCGACAGCTGCCAATGCGCGCGCGCACTATTTAAAGCCTAAGTAGGGCGAGTCAGTGGGGCGAGGATCTGGGCTCCCCGTGTTGTGGTGTATAAGCAAGCAATAGTAGAAGCAACGGTTTCCGTCTGTCAGTGCTATTGTCGTGTCTGTGTCAGTAGTCTCTTGTTCGTTGTGGGAACGATATCGGCGAGTTTTCTTTGAATTTACTGAAATGGTTTCGTCTGATTGATTCACGGTTAATAGCTGCGGAAAGTTGTGGGGCCTTTTTTTTTTTTTTTTTTTTTTTTTTTTTTTTTTTTTTTTTTTTTTTTTACGGAGGGGAATCTTCCAAAGATACCCGGCTCTTTAGGGGAGGAGCCGGGTTATGTAGGATTTCTACCTACTAAACCCCTCCGGTGGCCATCTGCTGCGCATGTCGGAGAGCTCTGGGTCCTCCAATGGAACGTCTCCAGTGCTCCCCTAGCGCTATGCATATCGCACTTCCTGGGTTGATGTGCCAGCCCTTAAAAATCTATTCGCAACGGAAACGGGGCCACACCGTTTCCGCCGCCCTCTCGGGATCGAGGAAAGACACCCAGAGCCCCAACTCTGTCTGTCTTCGGTCCCCAGCCCTGTACAACCGGGGCTATGGTGGTAGGACTGCAGGGCGAACGTTTCCGTTGCCCCTTCGCCTCCTCCTCCGAGCGGGGTCGGCCCTTTCCCGCTCCCGCTCTGCGGTCTCCTTCTGCAACATTACTGTCTCACAGAAGGAGACCATTGCTCCCCATGCAGATTCCCTCTCCAGCATCACCGATATGACGGTAGCCAGAGAGAGATCTCCCCCCACTTCATTTACCAGGATCTGCCGCTCATCCTGCCACGCTGGGCAGTCTTCGAGCGTGTGCTGCGCAGAATCCCGGCTATCCCCGCAATGATGGCACTGTGGTGTGGGTTCCCTCCCAATCCTGTTAAGGTACTCACCGAAGCAGCCATGTCCGGTGAGCACCTGAGTGAGCCTGTAAGTAACACGCCCCTCCCTTTCCAACCAAGCCTGGAAGCTTGGCAGGATTGCGCTGACGACTCGCTGGCGCACATTTCGTGGTTCTGTGAGTCGCTCGTGCCACTGCTCCAGAGCACGTCGCCGCGCTCTCCTTCTTAGCACTTCCACCTCCCTCGGGGCCACCCCACCCTCCTCGCGTAGGATACGAATCCGGTCATAGACCTGCGTATCCATGACCGCCAGAATGTCCAGGGGCGGGAATCTCGCTAGGACAGTAGCCGCCTCGTACGAGATCGTCCGGTATCCTCGTGCGATCCGGATTGAGATCTGACGCTGTACGGCGTTTAGCACCATACGGCGCCGGGCGCTCGTAAGCCTGTCCGACCAAACGGGCGCGCCATAGAGCGCAACAGACCTTACGACACCTGCGTAGAGGCGGCGTACTTCTTCCCGAGGTCCCCCGAGATTTGGCAGCAGACTGTGCATAGCACCAGCCACTCTGTGAATCCGGGGGACAAGGAGTTTGAAGTGCTCCTCAAAGCTCCAGCGGCTGTCCAGAGTGAGACCAAGATACTTAAGGCTCCGCCCCACCTGTACACCAATACCACCCACCTGCACTGACGTGCTAGGCGGCTCTACACCCCGCCGTAGGTTGTGGAACCACAGAGCCTCAGTTTTCTGAGGTGCCACATTAAGGCCCAGCCCACAGATCTTCTGCACAACGCAGGCCACCCCCAGTTCAGCGAGCTCCCTGGCGGTCTCGAAGTTCTCCCCTTCAGCCAGCACCAGGGTATCATCCGCGTAGCAAACGACATTGACGCCGCTGGGGAGTTCCGCCCTCAGGACACTATCGTATGCGAGGTTCCACAAAAGGGGGCCCAACACTGACCCCTGTGGCACCCCGCACACGACCTCCCTCTGGTGAATGATACCGTCTCGTCCCGGATACCGGATGCGCCTGTCCGACAGATAGGCTCCGATCACGTTCTGAAGATAATAAGGCATCTGATGATAGATCATTGCCTCTCTTATTGCGTCCCAGGGCAGTGAGTTAAACGCGTTGACTATATCCAGGCTTACAGCCAAGACAACGCTGCCCCGGGACACAGCCCGCTGCGTTAGCGCTCGAACGTGAAGGATTGCGTCCACTGTCGAACGACCCTGTCGAAATCCGAACTGTCTGTCAGACAGGTCCGGGCCATCCTGCATCAGGTGCCTGCCGATCCGGAAGGCAATGACCCGCTCGAATAGCTTGCCTACCTCGTCTAGCAGACAGATAGGACGGTATGCAGAGGGAGAGTCTGCAGGTCTTCCAACCTTCTTTATGAGAACCAGCTTTGCTTCCTTCCATGACGACGGGAAGCAGCCACCCTTAAAGCATGCATCGAACAGACGTCTTAAGCGGTCCCCTAAGACGGCCAGGGCCACTACCCAAGCGCGGCCTGGAATGCCGTCGGGTCCCGGGGCAGTGTTCCGCGCGGCAAGACGTTTGACGGCTATCCTAAGCTCCGCTTCTGACACTGCTAGCCCGTCGTGCCAGCCTGATGAGTCTTGGTTAGGTGCAGGCCTCCCAATCCTCCCACTGTTCCGAGGAAAGAGTCCGTCAACTACCCTTTCCACCAGTTCGGCATTGAGAGTCATGGTTAGTGGTGGGACCCATGGCCGGAGTTTGCCCATTACGGTTTTGTACGGGCGTCCCCATGGATCCCTGTCCAGCCCTTCCAGGAGCTCACGCTGTGACTCCAATCGGGCCTCAGATATACACGCTTGTAGCGCCACCGTCGCATTCCGGTACTCCCGATATGCCAAATCTCGCTCCTCTGACGTGGCTCTCCGTCGTCTTCGGGTCCTCTGGTACTGGCGCCTGTCACGCAAACAGGCCTCGCGCAGCTGTGCTATGGTTTCAGACCACCAATGCACCTGTCCCGTCCTCGGTTCAGATCTAACGCGGGGCATTGAGGCATCACAAGCCAATGTCATTCTGTCCAGCATCCAGGACGCTGTGGGGCCTAATATCAGATAACGAGGCTTCCTCCAATGACTCTGTGCTGATGCGGATGCTCAATCTATTTGAGTCAATACGTCTAAATTGACATAGTTCTGTTACAGACGTATTGCCGACTGTTTTGTTATTTATAAATCAAAATAGAACTCTCATGAGTATAGTATGTAATCCCAACTGTAGCTTTTAATGTAGTCTATCTCGACAAATGGAGAACCTGAGTATTCCGTGTAATGGCTGCTGGCAGAGGGGCGGCGGGCTCGGAGTGGTCGCCGCCCTCGATCTCCACCAGCTTTTTAATTGGCTTCGAGGAGCGTACTCCATTCACGACCCGCTCTCAGTTGGAATTGCAGCGAGCGAAAATATTATAACTTAAAATATTTTTAAGTCAGAAATCTGATTCCAATTAAGTACTGTGAAATTGTGAATTGAGGGATTTGTTATTCACTTTTTAAAAAACATTCAGATTTGTGAAAATAACCTGTTTTAGTATTTCTGTTTTGAATTATAATTGTTGTATATTATAGTTTGTCCTTTGAGATGTATCTAGACATGTATACCACGTAAAGCTGGGGCAGTGTTAATTGTCATCTCACTATCGATCCAGTGAAACACGATTCCGTCGGATTCAATCCGTCGCTCTCTCGCTACGCATGGAATCAGTTTATAGTCACGCGTTCGCTTGCACTTTGCAATTTGTTTGAGCGCGGCGGCGGCGCGCGCGCAGTTAGTGCGAAACTGTTAAATTGGAACTAACGATGCGTGCTATGCGTTCCAGATTGTATGATGTACAACAATAACATTATTATGATTTACATATAACTTATGTGACTACCGTTGCTTGTGAAAAAGACGTATTTTATAGTAGTGCTCGCAGCCAGCTATCGTACAGCATGCTAAATAATTGCTTTCATAAGCAAGTACCTATATGCTCTGTACACTGTTGTAGCACTTAAATAAATTTTGACTTAAACATCCCACGACTGCCCGTGGGTATCGTAATTATTGCAACTGATGTACCATCTTCAACGCCAAATACTTTTTAAGGACATGCGCTAAATATGTTAACTCATACAGCATTCATTGAACGCGAAAAGATATTAATGTCAACCTTTGGGGGCTTTATAAATATATAACTGTCATAAAAACCGCCAAGCATAGTAAGGTACAAAATATACTCGCGCCGGTTGTCGAGGGCCTGCGACATGAAAAGGACATGAATGATATTCATATCAGTCAGACATGACGTGGACATGTCCCGGAAACGTGACGGGGTATCCGGAAACAATAGCGGACGGGAATTATATACGTACACAACAGTATGGGTCCTGCGGCGTCCCTTGCGCGACCCTCCCGTGTTCCGCGTCACTGTTGCGATGGACATGTTTGTTAGTTGTTGTATAAACGTGATATTACCGTCCGCGTCACATAAAGGTCACTTGACGACATTGGGTCGGTGTTTGAGGTCCCGTGGCCCTGCTGTGTCTGCGTGCAATATGGTAGTTTAGTTTATGTAGTCAAATCAATTACTTTATAGGGTTCCGAGGCCAAAGGATACAGTTGTAGCCCTTTTGTTGAGGTAAATCCGCCTGTCTGTTCCTCCTTCTGTCAGGGCTTCTGTCTACCAAACAGAAATAGATAAACATTTGAAATTTACACATATGGTGTAGATCAATGTCCCAATATCAAGATATTGTACAAAATTATTCAATATTTTTTGAACACCAATAAACATCAACTAAACACCGGACAATCTCTTATCACCGGACTTATCTCTCTGCGGCGCCGGCGCAGGGGTCAAGCGTTGAGTTTGTTTTGATGCTTATAGATGTTTGACATCAGTGAGTTCTATCATTTGTTTTTCAAATGATGCACACTAAGTTGAGCCCTCAGCAGTTGTAAGACGAGACAGTTTACTTGTGATCGTTTCAGCTATCTGAGATTGTAGCAGCTCTCTGAGAGTAGATTGTATTGTAATTGACATCTGTATACGAATGGGCCGAGCGAGAACGGATTCAGGTACATTAGACCCACAAAATATTGTCGTGTACATAACACACACACACATATGGGAAAACTGGTACATTGTGACTACAATCCTGTTCGTTATTTATCGGTTTACGAGGGACAATGCTGGCAATGTGTGCACCACTTACGTGGCACGAAATATCTTTGATTCCAAACTCGCGGTACTCTTGATCCTAGAGTGGTTTGCAATTAATTTATACAAATAGAATTGTTTATTCAAGTAAACCTTATAGTGGTATCCAATATTGTTATTTATATCGCCTCGACTGGGGACTGCGGTGGCTTGTCGCAGCTGTGATCCAATCAATACATAGATACATTTATTTTAAAATCTGCAACAGTTACGCTTGGTTGAACTTATTCTACGAATCGATATAAACATATGTTGCATCTGCAAAAACATGCCGCAAACTCATCTTGTGCTCGTGCCGCGAGGCAATAAGCGATTGGTTTCAGTTTGGGAGCCTGAAAAATACAGAAATAATGAATTTGAACTAGCTATTGCGAGTGGTGAATGTGAATTTAGATGCTAACTTATATGATTAATTATGTATTGGGCGTATTGATTATTCAGTTCAGAAATATTTGCTCCATTTTTCCAATCAATGAATTGATTTTCACCCTTACGATCAGTGCTTGCCTAGTCCCGAGCGTGTACCCTAAAGACGCCTGTCTATTTCCCTTTGACAAAGGTAGCGATATGACAGCGTAAGCCAAAAATAATTGTTTCCCGTTGTTTACCTGAAAACAAAAGGAATTCATAACATGAACGACGTTTTAATTCTCGCTCGTGTAATTTATTAGGTGGATTAAATTTACCTTTTTGATATTGTGTCGTGTGTCCGTACGTACGGGGCGATGGATCCCGTTGTACCCTTCGTGGCAGTACCTGTACATTATGTGGTCTCGTTTCCCTCTCTTCGATAACATCACTCCTTACACCAGTCAGTGTGGTATCCTCGTCTAGTAGCACTGCGCCGTTCTTTACAGCGCTTGTACGTATGGCGACATAAGGAGCAAGAGAAGAGCAGGTGAAAGATGTGATGTTGGATGACAACTACTTTTCCACCGATGGAAATTACTCCAAACTTCTGAGAAGAAGTTTAATATACTATTATGTGAAGTACTATACCAATCCGCATTGAGGACTGGGCCAAGTGGTGTTGATGTCCACAGGAGTTTGCAGAATTCCATGGGAGGTGATAAGACACCTTCGATTGTATAGAAGCCGTTGTGTTGCGCTAAGATTAAATAATTATTGTAGTATGAATGATCATCCCGCTAATACCCACTCCGTGTTCCCCGAAAATTGCAACTTGGAAATCTTCAAAAGAAGAGTAAATGGGGCATTCTCATTCTCACTGCTCAAAATTGAAGATTTTATGAAAACTTCTTTTTGACCAAACTAACTATGGATTATATAAATATAGTCGTTACTCTATAAGATAAAATTAATTTCAGACCTTACAGCCTTCTATTTTCTGAGATATTGGGGTTTTAAAAAAAAAAGCCTCCATGGTAGTGACATTGTGCACATGGACGTGACTTTCTATACATTTTTACTAACCATGGAAATGAAATTGTACTTGGAAGTGACATTTGATGTAGTGTATGAAATAAAATACTTAATTAGTTAGTATAAAATACTGTAATTTTTAAGAAATGTAATTTTTAAGAAATCAAATTTCAATCATACTTATTAATTATAAAAAAATGATGACATTGGTTATTCGGTCTGTAAGACCATAGTAATTTCAGCTTCAAGTATCTAAGTTTAAATAAAACCTTGAAATCTATATTTAGCATTGATACATTTCTAGTAATCATTAAAAAATCTAGGTAGGTACTTTAAACTCCCTAAAGCAGCTAAAAATATCCAAAAATCAACAGAAAACAAAACAACTTTCTCTCTTAATTATTTCTATTAATGCTAGGTACTTTCTAGTAAAACAATCAAAAAATCAACAATATAATCATTAGTCAGTCTCAAATTGACTCTCAGCCTTAAATTCACTGTTTTCTTATACCTAATTATTACAGATTAAGATAGGAACTGTGTTATCAATCTTATCATAAAAAAATAGCGTAGTCTAATCCTTATTGAATATTAGCATAAGCGGTGAGATCTTCAACTTTAAATTCCAATTCTCCGCGTCGACCAGGTGTTGGTTCTGATAAAACAGCAATAATGTCTTCACCCGGTACGGGAAATATATCCTCTGGATCTATCCATATAAATATAATGTGATCTTTGGTAAGTCTCTTCTTTTTTGCAAATTTAACTTTTGGTTCTACTCCTTCAAATCCAATTATTTGTCCCAGAAAATGCTTTTCAGTCTTTTTTGTCAAAAATCTTACTACAATCCACATTCCTTCTGTATAGTCTGGTCCTGAGCTTCTTTGTTCAGTCATCGTAATAGCATCAGATGCGTCACACGGAACTTCATTTTCGTTATCCTTTGAAGACAAATTGTAAATTGTTTCAGCTGGAACGTCGCCTGCAACAATTTCGATACTAGGTCCAGGAACATCAGCCAAACATACGCTATCAACGAAATCCACATAGCCTTTTGGTAGTGAGTAATGAGGGCACATTTCTCCAGGTTTACAAGTCACACATGTCAATCTTCTCAAAAAAATTCTGCTCGAGTTTGTTGCATCCCAAGTTATTTGATGGATTTTGAGAGTTCCAGGAATGCTTTTTCCTTTGTCTGACAATATTTTGTCTACATCCTCTATATCTGCTTCAGTAACGACAGAAATGTCGACATTTATGTTGGCTGATTCAACGAATTTCATGAAAGTAACAAGATCAGGGATATCATTTCCTTCGGCTACTTTGCGATCTGCTGTACGTTTGACAACAGCCCCCACACCATCCATTGGACCTTTCCCGTGTCCAGCTTCGTTAAAGTTCCACGTTGCAAGTTTTATTCCATATCGCCGTGTCAAGTATTGAGAAAACAAATAAAATGCTTTCCGATTTCTATACTGTGCCGTTGGCCCATCGCTTAAAATGTGTAGTGTATTGAGGGAATTCGGAATCGACAAATATATTTGCCGAATAATTTTACCAATATGAGCATAAACGGCACTGGCGTCATGTCGCAAACAATCTGAAACTGTGCAAAACGACTTTGTCTTTAATTCGCCAGTATCTGGGCATTTGTAATAATACACACCGGTATGGAGAGATATCTGCAGTCTCGACGCACCAAAATGTACAGCCTGAATTTCGTCCGCATATTTGCAGCAGTAATTTTCGGCAAAATCAACCTGCATGAACATTTCACCAACGGAAAGATTATTCTTTAACGACGTAGTGGCCGCATATTGATGCCTGATGAAGTAAATGTGTTGCAAGAATGAATCTAAACCTTCAAGAAACTTCAGGAAAAGTGATTTTTTACTGATTACTTCTTCAGTTTTCACTGTTCTACGTACTTCTTTTTCTTTTCCTTGTATTATTCTTTTTTCTTTCGTCACTGTCCATAATTTGTACGTCGTTTCAGAGGAATCGTCAAATTCTTCAATTTTCGGAACTTTATTTTTGCATATTTCACATTTGCGTAGCATGCATGCGTCTTTATTAATGTCACAAACTAACGTTTTACAGAGTTCGAGTAAACTCTGACCAGAAATGATTTTGAGGTATTTAAGTTTGTCAAACATCAATTGCATATTTTCGTGCACTACACAAAGACACGTATCTCTCTCAGAAATTTGTCGCTGAACTATCCAAAAAGGCCGCATTCGATAAAAAGTAGCTAAGCTTATTTTGAACCTAGTTTCCGATAAGAATTTTTTGTGAAGGTTAATCATCGTGTCAGTTAAATACCGTTTTTGCTTCTTCATTTTGTTTTTAGTTATACAGTCCTTTTTGCCAGGACACATTTTGGTGTTGTCATCCCTTTCTAGAAACTTTTTTATTGCGTCGCGTAGTATTTTAGTTTTATCTGGCCTCGTTTTAACTGGACTCTTCTTTTCAGGCACAAATTTTACCACGGACTTAGGGTGAACTGCTCGTGAAAGTTGTACTCGCAAGTGGTGAATTTTTCGTTGCATACGTTGGATTACCTGGTTCTGTTTTTTCACTAAAAGGACAGTTGCTTTGTGTTTTTTTTTGCCAACTTCAATACCTGTCAGCATTTGCCTGCTTGGAGTACTACATTCTGTACAGCTTGGACTATTATGGGATGATAACCGGGGTGTTGATCTTAATGAACGCAAACCAATGGAGGAAGCACTATCACACCTTGACTGACGACGATTTTCACTATACTCATGAGGAGCAGTCACATCTGCTCTTGGGTTAGGTGGCCTAGGGTCAAGCAGAGATGGCGATACAGGAGGACTGGATGCTGCCGCGTCTTCGTTAATCAGTAGATCAGATCCAGGGCGACGGATGATTGCTTCTTCATCACTTGTTGCCGGAGTATTTTCACGCAAGTGATTTTGTAGTGCTTTTTTGCGTTTTTGATTTAGTCGGGATCGAGCTTTTCTTTCTCTCCACTGTTTAAGTTGCCAACGGTGTTCCCTTGGTGTCATATCAGCAACAAGTTTAATAATTTTTTTTTCCTTTTTTGATGCTAATCTCGCCCTATCTTTTGCTTTTGCAGCCTCGTACAAAACAGGATCATTCTTTATGCGCGCTCTTCGCCTCCGTTCGCATTCTCTTTTTTGCTTGCGTATTTCTTCGGCGGATTTAGTTGGTTTTTTGGGCTTCGCCATCTATCAAAAAAAAAACAATAAAAAACTTATAAACCCTGTTGTACGTTCACACTTGTGGTTAATTTAGCTATAATAGTCACTTCCATGGATCAAAGGTCACATCCATGGGTACATTTTTATCCACGGATCAATGGAAGTGACATCCATGGGTGTGACTTTTTTATATTTAGACACGCACTACATAACCTCGAAAGCCGGCACGACCAAACAATTTTACCTCAGTATTTGTCATATAAAAACACAACAAAACCACAAACATATAACGCAATACATAAAGATATGTACTTCTGACGAACAACACAGTTGTGACCACTTATGCTTTTCCAGTTGTGAGAATGGAAATATAAAACTTACTTTTTCACGATGTGCGCACCGCAGCCCCAAACTGACAACTGATTTTAAATATGGCCGACCAAGCCTTGTTTATGCCCTATTGTGTTCCGATACACGCATAATATTTTTCGCACCATACTGAGCGTGACATACAGCCATGGAAGTGACGGAAAAAAAAATCACAAACTTTAAATAGATATGACATATGGTTTTTATTATTTTTGATGCATGTTTCATTATTATTAATTAAGTATATTTATTCTTTTGTAAATTGGCTTACTTTTTTAATGTATTTTTACAACCGAATAAAAAGATAAATGCTTTTTTCTATAGAAAAACGGTTTGGTCACAGCCACGGACGGGACATTTTGGGGTACTTAAGAAGCAATAAAAAAAAAATTAACATAGTTATACATTTTATTTTAGCTTGACCTTATAGTATTTTATGCATTCTTTCGTATATTAAAGAATCATACCGCTGCTCAAAAGCTATCTGGTAGAAAACAGCTGGTCACAGCATTTTTTACTGATTTTGAGAATGCCCCAAATAGGCACCTTCTAGACCAACACGTAACATCGTCGACCTCATTGTCACTTACCATCAGGTGAGATTGAGGTCAAGTGTTGGTCTATCTTCAATAATAATATTAAAAAAACACAAGCCTCTGCAACGCATGTCGGCATGCAGCCCGTCGGATCCCGGGTTAGAATGGAATCAACGCGTCCCTGTCACACTTACACCTCTGTAACACCGTCTGTAATCCGCCGTCGTAGATAGTTCACGGTCTAAAAATGTTCATTCTGGAGATATGTATGGTCATATTCATGTTTATATCTATCTCTTTATTGTTCGAAAATAGTATTTTACAACAGAGTATTTCTTCACGCACTGTCGGATGAGCCCTGCTGTTGTCCTAAATCTTAGCGTCATGTTGCAGTTAGTTATACTGTTTCATCAAGTGTGTATGCGTTATTGCATATACGACTATGGTTATAAATAATAGGCAGGCAAATAAATACGTTTGTTAAATCAATCAAATTACGTTGAATTCCAATGTTGAACAGACGTCAGCATCTGCAGGATGATTGTCCTGTTCTACGCATTGCTGCTGTGTGCACCCATGGGAACACAGGGCCTGTTTATAATTCAAAACATGAACCGTACGTCACCCAGGATTATACAATATGCAACCATTTCAAAAATATATAATTGTCAATGATGTAAGACCCACACTCACAGGTTCAATGAATTCTGCGTACATTTGTTGAAGGTTGTTTCCGAAGAGTTGAACGTTTCCCTGCCATTACCCTAGTTGGCTTTGTTCCACGTTCAGTGTGGTCTGCATCGGCTGCGGCTACAATAGCAGCACCAAGCAGGTCGCTCGATCGTACGTACGAGACGATCAGTGGGAGAGAGACTCACAGGGAAAGGCTGCATTCGATTCCCATGTCTGCTTAAAAATAGTTTCTGGCTATATACCAATAACCTCATATTTACTTGAGATATATCAATCACTGGTGTACAATGATCATGCTGTTCTCCTCGATCTATACCTAGGCTGTCGCTCCATCTAGTTTAATGGTCATCCACTTATAATTTCATGTTATCCATGAAGATGACATGATGGGTGCTGGAGACAGGTCCGTCGTCCACCTCGGAGGCGCAGTGAGGATTGGTACACTTTAAATTAAAATGTATTTTCAATCGTATTGGTTAATTACATTGCACGAGAAGTTTTATAATATTTGAATTTTGTGTTTTCCTTAATTTTATCGCTGTAATACTGTTGTTTCAATTAGAATGGGGATTTGTTCAGACCACAAATTTAAAATTATTTCACGAACTTAAGATATATCATAAGTAGTACGGTGGTATATTAGTAATTTTCGACTCCTAGACTCTTCATCAGTAACTTTAACCAGCTGATAGATGATCAATGATGATGAAGTATTATATGTCAATGCCACAAGGATTCCGAATAATCCGTTCTTTAAATGTTCTGGTCGGAATAATTTAGTACGAAATGCGAATGACGGTAAATTGAACAAGTAAGAATCCAATATTTTTATAATGAACCGGATCGAGTCTTCGGTCGTGGAACAAAGTGTCTGGAGTGTTTCTCATTTATTTGGATTTATTCGCTGGATGAATCTCGTCGAGCGCCGACGCGGGACGTCCTCGTCTCCAAACCGCGCGTCCTCTTTGTCCCTAATCTTTCACTCAATTATTGGAGAGACTTGAATTCATAATCCCTTATGATTGACTTGTCCTAATCTCGATGTTACATAATAATGGGGTCCGTTCGAATCGACTTCAAACTTCTTACGGCGGGCGTTTCTTAGAGAGTGCTAGACTAACATTACATTTCACATTACAATCTCATACGCTGCGCTAAAAATGACTATATTTTACAAAATATTTTTATGTAAGATTTTCTCTCCACATGATGAAAACTGTCTAGTCTTAGTGCTAAGTTCCTGGAAAGCTGTTTCTCTAACAAAGAACTTAAGTTTTTGATAATATGAGCAAGGAAGTTTGAACGATGTCGGATTGCAATTTTCAAGTGTTGTTGTATCGGCCGCGGCGTGGACGCTTGTTGGTCGACAGCCAACTTGCAATTTATTATTTGCCGCCCGACGCGCTACCGAGCTATATTTTATACGATAACACATAAGTTTCATCCCGTCCCATCTCACTAATATTGTAAATGTTTGTATGTTTGTGTGGCTGTAGGGTAGTATACACATACGTAAATACTTGCAATATTTCACCGTCACAGTTCTCAGTGTCGGACACTGAGTTTTGTACAAAGTTTGGACATTTCGTCGTTTATATCTCTCCTCATATCCTCGCCGCTTAAAATTTTGGTTTGTACATAGACTTGGAGTTGGTTGAACGAGTTTAACTATAGTACTGCAGATCTCGTCAAATCTGAGGCCATGTAGCTACTACTCGTATATCTTCATTCTCAAATGTTGAAATACTGGGTTGGGATTGTTCGGTGACGTAGAGTAGCGGTATTGACACTTCGCAACAACTAGCTGGTGGTAGATGACTGCTAACAATGCTGATGGGTCAAGTGCTGAGGTGCTGCAGGAATTTCTGAACCTGTATTTCCCGGGAGGCTCCACGTAGTTCTCTGAACGGAGTGTGATTATAACATCCAGCACTCAGATTATGTCGTTTTCTAATATGCATAGGATACTGTTCATCCCCGTAATTTATTTCTGTGGTATTAATTGTAGCGTGCGTAGACGAACCCGCGGTTAAAATATAGTACATTAATAAATAAAACTGTCAGATTGTCTTGCGTATTTAGTAGCTTGCCCATTATTTTTGCGGTAGCCGCCGCTTTGACTTTTACGTGTCTTAATTTTGTTTGTCTTATATCAGAGCTGTTCATCTGTTGAACATGAGCCTGCCTGACTCGTACGCAGACATGTCGATCTCACCCTTCCAGGTTGTTCGACATAATCACCACGATTAGCAAGCCGGTTGGTGATCGCTGTAAGATTTAGGTGATCACAAGGTAAAAATAATTAAAAAATAAATGGTTTATTATGTAAGCCTTGATAAGAATCATACAAGAACTGAAATAAAGTAAGCAATGAACAAAATAAAAATAATTGCTCAATGAACTGAGAAAACAATATGTTTTAGTGCTCCTTACGTGAAACGGAATCCTAATTATGAATTTATTTTACAACTTTTCTGCACATTTTACAAATGATAATGAATATTAGGACTTGAGAGTAACTACAAACTAATACATTGTCTCCAAATATATTTTATTATGTTAAAATATTAAGAACATCATGTTTAGAGTGAACCATGCCACGCACCACCATGCCATGCCATGCTCGGAGGGGCGTGCCGTGCGTGTGCAGCGACAGAAATGAACAGAACAAGCATCTTGCGTTGGAGCGTGGTGCGTGGTGCGCGCCGCCGGACGCCGCTGCAGTTATGCAAATAAAAGAACACATACATACTAATAAACTCGTACAAACATGATCATGTCCTAGTCCGTACGGCGGCGGTGATCCGTGTTTGTTTGTTTGTGTTTTCCTTTACCGCTGAGGTAATCACCGCGGCAACTTGCACTGTTCAATTCGCACGAGGACCGGGGAGGGTTCTTTGAATTGAAATGAATTTATTTGGCGTTATCAACTCTATCTTGCCACTCGGTTTGGTGGAGCATTCAATCTTGGTTTCTACATCTCCCGCAAACGACGCAACGATCAAAAACAACAGCCATATAACACTTACTAACAACAGCTGAATAGCAATCTTAAACAACAGACAAATAGCAACCTCGAATGACACAGCGTAATAGTAACCTTAAACAACACGTAAATATCAATCTTAAACAACAGATAAATAGGTACCCTCAATCAACAGGCGAATAGCAACAACAAACAACAGCTGATTCTACAACCATAGATATAGATAAGATTTCCCCTGTGACTCATCAGCGAGAGGCTTCCGAGCGAGCACGCTTAGATACTGCGGTCGTTGCGTCAACTGCCACACCGGGAGATCGAGATGTTCTACATGATAAATCTGTAACAGCGTTAGGTTCAGCTGATGTAGGTTTATATAACTGTTAACTATTTGTGTTTTGTTTTCCAGGTAAGTTAACTCACTTCACTGTTATACCGAAAGATACGGAATAGTATAATTGGTAAGTCAATCTTTTTATTTATCTGAATAATCTGAAAATTTGACGCTGTTTAATATAACATGTTAAGTAAATGAACTTCTCAACATGTGTATTCATTAATAAAGTTAAATAGGTATACCAGTCTCCAGTGGTACTTGGGTATTATATTTCTATGTTATTAATGTTCAATTCAATAATAACACAAGAGAGGAGAAGCTCAACTGAAGTTTCAGAAAACTTTCTAACGAAATAAATTGCAATTCAGATAATCTCAAAACGATTTAATAAAATTATATTGACGCAACGGCAGTGGTTCGTATAGGAAACGAATGGACAATATTTGCAACGGATGATGCTTTTAAACTTTTCTTAACATTAGTGAAACGCTCTACACTGTGCATAGGAAACCCCCTATGGACAATAGGTGCGAGTCCTTCAGGACATTGTCCGTCCAGTCAACAAACACATTTGCATTACCGACTTCTTGTCGTAGTTTCATGGACGCTGAGGTACTGTTTAGCCTTTTATTTTGTGACATTAAATTGGACGTGTGACGTGTCTAAAACTCAATTAATTTTTTCCTTGTTTTTAACTCTGGTTATTTGTGTTTGCCCGGCACGATAACGTTAATCAACTGTGTTAATTATAGCCCCTGTAAGCAGCACGGCTACACGGCTGCCCGCAAATAGCTCTGTTCAGAATGAACCTCACGTAACTACAACCGTCGCGGCGGTTTACTTGTAGCGAGCTGTACAGCGCGCGTGATAATCTGCTTATGTTCATTATTCGTACAACTATATACGAGTACCTTACGATCAGCTCATTCATATTTACAACTATGATAATGATACGGTGGTTTTGATTGACACA
Organism: Carcina quercana; assembly: GCA_910589575.2. Taxonomy (NCBI): domain Eukaryota; kingdom Metazoa; phylum Arthropoda; class Insecta; order Lepidoptera; family Depressariidae; genus Carcina; species Carcina quercana. Next base: position 15,868,277 of record OU342435.1, read on the forward strand.
AAGTGTTTCCTGTCAGGGGCTGTGGTCTGGTACCTCTTGATCTTCAAACGAAACTAAACCTACAAAATGTTGTTCTATGGAATATCTTGTGAATATATCTATATATGTGAAGTCTCTGCCTCTCACCTGGGAATTCTTGTGCATTTTACCCTCCGTTTGCAAGATGTCTTCCGTGACGTAGTGGCTACATGATTAAAACGTTGATCCGAATGTAGCGAGTTTGATTACGGTCGACGTATACTATATATGTCTAGTAATCTAGGGTATTACGTATTCACCTGAGGATTATTTCGGAACACATTTTTTGAGGTATTCCAAATTAGAAGTCCTGCAAAAGGTGTGACATAATTACCTCACAAATATGACGTATGCAATTTCTATAGGTAGACTGAGATGCCTGGCACTGTAGTTAGGATACGAACTCAAGTTGCGCACGCGCTACGAGCGTGCCGCTACAAAAGTTAGTTGAGGCGGCGCACGAGGCGGTGCTGTAGCGTCCGTGTGCTGACTGCGAGCATTGTCTTGTTTTTATTTATTTATTTAGAGACACCAACAAGTTACATTCCAAATGCTTACAAAATACAAACTTACATAACTAAATTACTAAAAATGTTAACTTAATTATAGGTATCCACAGCTTACACAAAAATTAATTTTAAAAAGAATGACAGTCAAAAATGGAAATACAGAAATATAGAATTACAGAATTATGTTTTTAAACTTGGGATTTAAAATAGAAATTGTGAATTTTTTTCTTAAAATCTAACAAACTATCATGATTAATATCTAAATCTAAAAATTTGAAGACAGCGTTGTACAGTCTAACTGATCTAGACAATGGAGAGTTGAAACCCAAATTTGACTTATGTACTGAAACATTAAGTATTTTTGGTACATGTGCCCGTGGTAGTCTACTAGGTACAGATATTCCTGTTTTCAACAAAATTTCAGAACAGTCTATTTTATTGTTAAATAATTTAAACAAAAACATTAGATCTTGGATCTTTCTACGATCTTTTAGGCTTAGTATATTAAAATGTTCCAATCTAATTTTATACGATCTTAGTTCTGGGAGCCTGTAGGATTGTAACGATAGGTGATACAGGAACCTTTTTTGTACACGCTCTATACGCTGTGAGTGAACATCATATTGAGGTGACCACACCTGCGAGCAATATTCCAAAATACTTTTTACAAGAGAGTTATAAACCATAATTTTTGTTTGACATCGCTTGAAAGGCTTCACGTTTCTCAAAATAAACCCAAGCATTTTGTTAGCTCTTTCAATAATATTATCTATATGATAGTTGTAATTTAGCTTACTATCTAATATCACCCCGAGGTCTCTAATTCTATCGACTTCCTCAAGTCGTTTTCCATGTAACATATATGAAGTGTGAAAAATATTTTTGTTACGTGTAAATTTTATATGAACGCATTTATTTATGTTAAGTTCCATACAGTTTTCCGTGCACCAGGTTTCAAGTCTATTTAGATCTTCTTGAAGCAATTTTGAGCAGCTCATCGATCTAATTGGTAATACAATTTTTAAATCATCAGCGTATATATATGCTCGAGCATGGTGAAAACATTTTGTAATATTATTGATAAAAACGTTAAATAACAATGGTCCTAAATGAGAGCCCTGAGGAACTCCAGATGTTGCCTTAAAAACATTGGATTTATATCCATTGACCACCACTAATGATTCTCGGTTCGTTAAGTAGGACTGTTACACGTTGATGTGTTCATTGTAGTGGTGTATCGTGGTCTATACGGGAAACTTAACGGCTTCGAATGCAGAATAGGATCTAGCTTTTCTTCAGATTCTTTATTGTTTCATGGGTGTTATCTTCTAATCAAGGATGTCATGGATAAAGGGATCACTATCACGATTGGTACGCATTTTAAGCTGTGAGGAATCTTCGAATTACTTGTATTCATAAGTGAGGTTGAATTATACCATTCGGATTCGGTAGGCTTCTTACCTACTGTTTTTGTGGGTGCCGGTGCCCATCTTTGTCGTATTTAAAGGAGAGCTCTGGGGTCTCCATTAGGCACTTCCAGAATAAACCCATAGACCTCCTACGCCAAACATTACTGGATGGTTGGTGGAACATTTAGACCCACTCGCTCTGGTGTACCCCCCTGGTGTGCACTCGACATATTGACATGCTACCAGCTTAAAGACTTGTGTCTTTTAAAACATTGTCTTTAAAACTAACTTGTAGTAGTGGTAGCTATATTTAAAGCCTCAGCTATTGAAACTTGAAAGCTACATTATTTCTAGCAGTTCGTCAAGGAAGTTAATAATAACGGTGTGTCGCAGTCTGCACTAGCTCCTCACACGCGAACATGTGAATGCGACCTCTGCACCAGCACTGCCGGCACTCAGCGCTCCCTAGCGTACCATGTCACAATCACCCTTGCTTGTTTCTATGCAGTGTGTTTAAAGGAAATGTCAATTAAAGGTGAATGTGACATGGTTCAAAAGTGGATACATATTTTTGTACCTGCGTAGTAAGTAATAGGTAAGTATTGTTGTTATGTAATCGTGTAGTCGTACAAGTTGAAGGTCGCGATGGATGAGTGGTTGAGTGCGAGGTCGGGGATCATCTGCCGGACGTCTCCGACGACGAGCGCAGGTGCATTCGCAGCGTGGCTCTCGTCGCAGTCGCTCTCACTCCAGGCAGCGGCGAGCTCTCGTTGTCACCTCACAATCTGTTTTGCGCTCAGCTGAGAGAGTCAAATAGCTTGGTCTTTATTGTTTTGCCATTGTTCAATTGATGCAGCAAATTAGTCTGTTTACTGTATTTCTATGTACGATCTGTACGACACGGGCAACTGTTGCATTCTCACTTAACGAATATCTATTGAAAATGTATAAAAGTGTGTATGATAAAGGTATGTAGCTGTAGACGATTCTTCTTCGTCGATCGCCACGACAAACGGGCCTCTTAAACGGCTAAGTTTTTTAGCCTTTCGTTCCGTCAGCTGATTTAGAATTGGATCAACGTTCATTGTGTAAATTGAGAATTAACTATCAATCAATACAAACAATTAATTGAGCCCAACAACAACAACACTGAAACAACTTATTTACCATAGTCACCACCGCGCTTGAATGGTAGACTGTCCATCCTTTTCGATCCCATCACGGGGAGACGTAAGGTGTTGCCGCTCTAAAGCCATATGTTTGTAGCTTGTTGAAGCATCGAGCTATTACAAATATTGTCACATATTGTATAGATCATTAGCTGTATAAGTCCACCGTTGGACATGAGCATCTTCGTCGCAAGGCCTTTCCACGATGGTTTTAGCCATAATCGTTACGCTGTCTATGAGATGTGGTCATATTATACTATAAATCTGCATGTCGTTTACCTACTGGTTAAATGTGTAAGACCAGTGTGCTAAATAAATATTCTGTATCTCAGTCTCATAATGTATTATGTTATGCACCTGGCTCTGGCACTAGCTAGTGCACGCGGGAAAAGATCTCGATCGACCACGCCCACGGGGTGCAGCACGCAGCCGCCGCCGTCCGCGCAACTGTAGACAATATACAGTCACGGTAGGATGTCCAAAGCGAGCCGGCAAGCAAGCACCGTGCCGTGGTACTCGTACTCCACGCAAAATGTCAGTGCGTTACGAAAATAACAGCGTTTCTGGTGAAATTCGTGCGTCCTTCGACGCGCGCGCTGCCCACCGCGACGGACTATTTCCGATGCACCCGCGGACCAGCGCGCGCTTGCATTCATCGATATGTCTGGTAGGGATTACATAGAATTCTTCTGTCAGCTGCAAAATTACATTGCAACTTGAGCCGTTTAAATCTCCGTCAATATTTCGATGTAGTTTGGAAGCTACGCAGGTGTACTGATAGCTGTAGTAAAATGTTGGTGAGGGTGGCGGTGGTCGTTGCAAACAGTCCCCTGGAACATCAGGGACCCACATAACTACGCAGAGTCAGATATAGAGCTGAGACCACACGGCAGTTATTATTCGTTCACGTTTCGTAAAGTCTGACAATGTTTGCATAGTGTCAGACAAAGCGGTTTTTTACAGAGTAGAGTATTCAAGCGCAGGTTATATTTATGAATACGTTTTATACAGTAATACGTGTGCGTGCGTGTGTGTATGTGTGCCAACGTGTAGGTCTCCGTGTGAAATTGAAACGTTTTACGAGGGCTGCCGGCTTACAGAGGACGGACGTGTTATTGCACATCTCCCTGTACCTAGAGCAGGCAGGCAACGCGCGCCCGATATTTTGTTTACTGAATCAGTGCTCCCACTGCACCGCTCTCTGAAGCTTGAGCTGTCGCTCGACAAGCTCTTGGAGTACCTTACATTGTAGTAATGCTAATGGATACACTGTATCCATACAATTGGAAAAGTTTTTAACGAAATCGAGTTTGGTTCAGAATATCGGCACCAATGTTTTCAATTACCACTGAGTCGGTTATATTATTGACTGAGTTATTTTCTGTACACAATGCTACAAGGCCGTAAGATGTAAGGCGGCAAATAAACTTGCGTGTTAGCTAACCAGACGATCATACAACTTTGTATTCATCAACAGCCTATACTGCCTGCCTGCTCTCCTACAGAGTGTATGGGCCATAGTCCACCACGCGGGCCCAGTGCGGATTGGTAGACTTCACGCATACCTTTGAATTTCTTCTCGGGAGTGTGCAGGTTTCCTCACGATGTTTTCCTTCACCGTTAAGCAATCGGATAATGTATTTGAATTGAAAAACAACTGATTACATTTAGTTACACGGCTGAATCCTAACCCGGAACCCTCAGATTGAAAGTCCGCGGCTTATCCACTGCGCCACTGACGCTTTTTAAAATTGGAATATTTGTATTACCACCAATAAAACCGAGTACCGATTGGTTCACCTGCGGGAACCGAACACTCGACGGATCATCATCCAACAGTTATCCACTGGTCTGTATGAAGCGGGGGTTATTCAATGTACGATCATAATAATTAGCGGGTGTATCTCATCTTCGCCTAGCTAGCTAGCTAGTGTAGAGGGCGCGCTGCGAGCCAACTAGGTCAGTGTGGCATGCGAGCTATGGCCGCCGGCCGCGCGCCGACGAGCCGCCCGTTGCCACCCGGAGAGCGGCGACTCTGTCGTCCTCGATTAATAGGATATGTACGCAGCCACCACCACGATGCCACGACGAACATATGATCCCACTACAGTTTGGTTACATCGTCATTCAATTAATATTGGCCGTTCATTGCACCAGGATAAATCCGGTACACTTCTGAGAAGAACACCGATGTGTGTAAAGTGTACCGGAGTCGCTGGTCTAGCGAGTAGACTGGACCAGGGTTAGGAGTTGCTCAAGCCTACTGAAGTTGACGTTAGCGTCAACCTGCGCCTGCTGACGGACCAGCTGTACTACAAATTTTCGGCATCATAATTAGGTAACAGATTATCGCTTTCTGTCATTGTGGATGAAATGTTTAATCGTGTGACATCGTACGTGCATTGAAAACAATGTTCTCGTGTAGTGTTCTAGATCACTCATGCCAGTATTCTTCCAAGACTATAACTTAATAAATGACTATATCACGGATATCAGTGAGCGAGGAGAACACCCACCGGCCGGGGGCGCGGCGCGGGGCGGGGGCGCGCGGCACGGCGACCTTGCGCCCGCGATATTTTTACATGATCGCGAAACTCTGCTCTTAAACGATGAATAATGTCCTGTCTACACGTGCTGCCGCTCCGATGGTAATTAGATAAATAACTTGTATATTTAATGGATAATCTCGTAACCTTCAAAATACGAGTAAAATGTAGCGACGAAACAAGCTAATGTCGGGGAGTTGTTCCTATCCAACGGGAAAGTAAAAGGTGCACGTCACCGTTTACAATTTCCAGTTGCAGTTGATATAAGTATGAAGGCTGCGATATTGAATGTTGTAATGATATCCGTGTCTTGGGTGTGTATTGATAGATAGATCGTCATGCGGCCGTGTCTTTTGAGTGTTGCATTGTATAAATCCAGAGAGATTTAAATATAGTAATAGGTTATAGAGCGGGCATTGGGAAACGTTTCATATAAACATTTTGATCTCAAAAGTCAATGGTATGACAAATGTCTTGTACGGCTGCGTGACGTGATGTGACACTAGTTTGAGTAACTTAATACCAATTGGTAATAAGTTTAGGATCAAAATGTTTGTTTGCTTTGTCCGGTCTATTAATATTAAATGTCTTTGTATAATCTAAGACAAGAGTTTCTTGCTTGATATTTTAATCAAGATTTAAATAAGAATATTTATTTGAAAAGCTCACTCAGCGAGCAATGGAACGAGCTATGCTCGGAATTTCTCTACGTGATAAGGTCCGGAATGAGGAAATCCGTAGACGAACGAAGGTCACCGACATAGCTCGACGAGTCAGTGAGCTGAAGTGGCAATGGGCAGGCCACATCGCTCGAAGAACCGATAACCGGTGGGGAGTAAAGGTTCTCGAGTGGCGACCACGTACCGGGAAACGTCTACCAGGCCGTCCCCTTACTAGATGGACCGACGACCTGGTTAGAGTCGCGGGGAGTCGCTGGATGCAGGTGGCTCGGGACCGGTCGATGTGGCGTACCATGAGGGAGGCCTATGTCCAGCAGTGGACGTTTCCCGGCTGATGATGATTTGAAAAGCTGATTTCTCGCTACAGTTGTGTTCGCTATAAATATAAATTGTAGACTCGCTCTTTGTAGTTATACGGTAACAGTTACATTCTGTGTCATTGCTTTTAATAATTTTAACTCCTCGCTGTTTATAAACCCTCGTTAGTTCGTAGTTGTTGCTATAGTTTGTTGTTTGTCGTTTCGGTGTCGCTTTATTACTACACAATGATTTTTGTTAACGTTTGTTTTGTCTAATTTGGCATGACTAAATGCAAATCTCATTGAACTTGCGTGGGATTGTTGTTTTGTAAATAAGTATGGACTATATCGACAGACTGTAACAATTTACGAGGCTATTGGTAATCGTACACGATCATAAACATGTCGATGGTGTCGGAGGGAAGCTACTAATGTGCTGATGATATTCTTTACAATAAAATCACTATTATTGAGATTGTCTCAGTAATGTATTGTGTGAGTGGACCGGTCCAGCGGTGGCTGGGTCGGCTAGGGGGTGACGCACCGTGGCCGACCGACCGTTCGCTAAGGACAGCTGCCTAGTCAATGACCCAGCAATGAGATCAGACTGTGTCATTGTGATGTTTCTCAACTTCTCTCTCGTGTTGAAATCGGCTGCATTAGTCCACTGTTAGACTTGAGCTTCCCTCATTGGTGGACATGTCGGACTTGCCATAATCACCAAGCGTGACAGGCGGATTGGTGATCGCAGTAATTATACAGCGCACGCAGTTTATTTGGGACCAACAAAAGGGAATGTCCCTCGTGGGTGACAGCAGCACTGCTTGAAGGAAGGTATTCATAATGATACGAGTATGTGCTCCCACACAACAAATTGTCAGTATCAGGAACATTTATAACATGGACATGTAGTGTCTACTGTAACGGCAGGCAATCTCTTTTTAGAGCCTGCTGTCGTAGTTCTAAGTTGACTATGACTCTTTTAAAGATGATTAGTGGGTTCTTGATAGATTTTGACGTGATCAGCGCTAAGGCTCATACTAAATTAAACTCTTAAAAAACAATTGTTGTTACAAATTACGCTGACGTAATGAGAACACTTGAAATTACATTTAATCTCGGGACTTTGATGTAATTCCGTTAATAAGAGAATGAAAGTCTTGTGAAAGTGGGCATTGTAATATTCGTCGAGAACGTGTATTTGAGACGAGGGAAGTTTGTAATTGGAAACAAAGATTTGGTGCGTGCGAGAGTGGGAACTTGATAAATACAGAGCAAACAAAGCTTGTTCATTGTAAAACAATGCTGATGGCTCGTAATCTGGTTTCAGACGTGAATTCTGTCTGAGGTGCTGTGATCGATCACACCATCCGTGGCTGCTGGCGAGCAATGGAAACTGTAGCACCTGTACCTTTCTTGTGACTTGCAACGCCGGAATATAGGTTTGTCAATTTGGTATCCATGTGAATTATGTACCATTACAAACGCGTAGTTTTGCGTCGAAGAATACTATCCACTAAGTAAGACCAGCATGCAGCCATATCCGCGTTGGAGTTCTTTTTCTTATGTCGTGGACTGGATAACAGACTTTGTATATTGTCTGCCATCAAACATTGCAATATTCAAACCCTGGCTCAAAAGAATATTCAGCCTCACGTTATTTTGTACTTTTGCTAAGTACATTGCCACCCCCGGTTGGAAAATGGGTTAACAAGTTGGCGAAGTTCGGCTCGGCACAATCCGCCATCCGCCATTTTGATTTGCAATTCAAATGTCAATTTTCAGTGGCACTTGTGCGGGGTGCGGGGGGGCGGTGCGCGACCTGCAGCGTGCAGGGACCGCGTTAGGAGGTTGTGATGAATTATCAAGATATATTTTCTTTGTTTCCGCTAGTCTCACGCATCGACTTAAAATCTCATAAAATCATCAGCAGAGAAGCCAAAAAACACCAGGAATGTAATTTGAGAAAGTCTTCTACAAAAACACATTCACGTGTCTTTAGACCTCATCTCTGGAATCCCTTGCATCATTGGACATCACCCACTACTTGCATATCAGAGCAGGCAGTAAAATATATTGTTGTCTGCTTACAAACAGAGGGTTGTAAAGCAAAACTTTGTTAATTAAGTTATTTTTACGAAGCTCGCTTATTAACTCCGCGTAACAGCCGCTTTAATAATTGAACCATGCCTTTATTAAATACACCTCCCTGCCCGCCCCTCCCCGCATCCCTCTAGTTACTTCTACTCAGATATTAATGGAACGTTTTACGCGTCCACATTATCTACGTGAGATTTAATTAACAGTTTTTATACGGTGCGGTGCGGCGCTAATGTTTGTTTGGTCGGTGGCGCTACGCACGAGAGCGCTCTCCTGTTCTATAGTAGGCATCACTGAGGATCAATTGCAGCCTGACAACTGAGCAGGACTCCTTCCTCCTCCTCCTCTCTCCTTCTGTTTCTTTTGAGAACAACGAATGTTCTTTTCGGTAATTCAACGGAAGAAAACGAAAACCATCCGTAACCACGCTTGGCTAGAGATCAGCTCGTCGATGGAGGCTCATTTTTGATTGATGCCTTTTATTTTATTGCGGGAATACACGCGGACGTTGTATAGAGATATGACTACACATTGAAATAACCATGGTTGGTCAAGCTAGAGTGAATCCAGCCTTGCGAGACCTCTATTAAACGAGAAATTGTCGGTTTCACAGTCGTCATCATCGACAGCCCATATATATGTCCCACTGCAGGGGCTCAGGCCTACTCTCCTACAGAGAGTGTATGGGACATAGTCCACCACGCGGGACCAGTGCGGATTCGTAGACTTCACACACGCCTTTGAATTTCTTCTCAGAAGTGTACAGGTTTCCGCAAAAGGTTTTCTATCGCCGAAAAGCCAATGGTAATGATTTTATTTATCATTCATACATACATTCCAAATAACAAATGGAACTCATTGGTACGATCCAGAATCGAACCCAGACCTCGATTGTTCAAAGACCGATTCTCTACCCATGTGAGCTACCATTTCAACTCATCGTCACTAGCTGTTGACACATAATGTGTCATGATATCATGAGCATTGTTCATCTCAGACTGAGACCCACTGTACACAGCTTATGCTGAGCTGAGCTGTTTACCCGTTCACGTAATATCTTCCTTGTTAATATGAATAAATTAATTTTCTTTCTTTCAATTTTTCATCACTGAAATGGACATATCTATCAGGAATCTTCCTATAATCGTTATGCTTGGCTGACTACCAAAAAACTCAATTTTTGTATGTTGAAAAACATACATCCACGGTTCAAAAACCTTATCCATCTCCCCAATTAGTGATAAAGTTATCATTATAACTTGTGTTCGCGAGTCGTTCGTCCGCTGCAGCAGCGCCGGCGCATCGGGCGGCCGCGGCCCTCGGGCGCGGTGCACTGCCCTCCCGCCGCGTCACCTGCACCGCACCGACCCCCCCTCGGGCCCTCGCGGCTATTTCTGGACACTGCCTTTGTCCAGAGCCAGAGCCCTTGGCGAACGTGTTTATTTGTTCAAGAGACTTTGAACTTGACTCTGTCAGCTAATGACGCCCTATAGGAGTAATGAATGCAAACAGTGTTCTTACATTGACTAAAACAAACCACACGATATATATAGCATTAAATCAATTAAAATTAAAATGTGGACATATTTTGTAACGAATTTTGATGTGTTACATTGAACATACTATATCTAAATAAAAGCGCAAATGTTATCAACTCTAATATTTCGGTGTCCATTATATGTTAACGCTGGCGCCGCCGGTCCCAGCTCTCCCACATAAACCCAACAACTTGCGACACACCTCCGACATACACACTCGCATGCTCGCACTGACACGGCAGCGCGACGGTGTGCAGCCACGACCGTAGCTTCCGAGAGATTACACTAACGTAAATATTATATTCTACCCGTCACCCTCAAGGTGTGTTTTTAAGTATCAATAAAATCGTAGATTGATAACGGCCGTGTAGTGATGGATGAGTCGGCGATGGTGCCAGTTACACGTCACAAACAATGAGACTGTTGATAAACAATGTGGTGAGTTTTACCTTCAGCTCCTTTTTTAAGCCTCCATTTGTTTTACCTAAATATTTTTTTACTTACTCCGAAGTTTCAAATGTGATAAATCTGTAATAATCCTAGTAGACATGACTTTGTGTAAATGTTATAGGAAAACTTCGAGATGTATTATTAAACTCTATCTTGTATTGTTTTTGCCAAATCATAAAAAAACCTTAACCAAGAAATTCAGTAAGGCGGTCGGGAAAATAAACCTTATTCCAAGGTAGTAATGTATGTACGTTTCCCACTGCCTAGCTTGGTTTCCTTGTACTATACGTAAATAAAAATATAATTGGAACTTGGAATATGAATTCTGAATACAAGCGCGTGTGTACGTACGGGAGAAGGACTGATAATACATTGTGATTCCTTCAGACCGCGCCTCCAGTCTCGTGCAAGTGAGATGAACGCCCCGCAGCTCAGACGCCGCGCCCCGACTAAATAACTACCCGCGTGCTTGACGCTCCCCATACATTACACGGCTGGCTTCAGCGCTCGTTACTCATAAATCCAGATATTTCCTGTTTGCACTGCTTGACCCCAGCGACATTTGAAAAGAACCCTATTCGCAGAGTTGTTTAAAAGACGTGCAACGCCCGCTTTGTCTCTAACTACAGGTATTTAGAGGAGTTTTGCCGATGCAATTTCCTGTATGATTCTGATAGTTTGGGTACATTCGCGGCCAGGATTGCTTTCAGGGAAGTGCATCTGCATCGACACTCCATAATTTGACTTTATTATGTCCGTTTTAAAAAGGTCAGAAATAATATGGATTGTACTGGCACTACACTTCTGATTATAACTGAACTGTTTTGTCACTATTTATGTAGAATGACAGACTGTGTGTGTGGTGTGTGGTGGTGATTTGACTATAAATGTTTGCTTTAATATTGAGGACCCGGTCTGTGAAAATTTTAACATCTACCTGGTACGATTCGAAAGATACATCCCTGTGACAGAAGGACGGACAGACAGGCATAAGACACCCTTTGGGTACGGAACCCAGAAAACGATTAAATAGTCGCTGTTACTTTATCACTTCGCATGAGAACAGTTACGTAGCAATTTTCGTACTAAAACTTTTTGCTACCATCAATCCGTCAGGCGCTCGGGTTTCATTCATTGCTCGAAAAAAGTATGTATCTTAAAAATAGCAACGTTACCGGCGGTAACCGGTAAAGAAAAAAGATATTTTACAGCATTTTCATTACAAATTAAGAAGCAATTTACAACAATGTCTCTAAAAATTCCTTTTATATCGCCCTGAATAACGTCATATTCCAGTGCCACGGTTTATGGGATGGTAATGTCATTGCCCGTGAGAAGGATTCGATGTGACGAGACCTCTGCCTCCCCCTACATCTGGGAGAAGGGAGGCGCAGGGCGGGGGTGGGGTATTAGGGAGGAAATCACTCCCTATAAATCTCTCGTCTATTTGATAGATTCTTAGTAGGATTGACGTCGGGAAGAAGGCGGGCGATGTGTGGGGACGTGATTTTTTCGGAGTGGCGGTATTTCGATATATTTGGACTAGACGGAAAAGGAGAACAGCGTGTTCATTGATAACAGTCGCTCGGAGGAAACATATCAATAAAGTCATACGGATATCATCTGTGGCAATCGTAGTAAAATCTTGTTTCCTTTCTCGTTGGTATTGTGTATAGCCCATGAGCACCGGTGTTCCGGTGTAGGGATGTATTCACGGCTCACCGGGATTTCAGTTCATTGTAGAATGTTGAAAATTAGTTTCGATCATCTTTCCTGAACTCTATTAGATACAATGTTTGTTTTTCAATTGATTTAGGACAATATATTTCGAATTCTTTTCGGTTAGTATAGTTTCGTCGCGCACGAGGTCTTGCACTGGGCAAGTGGGTGGGTGATATTGTTTGTTGTGGTACATACTCGTATTTGTGTAACTTTGTGTTATCGTTTGAACGTCGGGCGAGGACAGATTGTGAACAAGTTGATCGTTGCAGGCACGTGGCGCGGCAGCCGGCGCTCGCTGCGAGCAATCCCAGCCTGAAATACAAACTTATTGTACGAGACAATACACGTACAAGTTTGAATGTTTTCATTGAACAATTAGTTGAATTACAACTTCCAATTAAACGGTGTCTGAGTGTTAGTGCCTCGCGTCAGATATACAATTAATATACAGCGTGTAATACGCTCAGTGCAGTAATGGAGGCGGGGCGTGGCGCAACTGTAATCATATACGTACTAAACAGACCTTCACCGCCTCCCACCTCCCCCGCATGAAAGTGACCCGCTCAAGGATCGGTCCTACTGCGCGTGTATACAAACATCCGTTTGATTTTGGAATTAGAAACCGATATCATAAGATTTGTTTGCAGTGTCCGCTGCGTTTCCCTGCATCACACATTGCTGTGTGTCGTCACTGCACTGCATGCTCACTGCACAGAGCAGGAGGCTTGCTCGTAGGCTTGTTGGTATTTTTAAATCGCTCTTCTGCAATGAGTAGTCTCAGCCACTCGTTGTTGAAAGCGACCGATAGACTAAACGTCAAAGTCGAACACTGACATTACATTGTCCTACAGGTCTGTGTACTTTGCGTGCCGTTTCTGTTGCCCAAAATATCGGTTTTATCAATTCAGGCGAAGATTTTCATTTAAAGTCTAAGAAACGCTCAAGTAGTCTTTCAATGTTGTTTGATTATTGATAATACCAGTTAGAATTGTTTCTGCGGGAATCGGTAAATATTTAACATTTGTAGTTATTATTGGCAACGGACATGAATGATTAAAAAATATGTTAAACCCTGTTTTCATGTGACATGGGGTCAATCGTGAAGTAGTAGTCGAATAAATGAATTGACAAAATCAAATGAGTCGTTAGCGACGATACTATGTCGCACGATGAAATCGAATATAGAGATATACTTGCAGGCGCTGAATCTAAGGTATCCTACTAATATTATAAGTGTGAAAGTTTGGATGTTTGTGACTACTGAATGGATTTGAATGAAACTTTACAATAATATAGCTTATACATCAGAATAAAATATAGGCTATAATTTATAAAGACCATATTGTGTAAATTCTACAAAATCACACTTATAATATTAGTGGGATTACATGGGCAATTTGGGCATAACAAAAACGCGTTGCCTAGCAACCGACCATAGAATATGTAATTCGTATATACAAACTTTCGCGTTTATAATATTAGTGTGAAGACTATTTGAATGTACTACGTCAGATATTGAAATTTCTTTTGTTTCTTTAAACTATTAGCCTACGTAACAGAATAAACACTATTTTGTACCTTATGCTGGAAATGGAGATGCCTTCTATGCCTATCGAACAAGTAGAATAAATCCTGAAGTACACGCGGACAAAGTCGCGGGCGGAAGCTAGTAGGTAATATATGGATCGACGATGTATGTTTGAACGACAATATCGCGATCATCGCGGTATCGGGGTATGATGTTAGATTATTTCTTTGATGAAACTTTATTATTTTACTCGCATACTTACATACACATACATACAGACGGTGTACAAAAATATCAATAGTCATACAATGTCGTAGCTATGTCCGACTGAGTGTGCACCGGCTGCCCAATTGGTGTCATTTATCATTGTTAGCAGAACCAGGTAAAAACGTCGTCATAATTTTTAACGGTACCTTATTTTTCTTTGCAGGTAAGTGTTCGGGTCCTGAGTGCAGTGTATTGTGGTGGTAAGTGTGTCGCAACAGTGAGTTTTCACGTTTGACTCACGCCTTTGTCGCCTGCGCTCGATCCGTAAATTGCCATTGTAGTGTCACGGCGCGACGCCGTTAGGCTGACGAATGTTTGTGTGAATCACCTGTGAAAATACGCCCGTGTGCCGTGCGGTATCTGGTCGACTCGTATTACACCGGGGTCTCATAATTACTGTCATTATCAGAAGCATCATCTACAGGGCGTTACAACGAAGCATCTTTGATAAGAGATGTCTGCCATCTTGAATTTACTACATGATGGCTTTACAATTTTTGTATGATGTAATTGTTGCTAACTGCACACAGGTTGACGCCTGGTGTGGTGTATTATATTGTTTTGTTTATATTCGATCAGATGCTTATACGACAAGCATAGCCGAAAAGCAAAACCCTCGCATGATGTAGTAATTACTGACACAACGGATCATGGCTCTGGCTTCTGTTATGGTGATGAAGTTTTAGCTTTTTCGTCAAAACGACAAATACAAATATATAGTGTTTTGATGACTCTGGTAAACAGTTCAAAGTTTCTCAAAGTCAAAAACATCACCTAGTAAGTCGGATAAAAAATGGAAAGCAATAGTATAGCTTGTAAGCTGAATTGTAAGGTCATCTGGAACCAACGAGTCACTTAGGCTGTTTAAAACTTTTGTGTATGTGAGCTACAGCGGTTATAAAGCTTGTATCGGGGGAAGTGAAGTGATGACGTAAACTTCAGGCGCGTTCTTCCGATAGAGCTGCATATCTACCATGTCATCCAAGTTCAACACAATCAAACTAAGATACGGCAGGTAACTTACACCTACGCACAAAACACCCGAACATGGCGTATGATTGCAAAACAATGTGCGCGTCCGCAACGCAGCCGCCGCGCCCCGGCCCTATCGGTCGTAGCCCGAGCCGCGGTCTGTCTGTCTGCTGTCTTGTCGACTCAATGCTGATAAGGACATTGTTTGTTTTCCTCCTCGTGTTCCACCATTACCTATGTGATGTGAATTTGAAGTAACCAGCTCACGAGAGTCATTCGTTATGAGAATACGACATGTCTTTTACTTGTGACACTTATTATAAGAACAATCCGCGTGCTCGTTGCTCTTGTTTGTTCAGCATTTCAATTAAACAGCAATCGCGTTGTTGTGTTAATGACTGACTAAGATTCTTGGAAACTATGTGACTGAGTCTGCTGAACTTTGATGGACTGTGTATGGTTAATTGTTTATTGTATTGTTTTTTAAAAAGGTTGTTGAGATTGATAAGCTTATTATCCTATACAAACAGAACACATTATTTGATTTTTATGAGACAATTAACTGATTTTAATACTGCGCTAGTTATTTCGAAATTTGTAAACATCATGTGACCTGTGCCAGTTTCCTTTCTGATCTCTAAAATGTCTTTGGTTGTTAAGAGAGTCCAAGATCTTGAAAATTTGTACAAAGTGTATTGTTGCAATAGGAAGCGTGTTTTTCATTACGAATTCGGAACACATCTTACATATTTATTATACCACATGTGTGCGGCCGTCACCGGCGCGGCGTCGACTCGCACGCAACTGTCCTTTCACGGTATTTGAATAGATCTCTCAGCAAACATGTGGAGCCGTATACTTGACACGGGTGCGTGGTAAGTGGGACGTTTGTACAGTTGGTTGGTCCGCTTGTTATTGTGTCCTCGATGCTTGTTCAGTATCCGAGCTCCGCGCCGCGCCGCCGCCACCGGCGCCGACGGATTGTTCTCGACGATGAGACGAATCAGTAGTAGCCTCCGCTGTCTCGGTGACATTGTCGCCCGGACTCCAGGATTGTTGTGAGTGCTCGAGGATTCGTTCCGGAGGTCTCCGAACTTAGACAATTGTTCTCAAAAGAATAATTACATTTTCACTTAATGAGAAAACTTAAAACTAACAAAATTTTGCACAGAGAACATTCGGTCATGATAATTATGAGATTGTACATATTTTTAGAGTATAATTGCAAATCAAAAACAAAAAGAGTGTAGCCATAAAAAAATAGACCAAAAGTTTTCAATGACAGATTTTCCTTACAAGCCTTGTCTTATAATTTATATTTATTTTAGAGAAGACATTGCTGTATTGGAAGCATCGCATCGCTTTGATAGATTTACATTTCAATGCAAATTGAACGTATCGTTTTTATTACCTACATCAATCATCATTTCTCAAATCTACGCCAGGTCTATGGAAACTACGTCGTTCTTCTTGAATAGCGCTATATAGCTAATATTACTCGTCTCAAATGCCTTTAGGTCATGATTCAAACCTATTCAAACAGCTTACCTACTTACATACTCATCGACTTAGCAATATTCATCAATCTGTAAAATACACCAACTTTCTTGCTTTAATAATGCAATCCCTATGATTGAAGGCAAGGTCAAAGACCAACATGACTCTCTACCTACTTTCACTGCTGTATCGACGTCTTGTCATGCTCGACACCTCCATGCAGCTGATCCTCGCCCCCATCACCCCATCAGGTGACGTTGAACGATTCAAGTGACTCGGTTGTATGGATAGAAACTTGTGTGTGTCTGCAGTTGTCTGCATTGAACAAACAACGGGATATTCTTGATTTCATCTTCCGGGGCGTGATGCTGATCTTAGTGTGCGGTATGTCTACATGGGGTGCAAAGTAAACAGAGCGGTACGTCGCGGCCGGTGCCGGTGCTTTCTGGGTCACCCGAGTATAAGCTTATCGGTCACCAGCTGGCAGCAGCGACGCCGGCACCGCTCGTTACCAACGCCAAAAAACTCAACGGGGACTCGCTAGCGCCGGAATGGACCGGCCTGCGAAGGGCCCTTTAACATGTGATGTAGAAGAACTTGAATAGTATAATAATAAGAACGGGGACATTAGACATGTATCAGTAAATAAATGAGACCAGAGAGAGAAAGACGAAATACTTAGTTCTAACTGTATGTAAATCATTTTGTTATTATGTATGTTGTGTTTGTCTGCACACGGTGTCTTCGTAAAGTCGATAAGTTCCGCGCGGATTGCCTCCGAGTGCTACTCGATATTATCGTGGTAACGCATTAGCACCATTATCTGATAAACGGTAATCGAGAATCAGTTGGAGAACTCAAGGTAGCCGGGGAATAGCGCAGCCAACCGGCCGGCCCACACGGTCGGTGCTACTCGCCACACAACTCTCAGTCAGTAGTTGACGAGACGCCGTCGGGCACGCACGCTTACACGCGCTGACATGCGACGCGCATGCGTACAACGAGCTATACATTACTTGCTGTGATCAGCTGTTCGACACAAGCTGTTTTGTTATTGTAGTGATCTCTTTGTGCTGTGATACTAACTTCATCAAAATGGGCCAAGCCTTTGGAACGACAAACTCACACAATGGCGAGAGGCATTACGCTAGGAAAGATATCGGTGAGCTACCATATGATGGTTTTTTAATTAATTGTACCTTGTATTTCGTTTCGATGATAGTCTTCATAGTTTTTGAATCAGTCAATGAGTCATTCATAGTATAATTCGTTAAACATTTCGTCACACATAAATCTTTGCTTCCGCAATGTTTTGATAAGTTGCGTCGGTCGTCGCTCTGATTAGATATTCTAGCTCTTAGATGACGACATCTGATTCATTTCATTAGGAATCTAATAAGTCCAACAACGGAGTTTGCGACAGTAAATTCGTTATTACGAGAAGTAAAGTAAGTCGCGTAAAGTAAAGCGCCTGAGCCAAGACATTGAAGATTCTACCGGTAATGAAGGAAACTGGAATACGAACAACGCCTCTTGTTTTGTGCGACGTAATTAACAGTTGTATTGGATTGGACGCAGGCCAGGTGTACTCGTACTGCTTCTCTGCAGCCGTTAGCCGGTGTAGTTTCTCCTTTAACTTTGTTCGGGTATTTCTTAAGCAACTATTCTTTGTTTCTTTCACAACTAGACACTACTGGATAACTGTTTATAACACTATCTTATTCTGTATCATGAGTACATCAAACTTCTCGCTGCGATAGCTCTTTAATGACTGTTTTATATAAACATCTGATGAATCTTTTGCTCCCCTCTGACATATTCCTGTCAACTCGTTTACCTTTTATCATTGAACATGTTTGCAGTTTGTAATATTATTTCCTACGAAACATGTTTTTCTGTTGTGTTCTGAAAGGGAATCGTCTAGAAGTCTTCACTATCTGCTTGAAAGTTTATCTTTACGATTACGTATAAACAAGTGTAATACAAAACAACAACTCGACACAAATATGACAAGAAGCTATAAAAGTATTCTGCTCTGTATTTGCAGTACGTAATTTATAGTATGTAGTCATGTTTGAGGATAATATTGTTCTCTGATGTTGTACAAATCAAATACTCATTATTTGTGGTTTATAAACGAGGCGCATTATGAAGAATCGAAACAATTATTTGTAATACATAACACTATAATTATTGCTATTCTCAACCAAATAACCAATAATATTACATTCCATCAGAAGTGTTTTTGATGACTTCTTGAATCAATACATGTCTCGACACAGAAGCTGTGATTGAAATAATATTTTCTCTCTCTCTGATCTCTCGAGACGTTAATGCAGGCAAATAGATATTTTGATGGAAACACACTTACCTCCGGAAATGTATCGTCTAGACTAGTGTTTATAACCATGAGAAATATAAACTCACATTTTTATAAACATATGTTCTTTTGGGTTTCACAGATCACATGACGTTTAGGTTTTCCTGGTCAACGTTTTTTATTCCGTACAAACACTTAAAAAAATTCATGTGTAGATCCACTAGTTTGCATCACGTTCTGTTGTCGTGGATCCTTGCGCTGGGGGCACCGTCCCCGGTGCTGCGACGCAAAAAAACGCGTTGACATTGTCATTTCTCGCGGGCACGGCACGGCACGGCACGGCACGGCACACAGAGTGGTCAAGTGTCTTTGTCTATCGCACCTGGTTACGTTACACACAACATTGCATGCGCTGTGTGCGAGGGGAATACTAACGATGCCTATGTCCTGCCGGAGCGGCGCGTCAGGTACATTGATAAGAGTTTTTTGCTAGATCGAAGGCAAGACTGGATTTCAAACGCACCTAAGACTTGTTACGACTTGCTTTTGTGAGACGGTTTTCTAGCGCGACTAGTTTGCAGAGTTTATACGTTTATCCTCTCTAGTCACAATTGCAATAAGTCTGAAATCTGAAGGTCGCGCCGTGATTTCAGTGCCTAATTGGATGAATAACAATCCGAGGTGAGCAGCCTGTAGTGTTGCCATAATACATGGAATCCACCTCGTGCCAGGACGGACGCGGTTGTCTTGTTCGCGGTGCACCGGCTGTCATTGACACCGTTCGTACAGATGAACTTGTAGGTGGTGATGTTTTGTTTTCACCTTCGTCCTTGTTAGTACCATCAGAGAGGTAACTAGAGAGAGAGAGGCATATGTCAGCACAAACGATATACTTTGCACAAGTGGCGGTTCAACATGTAAAGGAACATAAATAGGCTGAATTTTAAAAAGTAATAATATCGTTTCCATCTTTGACGTAGCGTTATTATTGTCAATATCAAACGTTATCATATCACTTGTTATTTAGGTCTGAAACTCGATTCGCTTGGAGTCTGCCTGCCACGATTACACCTCGGCCAGCTCGTACAATGTTTGAACCAATTCAGAAGGTTATTTTACTGCGTAGACAGTAGCGCCTTTAGTAAGGTTCATTATTATTTCGGTCGCACTGTAAAGCGTAAACAATATGGTTCGTTTTCCATTGTTTGTGCAAATAAATCAAGATTGTTGGATTATATTTGTTCGCGAACGATAGTGCCAATGTTTCCGAATGATCAATCGACGATAAATCCTGACACACATTTGTTGCGATAAGTTCGCGGTTCATTCGCCGAGTAATGCTGAAAATAGAAACTAAGATAGTCATATTTTCCTTATAACACATATATACAGCATATCATTGCATCGTCTCAATGTTCGTCAATTTCTTAATTTCTTTCTTCTCATCAAATTCAATCATCGTTTTCCTTATTCTCGCAATCAGTCATTTAAGCAAAAAACATGTTTTGTGTTAAGAATTTATTTATTATAAGGTACACACATATATTTTTCATCTACATAAACTTTAATCTTTGCAATTCGTTTATATTTCGTTTGGGTGTGGTTGAGTGTCCTTTCCTTTCCTTCTTTTTTACTACTTGCGTGATTTTTGTCCCAAAGTCATTGTTTCTCTGCAAAGCGAGTATAAAAACCGTCGAGAAAGTTCTGAGAGCTGGTCGACTCTCGAAGTATGAGCCTGATACAATAAGTAGCAAAAAGCACAGTTTTACCGTCAAACTTGCAGTAGTTTCAGCTCAGAATTGGAGAAACTTTTAACTGGAGAGCTTTGAGAACTTCTCTTTGATAAGTGAATGTCAAGTTATGTGGCTGGTGACATGCTGTTTGTGACCAGCGAGGGGGAAATACTTTGTTACTCTTCTGTCTTCTACGATGCCTTCTATAATAATACTTTCACATCATGGCGTTTCTATCGTTCACGTTACATCCGACATAATGACTTATGTTGCAAATACGTTTAGTAAAAGTTTTTGTCTGTTGGCTTTATCTACAATGTTATGTAACAGTGCAGGCGTAATAAAATTGTGGTCTGCGGCTGTATTTATTTATACTTTTATTCTACTTCTATAATTAGGGAAAACCTAATAAATCTTTTCACTTGGTTTACTGTTTATATGTGTTTAGCGGTGGAGGCTGTTCGTGTTATTTTGTTTGACTGATGAGTTTTATTATTCATGTGAAGATGTGTAAAGACTATGTAGGTACAAGAAACTGCAAAGTTCGCCTTCGGATCTGTTAGCATGCGAGTGCCGACCTCGGGGCGGTCCTTGCTCTCACCGCAATGATCATATGTATATGCTAAGGTCATTTTATACGACACCAGCGTCCATTGTTTATGTTTACATCCATGGACACGATCCTGCCTTTCTCAAGAGCAGATAGTCGCCGTTTCTTATTTGACTCCTATTCAAATTCCTTGATGTAAAAACCATTGCCAAATATGTATAGTCAAAACGTCACTGCTGCTTAGAGTTTGTTAATTATAAGTTTAGACTCAAATATTGTTACGGCTGCGTAGTCGATAGTTTTACCTTTTAGCGTGTGTAATGAATTTAAAATGAAAGTGTTGGTAGAAGCACAGGCAGATCAAATGGGTTTAAAGACATTTATTTACTCAAAGAAATTTACATTTCGCTTAACTGAGTAAATTAAAACTAAAACACTTGTAAGTTTTTATAGCTAACACTGCGCATGCAAAGCAGTTTAACAGATAACACAAGAATATAACATTAGAAATATGTACAGGAAGAGAGTATATATACAAACGGAAGATTATATAAATCCAACGGCAATCAAACAAAAATATATAAAATGGAAAGCTTATGATTACAGAGAGAAATAAAATAATCATGTTGACACGAGTCTGTCGTCGTCCAGGCCAATGTTGTTTGTTCATAAACATTTTCATTTGGGTTTAAAGTAAACAAGTTGCACAATAAAAACAATAGTTTATATTAGTTGTGAAGAAGTTATTTACGGCGGTGTTAATGTAAAACGAAACATGAAAAGGCATTGTAAAGAGAATTATAGACGCAAAAAGCAGGTTGTTGGAACTGATGCTTGTTATACTAGTGATGACGAAACGATCGCTGCGAGCCGTGGAAAATGTCCGTCGCCTGCGCGCGCGCCTACATGCACACATACGTCGCCGGCCGGTTGTTAAGAGGGAACAGCAGATAAAAAATTTCATATGAAATTAAGGGTTTGGGATATAGCTGTTTTCTCAACGAAACGTTAGCCAAATTCAATCATTTTGATCTTATTCTCTTTATCAAAGAATAATCTAGGCCCGTTGGTTTTGCTTTTTTCAATATTTTGTCTACAATTAGAATTATGGGCATCTCAAAACTCAAAATTTCAGAAAAAATTTCTTTCAACTTATGGTACTCATTATTTAGAGTAAACGTAACATTTTCAGAAAAAGCAAAACCAACGGGCCTAGATTATTCTTTGATAAAGAGAATAAGATCAAAATGATTGAATTTGGCTAACGTTTCGTTGAGAAAACAGCTATATCCCAAACCCTTAATTTCACGGCAAAACTAGGCAAATACCAAAAAAAGCTTCAACTGTCCTTCTCGCACAGTTCGGTTCGGGAGGCAGGGTACACTATATCACAACTATATACTGTGTATTATATGTATAAAAATAAAGTAAGCATGCATTAGTGATGTCAATAAGCTTTATCGATTTTTTCGACTAATAGTGGTGGGAAAAATATATCGATAGATACCCTTTCTCGAGCTATAATGGTTTTACCTGTTAGTTTTAATGTTTAGATTGATCTAAATAAACAAATATAAAGACAAATAATTCTAAGGAAATTTATTTTATCTCTAGAACAGAACATTTTCCCTGAAATTCTTAGTTGTTGTTACGTTTTGTTACGTGTAAATAATTAAATATGATTTATGAATAAGTGACTTATGTTTCAAATATTTTTTTAATGTTAAAGTTCGAGTCGGACTCGCATACAAAGGGTTCCGTACCACTGTAAAATATCTAAACAGAAAAAAAACACAGAAAAAACATAACATTTATTGCATGGACATCCGTTTATTTATAACTTTTTTAAAAGCTTTTTTATATTATTTTTTGTTATTTATTATTATTGAAAGTCTTGAGAGAGAACGAGAAGTTATATGGACATCGCATGTACAAATTGCTACGGAGACTATATGACCCGACACTTTACTGAAGATATCCCGGAGATCAGCCAGCAAGAGCTTGAAATGGCTCTCCAACAACTCAAAAACCGGTCAAGTGCAAGTCGGACTCGTGCACCGAGGATTCCGTACAGAATATGAATTAATGACATACTGAAAATCATAAATAATAGGTACGGTAATATGCACCCAACAATGCTCTACCGAAAATGAAATTCTAAGCTAAATTACATATTACGAAGTTAAGTTTGTAAACATTAAAAAATCAATTTTACTGTGTTACAATTAAAAAATTCAGATTTATTCCTATGGTTGTGCTGTAAAACCTTTCTTCTTGCCAAATTTCAAGACATTAGGTCAACGGGAAATACCGTATAGATTTTGGGTTCATTGCATTTTGTACGGAAATGGTCTAAAATACAGCTATATCTTTTTATTGCGTTGACCTATAAGTTTCATTATTTGACAGATCTAAGGGACAGCAGACTGGAGTATTCGATATCACAGTGATCCTATAAGGATTCCTTTTTTCCTTTTGAGGTACTTAAAATATAATAGTATAATATGAAGTATGACAGTAGGAAATACGATAGATTTCGACGATATTATTATTCATGTCGACAAATAAAAACTTGAAATATTTTTTCCCAGTTATACATCTCATACACTTAAGACGGGATTTTTAACTCGTCTATTCTATTGTGTGAGGTGTCGTGAAATTACAGTTTTTTAACCGACTTCAAAAAAAGAGGTTATCAATGCGACCTGTATGTATGTAATATTTCCAGAACTGCCCAGTTTTCATATATGTTAGTCTATACCAGCTTCTAAAGAAGTGTGCCAAATTTCTAAAGTGTATGTTTATTTGTCCTCGCATATATCCGGAACACACACACAAAAGAAAAACACACATAGGGTTCGTGGATTTCAACAAAGCATTCGACACACTCGAACATAGATTTATCTGGGACGCACTGGAAAAACAAGGCGTACATGCAAAATACATAAGAATACTGAAAAACATATACACAAAAAGCACCGCACAAGTGAAGCTAGAATCTACAGGCGAAGAATTTTCGATTGAGAGAGGGGTACGCCAGGGAGACCCAATTTTACCAAAAATATTTTCAGCTATCCTGGAAATGATATTCACAAATCTGGATAGGACGAATAAAGGACTAAATATAAATGGCAAAAAGCTGAGTCACCTACGCTTTGCAGACAACCTGATCTTACTTTCGTAAAACCCGAAAACCCTACAGACAATGTTCCAACAGTTAGCGGAAGAGAGCGAGAAAGCAGGCCTGTCAACGAACTTAACGAAAACAAAAGTAATGTCAAATTCCTCACAAACAGAGCCCATAACAGTAAATAATGGAGAAATAGAGTATGTAGAAATGGACAAGACTAATAACTGAATGGCAACCACGAGATAGCAAAAGAAAAAGAGGCAGACAGACTAGAAGATGGGAGGACGACATCAGACAAGTGGCGGGTCCAACATGGACCCGCATAGCGAAAGATAGAATAGAGTGGAAATCCTTAGAGGAGGCCTATGTCGAAAGACAAGCTGAAATGTAGGAACGACCGGTTACTGATACTTAATATTAAAAGATAAGTAACGTATAAAGTAAGCATATTTTAAAGAAAATTGTAACAAAAAATTAGTTCAGCAATAAAGGCTATTTTATTTAATTTATTTTTTATATATCCGGAACTACAAGTTCGATTTAAATAATCCCTTTTTTGTTTACCTAGGTATTGTAAAACTTAGGGAAGACTGCAAGTTTCATCAAAATTGGTTTAGTAGTTTTTGAGACTGGGAATGTTAAGTGTGTATTTCGGCGTTGCAGTGCAGCAGAGCAAATTTAAAATTAATGTTTTAACTGTACTGTAATCTGTATGCCGAATAAATTATTTCTATTCTATTCTATTAGTTAAATGTTTGTTACCTCAGAGCTTTTCACTGGGTGAACCGATTTGGATGATTCTTTATTATTTGAAAGCTGATGCTTTCCATGTGGTCCCATTTCAATTTGGTCCGGTTCTTAGAATGGAATCCATGAGAAAACAATATACATCTTAAATTTTCCTTAATAAAAGTAGACTTTTAGGGCAGTTGAAGTCGGTTTCTAGTTCTTTTTGAACGCTTTAACTTGTTAGTCCTTAGACTATAGCACTCTAGGTACTAAAACACCTCTAGGTCACCTAAAGTATCGTTGGAAGACGAACGTTCGGATATGGTGAAACTAAAAGGTTTCTTTGTTGACCGTAGAACCCTAAAATAGCAACGCCATAATTTATATTGTATTTATATGTGATAGGTACTTACTAGTCAATTATATCAAATACAACCACAGTATGTCGAGACTAAACCAATATGCGAACAATAATTTCTCAAAACGTAAAACAAGGGTTGACGCACGCTCACGTCAAGTTTATTATAATTTTGAAAAATACACTCTAGCCCAGGCGGAGGGGTAGCGACTATGCGCGTCGCGGCAGGGGCCTCTTTGGGATGTTATGCAGCGTTATTTGTGTGAGTGAAAGCATGTGAAAGGCTGTATGTGTGCGTACCGAATCGCGACAGCAATAACATATTCAAATACCTACTATTCTACGGAGACTTTGCTTCATATCCCTCTTAACATATTCACACACAATCATTTTACAAGATTTAGATTTAAAAAATGTCGTTGATATCACGCTGTGCTTTTCCTTAATTGCAAGGCCATGTTGGTAAACAAAGCCTATGATAACGTGTCCTAATCTTCTGGCTCTAATCTGACTTATTTAGTTCGATGTTATTCTCTACCGTACACATTGTGATTGGTTGTGCCTAAAATAGAATCCACACATACATACATATTACAACAGTTCGTTTTGATTTTGTTAACGATACGCAGGCGTCGCCTGTAGTAATGTAAATAGCTGGTTTTTGAATAAGCAATTAATGAAACAGCTACGTATACCGCCGCGTCGTGGTTGTTTACTGTTACTAAACCAAGCGAACCTGGAGCTACGAGAACAAACTATCGAAAACACTTGGTCATAAACCGTGATCATGCGCACGCAGAGCTGTAATAACATAACGCCAGGTGCGGTGCCGTGCGGTGCGGCAGAACCCGGCGAGAGAGAGGTGTTTGGAGATTCGACCAAATCTTATCTCTGCGAACAATATGCAAAACATGTTTGTTTTGGTGGTAGCAGTAAAGAATTTCCTTGTTTCACTTTGATAACGCTTGCGATTGTGGTGTGACGTCACGAGAAAACAATCGTAATGAGGGATATATATGTTTTTTGATTTGCGTCTTGTTCAAATGAGATATAATATTGTGAGTCAGGTAAATTGTAATTCCGTAATGTTTTCCGTGTTCACGAAGAATTAATTAGTGAGAATCCTTCCGTCTACGTCAATGCGTATCTTCTTCGACTTCATTGTCACTTGCCCGCAGGCGCAGGACAATTTAAACAGATTATTATACATCTCAACACTATATATTATTGACATGTGACAATAATTGCATATTCTATTTGCTGCAGGTATGTGACTGGCTCAATGTAAAACTTATGACAGTTAAATTCTTGCAACTAACGCAATACGAGAATGTATAAAGAAGATAAACTGACATTCGTGTAAATTGCACTAGCGAATCTCCCGCCACCTACGCCAAAAGAAAAAAATTGTTTATTTAAAGTAAAGATACAAATCTTTTTTTAAAGTCAATGAATGTAATTACAATGAATCTATCACTAGGAATATAAGGAAAATTATATCATTATTTCGCATGTGATGAAGCAGGTTATTCTGATGATTACTAGATGTTATAGACGGATGCAAATTATGATACTTAGTTACGTTATTAAATTTCTCCTGTGTAAAGGATCGTTCGCCATTATCAATATTAAATGTGTGTAATTACAGTGTAAATACAATAAAAAGAATCACACACAGTTTTATCATGTTACGACGACACCGATCTCTCAGTATCCATTCAGCACCAGTTCTCTGTATATGTGCACACACGGTGATGGTGTAGTTATTGAATCGTGTGTTTCTGTGCCCGGCGCTCCTCTGCACTGCCCTGGTCATCTCACACATGTTCATACAAACATGTCTCAATTCTCGGGAATTATTCGCTCGCAGCTCTTTGTTCCACCACGACCATGACTCAGAGGTATATTTTATGTGCGCACATACGTTTCTTTCTAGTAATATCTATTTTAGATATTAATGCTTAAATTAGTAGTATTTATCTTTGAATTTGATGACTTTGATACTTTGCTTCGTCTGTTTAATTTCAAAAGCCTTTTTATCCTAAATCCTTTATCGAATTGTTGTTACTATCCTTCAGTTGTCCCCTGGCAAAGGCCTCCTAGCGATGCCCATTGATTTATGTATTTTGCAACTCTTCTCCAGTTGGGACCTGCTGTAAGCTTGATTTCGTCTTCCCATTTTGAGTTCGACTTCCGTCTATTAGGTGTACCTCAATTATTTGTAAACATGCAGTTACGAATGAACAGAAACTGGAAGTGTTTTCTCTCAAACTTTGAGTGCAATTTTTATATAAATTACACAGAAATATCGAGAAATTGCTCTCAGTGACATGCATTCAGCCCGTTTTTTTTAGTACCGGTCGTCGTTATCGAGACTTGGTCGATGTTTTGACTGGAATATAACCTCCATTTGAGTTGCATAGAACAGCTGTTTATCCGTAAACCGACACGACAATCTCCTTACGTAAGTCTCGACGTCACAGCACTCGTCGACCGCTGCCGCTGCGAGGCTCCGCCCTTCCTCCTTCCTCCTCCAAAAAATGTTAAATAGATGTGATAGTGACCATGTCACATCTATTTAACATTTTTTCCCCGCACAGGAAGCCGCCTCGACCTCCAACTGGCACAATGACATTGTGACATTAACCGTACTAGATATCGCATCGTTTTACGATTACAGACTGACAGAGTGCTTCATGGCCGGGGTGGGGTCATTGATAACGACTTGTTGTGGTCGATGTCGTCTGATTTTCGCGATTATAATATACTTAGTTAAAGAAGAAGTGGATAGCATTAATAGGTAACTAACACTAACTAAACTACGCTAACATATCTGTATGACCCCATAACTCATCTTACTAAAATGAATTTGTATTGTGTACATTCAACTCTTTGTAAATGTCATCTGAATGATGATACTGATGAGTATGGGTCTAGTGCCTGAAATAAAGTGAGAAATAAATGTTGAAGCTATTCGTGGTGTCCATTAGTATCACGATCTCGACTCGCCGCTGCAGTTATTCAATAACACTCACTTGTCTCAATGTGCGAGTCACGGTGCGCGCGCGCTGGTTCCATTTAAGTTTCTAGTCGTTTCCTCTGAGCTGTGACGGTTTCATGTTTATATGTATGTACGTCTGTTTTGGCCACGTGTGGTTTAGCTAGTCTACGCTGCGATACCAATTAGGAATTTTTTTCTCCAGCAAGCTTTGTGTCGATTCGGTCTCTATTTAAAATCAGTTTAGCTGCGGTATATTCACGTCTGAAAATTTCGAAAAAATAGACAAGTTTAAGTCTGCGTTTGTAATAATTATTTTCACTATTTAGTTCTACCTAGTCGACTATCTTCAATAATACAAAAATTTTCATCATTAAAACAATTCTCTGCGGTTGGTAGTCTCCCTCCGCCACCATCTGTTTAACCTCCAACACAACACGATATTAACTGTTTACTTCCTCCATAGATGGTTAAAATCAGATGAAACGATTTGAACTTTGTAATTTTCCAAGTTTGAGTGTTCCACTCGACGACTTTGAAGTAATTTCTACTCTCACTGACAACTATAAATTACAAAAGGGTGAATCTGTTGAAGCACTGAAGGCGGATGTCTTCGAGTCGTCGGCTCGTGAATTAATTAAAAACGTGCAATGTACTGTGAACACTGATTCTATGAGACTACCAAGTAATTGATTGAAGGATTCAATTAAAAGTATGTTTGGAGAGATTACAGCAGAGTTCAATAACTAGGAATGAATAAAGATTTTTACATTTCAAGAATAGAAAGAAATAGTGTTCTCTTAAGACACAACAATTTATTTGCAGCAAATTGTTAATCTGTTGTAGACTATGAATCAGATCGAGATGAACAACGTCACATATAAATTTGTCATTGAATGTTCGAATGAAAAAAAAATTCACATGGATTGAACTGTCATTTTATAAGATAAAGTAGACCTGAGAAAAAAATCTCGTCTTGTCGCTGTGACGAGGAACCTTCACTTTGTTAAAGCCGTTTATAATTTTGTATTTGATATAACTTCATAATGAATTTCATTGAATCAAAAAATTATCCATATGCTAAATAACTGCTCGTTTCCGCTACGCTTATACAGGTTTCGTTTTATGTACACGTCTAGACCTAACAAATCTAAAAGTTAATTATAAACCTGACAATTAAGGCGACCTTGACAGCGGGTCGTTGCAAATCGTCGTCAATGTCATCGTTTTCGTAATCCAATAACGGAATGTACACACCGACATGATCCTATTTGGACTGTCCTGTGATCCATTTACCCAATTATCGATTGACCTTTAAGCCGCTAACGGCGCCACTGTGCACGTCA
The DNA here is from genome assembly GCA_910589575.2 of Carcina quercana. Lineage (NCBI taxonomy): Eukaryota > Metazoa > Arthropoda > Insecta > Lepidoptera > Depressariidae > Carcina > Carcina quercana. The sequence goes on from OU342435.1 coordinate 15,898,145, forward strand.
AAATGTGACGCACGACGATGATTTATGTTAAGAATTTTGCCACTTGATCAGCAAAAGTTTGTGATATGCACATGGATATGTCAGCATCAGATCTGACGTGATGTACGTACATACAAGTGTATCACTGAGGTACACAGTTAAGTTTATCAACAAACAAGTTAATATAAGTCACTGTGATTGAGTGTTATACTGGTGACAGCGCAGTCCCCAAGCATTCCATCACTACAAACCCTTGACAACAAATGACGTCTCCGGATTGATGCTGCTGCCGCGATGTCTTACTTTCTTTTACTGACATGATGTCTGATGCATTCATATTGGGATGTGGTTTTCATTTTCACGTCCACTTCATAACAAAGCCGAACATTTTCAAGTACATCTAATTTCAGTCTCGTTCAATTGTAGTTCATCAACGAAATACATGTAGTGAGTGAGCTAGTTTGTGATATAATTCGGAATGGAACCACAAAAGCAATACCCTCTCTGTCTGAATTGTCGTGTTCCCTAAACAACGTAGGATCAAAGCTCTCCATCCCTATTGAATCACGTCGCGCACGCATGGCTCCAGCCGGAGTGTACTGCACGGCGCCTGCACGCGAGTCTTGAGACCTATCGACCTATCGATTGTGGAAAACCTTGACATTGCACTTGAAATGAAGCCACTTATGCGTATTGAGTGATTGCCGAGGCGCGGGCGCTCGCTCGCTTCCACGCTCATCTCTCATGAGTTTGTCTATTGTGCTCATTGTGAACAGTATTTGTCAACGTGTGTTTTAGAACAACATTTTCTTTATTGGTTGGTGGCAGTGAAAATACTGATGAAAGCAATTACAATATTGTACCTTAAATTGATTAAGGTGAAGATGAAAGTTATACGTTGACAATTAATTTGAATGTTGTCCCCTGCCAGATAAGGTGTGCAATACTTGAAAAATGAAAAATGGGAAAGATGATAAGGTAGGTTAGGATTGAAGAAAAAGAAAGCAGTATGTATTGTCTGCCTCATGGAACCGTGAGTGAATTATACTGTTGTCAAACTTCGCTTCCGCAAAATATCGTTTATACTAAAGTGAAGTGGAACTTGAATTTCTTCACCTTCACCGAATGCATCGTAATCTAAATGCATTCTGAAGATTTCACGTCCGTAGATTGTGGTCTGCACTTGTCTTTCAGGCACTTCTTTACATGCACCTGTACTATAACGCTTATCTATTATCGAGGATGTTCATTTCGTAGGGTTAAAGATCTCACTATGTTTTATATACCTACACATATTGACTTGTAAATATATATATATCTCACCTGGCCCATAAAGAGCCATCTCGCCTGCACTTCTGGGAATTCATGTGATCGTTCGATCACAATATCGCTTACTCAAGTCTTTACTATTCGAGTCTTCTGCTAAATTCTACAATTATTAAAACTGTGTCTCAAGAAAACTATTGAGAGCGGGAGAGGCTTTCAGTGATGTACATCCCTCATTGCTTCATGGTGGGTAGAGCCAACCATTGGTTATAGTTCAATGTTTTAGTCTGGACCTTAATTTGTATTTGACGCGGGACAAGCCACACCAACATATACCTATGCTAGAATTATTCGAGTTCTACACAGATCTTCACTTTCCAAAAGGTAGTCGGTGTTGAAATTAACAAAGAAAAAGTCAATGATACAGACTGAGCTCAAATACCTAAGCTTTTCACGCGCGGCAGACTAAAAGCTGCGTGTCTGATTCCAGACGTGGTAAGCCGCGGATCGCGCTTCCGATTCCCTACTGGTGTTTACTATGACGTGTTGTTACAAATGTGCGTCGCACGCGCCGGCCCGCCGCCTCCCATCCGTCGAAATAGTGGCCGGGATCGACGACCGTCCCGCCATGTTTACACAAACGTTAGCCCCACTCGACTCTCGTGCGAAATCCTCCGGTGTCAGTCGGGTCAACGACACCACGCATTGTTTTGTTTCAGACACTTGAAATTTTACTGAAATGTCTGATGAACTAAACTGTACATTGTTTACAGTTTATCGATAGCGCCTTCTGAAGTCATTTCAAAATCTGACTGCTGAAACACTCTAATCACATTGATTGATTGGTATAGTCACAGCAACGACAATCAAACTACCGCTGCGTTATCTTCACTGCATACTTGGCTTCGTTATCGCACCCTTTAATAAAAGGCTTCTAACTGTGTCATGCAAGTCGGAACCCTTTATCACTCTATCTCAAATAATCCCATGCCTTATAAAGAACACGCAAAAAGATCCCTCCATCCGTCCTCCTTCAACTCCAAACCAATCTTTATTGAAGACACCCTCAACAGTAATCGAATGCCAAATCCATTCTATTTCAAACAGCAGCTTACATTCGTACGTAGCTATCGATTGTACGGTGCATCGAACTGCGGAGGAAAGGTGCCGGCTTACTTATTCATGGATAATGGGAGGGTTAAACATGGCTATCTGAAATCGATACTGGAATGGGGTTTTAGGTTAATTAACTGGCAGATGTGCTGTTGAAGTTTATGGGAATTAAATTGTGTTCTACTGGCTTGAAAATTATTTTGAGTCTTTAGATAGAGTTATACCTAATCTACATATTTTCTATTTTTATGATGTCTAGATGTTTGTAGATGTTGGTGTATAGGAATCGTAAATATACATATAGGCATAATCATACTGTATATTCCTACCAGTCCAACGAAACCAAGTGACTATAAAGTTCTTGTCAACTGTACTAGCGACGACTTGCTCCACAAAATTTTGACGGAACCCGCAACATTTACAGAAGCATTTATGGATTATGATGCTATTGCCAATAGCAACAAATTATATGTCCGCGATGTATGTATTCTTGTTTATGTGATATGCATGACAATAGTCCGTGTTTGTAAATATGATGTAAGGTGACAGACGAGGCTGAGAGGCGGCAGGGGGTCTCCTGTGTGCTCGGTACAGGGCACGGTTCATGTGAGAGGTGTACCTTATGCTAAGGTTGTTCCTGATACATCGGTACGCAGTTGTTGTCTGCTTGTATTATTATCGATGAAGGAATGTAAGTGAAGAGGCTATGTTGGTTAGACCACGTTGTCGCGTTCAAGGTTGCATTGTTTTGTAGCTGTCCCTATCTGAGCCCTATCCTACCCGAGGCGTACGGTGAGACAGCATACACTACGCAATGTTATCCACCCGTGTGGATGGACGTGTTATTTGGATGTTTCGTAGTCCAGGGATCATTTGAAGGATACAGTATATTATGTAACCATTTTTTTAATTCAGTATACTAATGAAATTTCAGATGTCGGTGGTTTTTCCAAATTGTTCTAAATTGATTCATACTCTTGTAAATCAGGTTCAAAGTTGGGTTGGGTTTATTACCGAAAAATACAATACGTTGACGCCCTGTAACTCTGGAAGTATATATTTAAACGAAAATCTGACTCACCACCGACACAGATATTTGTTTGTAGATTGTGTCTTGAAAATTTCATATATTTTCATAGCTTAATACTCAAAATATGACTGGACTACGTTTGTATGGGCGCTTTGACACCAGCATACCCTCTGAAGGTTACCGCGAGCCCGGCCAAGAGAGAAGTGAAATTGTCGAGAAACTGTATTACACCCTAAACCTCTTGAGGTATCAGGATCATCGTCATTGCATTTAGTTACATCATTGTCACGGCAAGTCGACGTTGCATCCTGCACGATAAGTGAACACTCGCCACGCCCACAATATGTCTGACTAACGTGATGATATCATTTGAGGTAATCATTACCATCCACAATCACGATGCAATCATTTAGTATCTCTGTTATAGTCGTATCGACTCTTGTTTGTGCGCAGGAACTAAATCTCATGTGTTTTTCTGAATTGTTGTTACTATTCTATCTCGGTTAATTCTGCTTGGCACAAGCCTCCCTCAAGTCATACCAGTTCTACCTCCCCTCCCTAGCGCCTTTTGTGGCACGACGTTGAGAAACGAGTCTAACTTGACTTCGTTCTTGAGTTCGTTCTTTCATAGTCACCGCAATGTTGCTTGATGAAATGAGCCTCATGTCGCTGTTGTATTTAATCATGATTAAGCTTGTATAAATATTATTAACTATCCGACTTGCAGTCGTGCCTTATCTCACGCCATTGGATGTCGTAAAAGGATTTGCATTGGCGAGTGCACTAGAAGAGACGTCAAAGTCAAACCAGACAAGTTAATCGTTACCGGAAAATTTTGTGTCCAAGCTTTGGGACAATTACAAACCGCCGCATATAATACGATTACTTGGCCAAACTCTTATTAATAGAAAGATTAGGAACAATTCATACAGACTTGTATTAATCGTTAATTCGATCCTCGTTATCCTCAAAGAGTCCCTGATGAATTCCAATCACTCGGGCGCGCGCCGACGGTTGTAAAGCTGCGACGATAAAAACTAGCATTGGAAAGGCGTTTGCTTGCCGCCAGTGACGCGCCGGCACCACCGCTAATCCATTTATACAAGCTCGTTGCCCAGCGCGCTCGCTGGCAGCTAGCTACACCGTCCTTATACCATTACCGTAATGTACTAGGCTATGTGTGACAGTGCTTTATAGCTTGCAATCAAATTACATAGGTACAGCTGGAGCTACGTGGATTAGGAATCGTTGACATTGTTTTACAGTCTTTTGAGAATAATCCGCGTGCAGCGATCATGATGATTGATTGTTCTATGGTCAGACATGACATGGAAATCCGTTCTCACCTTTCTGACTCAAGGTGTGATGCCTATTTAATTACTAGTCTCAATGTTTGTAACATTAAAGCTTTAATATCTACAGTTGATTGCTAAGTATTGACACCGTTTGTGTGGTCTCGGCGACTAGGGAAAAATATTCAGGAGATGATGTCCTTCGCATTTATCAGTACGGCCTTAGAAATATTATTATTTAAAATAATCTTCGTGACACCTAAGGATCAGTTCCGTAGACTTGTTTTGTCGGTGTCGCCATGAGAATAAATTTCCAGTGAACCTATGGATTGCACAGCGCTAATATTAATTATGTGACAGAGTGCATCTACGAGTGTGTACAGCGTAACGGCCTCGCACCTTTCTACATATAACATCACACATACTCCTAGATTCTTATTGATAATGCAGTTGACGTTAATGTTGCATATCTACATCTGTATGCTCCATTGCAGCGGGTATCACGTGCTAAGATACAAATAACTGATGTACATACATTACCATAATGTGATACTCAATAATTTGATTGACTGATTGAGGCACTGACCGCTGACATTTATTCTTACTGAAAATCACTTTTCAATAAATGACCCAATTTCAACTGCGAACAACGTAAACATTTAGATTGGAGTGGATCGATACGCAGCACCGACCCTGGCATATCAAACGGTGGAATACAGTTTTCCGACCATTCGCTACGTTCTTATTCACCAACTGCGTAAATAAAACAATATAAGAATGCAAGTGAACATTCCTTGACCTTATTGTTGTTAATAGAAACACGGACCTTTTGAATAGCGGGGCGCGGGGCGGCGCGGGGCTGCGCAAGCGCACCGAGCGAGTGTAATTGCGTCGTCGTGATAATTTGAATTACAGCTAACAACGATCTGTTTAAATAGGACTGCAGTTTTATACACAACGGGATTACTTGCACTGATTATTTAATTCAACAATGTGCTTGTACATCCTGGTCTAAACGTAGGGACAAAGTTGTCAAGCAAGAAGAAAACTGATCTACCGTGACAGCTATTCGATACTCACTTGACAATAAGACGTCATCCCTTCAATTCAAATGTACATCAGTATGTTATACATATATATATAAACAATATCTTTACATCGCCTACCAACCCGCTCCGAATTAATAATTGCGTAAAATGCTCTAATCGAAAGCTCTTCCATGGTAGAGATTTATGTTGGTAGTTGCACGCGTGCATGACCACTGTCCACTTGTACGTGTGTTCATTAGTGCACTGCCGCTGGAGACATACTGTTACATCTTGTCGCAGCACCGTCCTGCGACGCAGCTTGCCGGAGACGCGGTTCAGGTATGAGCGTGTATAAGTGTGTACGTATATAATTAGAGTGAATTATAAGAAGACAATGAATGATCAAATGATGTGTCATTATCGCGATGTCGTTTGTTGTTGTATGCGTGACGTGACGTGACGTGATGCGATCACATTATGTAATCACGGTGAGTGATGCACCGACCGTTCGAGATCAACCTAATGTATATAATCTATGTAACAAACAACCTTCGGAGTAATACATTTACTACCAAGTCTTGTACATATACTATATTCACAAGCTTTATTATAATATGGGAAATGGGTAATACACGGTGTTTATATCCAAATGTTCCGTTCAAACAAGTAAAACAACGGAAGCGCCGTTGACAAACCCAGGGACTACTAACTAGAGAGAGACGATTCAGTAGTAAATAATTAATACAACTGAAAAACATACAGTCGAATTGAGATCGTATAGTCCTTTCCGTTGTCGGTTAACTACAATGTAAATCTACCGGTGACTTATACATACTGGTATAGTGTTGGTCGGGATAGCGGATATTTAGCTAACTACGAGTATGTATATTTAATGATGACTGTAACAGCGTAGTTGTACATTAGTTATGTGGTAACGGTGTGTTCAGTTTACACCTACAACAATGTTATCAACAATAACTATATCATATTGTAAAGAATTGACAACGTTTGATAGTAATTTAATATTAATATTGTATCCCAGCCGTGACAATATGGCGGCACGAATTCCTCACTAACCTATAATTCAACGAATATATTTATTTTCTGGGTATTTATTTGTTATTGGAACGTTTTAGAATTACTTGTAGTTGTGTCGGTGTTTAGCTGCGGCCAGGTTGTACAATTCGTGTTAGTACACTCCGTCCGTGTACACGTTAAAAAATTATGACCACCGCTGGACATAGGTCTCCTTCATGGTATGCCACATTGACCGGTCCCGAGACACCTGTCTCCAGCGACTCCCTGCGACCATGTCGTCGGTCCACCTAGTAGGGGTACGGCCTGGTAGACGCTTTCCGGTACGTGTTCGCCACTTGAGAACCTTTACTCCCCACCGGTTATCGGTTCTTCGAGCGATAACTATCACGGAACTAAGAAATTACTCTATTAAAAGGTTCGTCAAGATCGTATATTCGACACATAAAATTTTTATGTGTCGAATATACGATCTTGACGAACCTTTGGCATGGCATTTGCTGATAGACCGACCCGACCACCTACCTCCCTACACGACCGCCATTTGTAGACTTACAAATACTTACAGTTACAAGCTACCGGAGCACCAGTGATCATGTTATTATTGTAATTACCATGGAATACGCTCAGACTGGCTGACAGCATGGCTGTGATTTCAACATAAACGTCATAACTTCGACATATATAATTTTAAAAGGAAATATTTTAATATGAAATTGAGTGTCGGTGCTTCAATTACCTGGAGAAAACATTTGCAATAGGACATATTTAATTTGTTAATTCAACGTCTGAACCTGGAGCACGTGATTGTCTTACTGAAGTCTATTTCAAAATTGCACAGCTTCACATAAATCACGGGACAAATGTGCCGCAACCGCGGACCGCGGCGCCGGCGCCGGCAGGGGAACATGCCGCGACGCTTCTCTTTGTTTATAAATTCATGTATATCTTGTGTAGTTGATCTTATTTGAGTTATACAATGAGAAACTAGACCCAAACACTTTAATATAACTTGCACTATCCCACGGGAACACGACCGGTATACAAAACAGTTTAAGTCACTCTCCGGTGCACTGTTATGTATCTCCATGTCGAAAATAACGTCGAATCGTTGTTGCGTGACAGGAGGACGAACCGATTAACAAACACCATTCGAGTTTACAATCTGCTTAAACGTTACGCTTTTTTTTCTTCAATCACGTAAGTTATAACCCTAGTTAAGGTCTGAGGCTCAATACACACCGACGATTCTTCCTAATGTAATTGATCATTATTTGCCACTAAACTAACACACAAAAATAATATTTTAAATTGTTTTGCGGTGACGCTGAAATGGTTGATTTGTATCATGAACTAATGAGAGTTGCCATTAAAACAGTGTTTGAGTACCAGCGCAGCACACTGCCCCGTGCCCCGTGAGTGAGTCGCCCACCGTCGAGCGAGCGGTGGTTGTTGGTTGTTATCAGTTGTTGTACAGTTACAGGAAGTGATAACGGCATTAATTACCGCACTCGTACGTGCGGCTGTCATCAGGAAACTCGTCAACAAGTGCTCTACGTTTCAAGGGTAGAGAAATTACGGGGATTTTGTCGTTTAAACGACGACGTCTTGTGATCCGGGATGATGTAGAAACAACTTTGTTCATTCTTGACATGGGACATCTGTTTGACTGAACTTTGATTATTAATAGCGGGATAAAAGTCTATTTATTTATAAGTCGTATGAGTTTTGACGATTATATTAGTTCCGTTGGGCAGCATCCCATGACAGGGAGAATAGATCTTCGGGTGTATACCCACATCCCAGTTCAATATGTTGTAGCATGTGGGCTACGCATATTATTATGTATTCTATGGCTCCGCTCTGACACTCTCCAGTGTCCAGTTAAAGCTAGACGGGTCGTCAGGGGTGGTGTTCGTGTGCCACTCGACCTTCCGCCTCGATGTAATGATAACGGCCCGGTGTCGATGGAATCGAACCCGGACGACTAATCGATTCCATTGTCCGAGCAGTGTGCGAGCGCCGGGCCGCAGCCCCCGCAGCCCCCGCGACCCCAGTGAGCGCTTCATTGATATTCACATTGATTTAATTGAAGCGTTATGTTTCGTATGTGCTATGTTCCACGTTTGATGAATAGCACGTGGATGTTTCTAGAGATACTAGAATATCGCACGCGCCTCATGTTGTAGTCTCTCTAAAGCTCACTTGCGAGAGGTATGGGGAACGGACGAAAGATGAAAATTCAAGAGATGTGCGGCAAAACATATAATAAAATCAACTCAAACTGAACGACACAGCATACAGCAAGCTCTCTATCGGTGGCGTATAGACTCATCGGAGTCTATCTTCGAACTGACCGAGGCCAACTGCTCTACAGTAATTCCGCTCATATTAATTTGGTATTCATTTGTCTAAAAGTAAGTAAAGTATCTGACAGAAGCATTGCAACGAAAGAAAGCAAGTGTAGGACAGAGAGCAGCCACTATACCGTTGTTACCGCGCGATGACGTGGGCGTACACCGCGCGGCGCGCGCGCACCCGCACCTCCACCAACACGTGTCCATTACTGATCACTGCTTATGTAGCTAACTATTACACACTAAGAGAACACCACCGCCGGCTGACTGGGACGCACAACTGCACTCATTACATGAAATTATTTCTACATCGACCACAGCTTGGACGCGTGGTCACCCAGGCGCCTCAAAGGTAATGAGGCCCTGGCTATGTGAGTATCCAGCATAGTCGGAACCCTTAAAAGACTGCTGGTACGAACTGTGCTCGCACTAGTGCTTGTCCCGTGCTTCTTAAATATTGTAATTGTACAAGTTTTCGATTTAATGTTACTTTAGTATACTGCCATAGGACTGGGTTTAGTTTTTCTTGAGAAACGGATTCGTGCTCCTGTAATGTGCCCAGGCAACCTATTACGACACCCACGGGAAGACGTGGTGTGACTCAGAACAAAAATAGAGTAATAGAAAAATGTATAATGCCAAGAACTGTACTTTTGTTCTTGGGCACCCTGTTCGTTAATCCCCCTCGGGAACATCGGGACTAGCAAACTGTGCAGACTCCCACCTGCGAGCATTAGCGCGGGAACTTTGTCTCGCTAATAGCTGCTCACAAACTTGTGCTGTACCGACGACAGCTTTTTTATTTACTTTTTGACTTGATGCTGTTGGTCCTGCGACCACTACAGCTTCGCCCGGACACGATAGGCCCGGCGGATGGCGCTCAGACGGATAATATTTTACGAGCGACTAGATGGGCTTGACCTCGGCTTTGGGCTGTCGTTGTGATGAAGGGATCCGCCGGCAGAGACCGTGTAATCGTGCAGTGTGCTTTTTGAGACGATCGATAGTGCTTGAAGAGACAAAGTGATCGGACCATCGGCGTCGTTTAGGACGTCCCTGGGATGACTCTTGCCTCCTAAAATAGGCACGTAAGTTGACGCTGTGACCATAGACGGGTAGAGAGTGAGAGTAGTTGTTCTTATATACATTTCGTCCAGTTTTCAATTACACTCACGCCCTGCTACCGTGTGGTCTCGCCTTTAGAATATGACCACACCGTATCACCCCGCGGGTGTCCCGACAAGGTGACTACACGTCAATATTCAGGAGATCTATATAAAGACAACATCTTGCTGCGATCACTAATCCGCCTGAAAATCATGTTGTTGGTTACGGCTTCATTGGCGCTCTCATACCTCAGCAACAGAAAGTTATGCGCTAGACCTGTATCCACAAGGGAGGCTCATGTTAACGTTGGAATTTTTAAAAGTTATAGGGAAGGTTATTGTACTACGGTATTGTACTGGTCTTTTACTGTGGGCCGAATAAACAAGCTCAAAGTCACTCAGCGAGCAATGGAACGAGCTATGCTCGGAATTTCTCTACGTGATAAGGTCCGGAATGAGGAAATCCGTAGACGAACGAAGGTCACCGACATAGCTCGACGAGTCAGTGAGCTGAAGTGGCAATGGGCAGGCCACATCGCTCGAAGAACCGATAACCGGTGGGGAGTAAAGGTTCTCGAGTGGCGACCACGTACCGGGAAACGTCTACCAGGCCGTCCCCCCACTAGATGGACCGACGACCTGGTTAGAGTCGCGGGGAGTCGCTGGATGCAGGTGGCTCGGGACCGGTCGATGTGGCGTACCATGAGGGAGGCCTATGTCCAGCAGTGGACGTTTCCCGGCTGATGATGATGATTGTACTACGATACAGTTTTGTACAGTCAGTAATATCCGAAATGAATTACATGGAGATGAACGAGTTAGAATATATATTGCGTATATATAGTATATCACAGTATAATGCGCTCCTCCCCTGCACTTGATACAATGCATCCCTCGGTGTGTAATCGCGGGCGGGCGGGCTTGCGGGCGGCCCGGTATCGCGGCGGCAGCGGGCGGGCGGCGGTAGTCGCGACGTATCGACCGCTGGCGCCGCCGTTCGCGTGCACCACACTAGCTGCACTAGTATAGTACGTGGTACAGTGCAGCCGAGCCCCACTGCTGCCGGGGGGCGGCTCTTAGAGGAAACGTTGTTGCATTCATTCGATACTAGGTAGTGGATGGGTTTTATATATAACTAGAGTCAGGCAGCAGAGACAGATTAGCTTGAGGCTGCTGGTGCGCCATCGTGCGCCTGCCATCAGCTCAGATGAAGGTCAAATGCAAACCACATACATTAAAAAAGTCTGCCCGCCGCTTTATCTCCATGGACTTGAGAAACTATCCCATGGGGTCACACAATAGACCAGGATAAAGAGTACCATATGTCCTTATCCATGCCCGAGGATAATAAAGGTGCTATATAGTTTAAGACAAACAAACAACCATACTTTGGCGTTTATTGTATAGTTTTTTGAAAAATTATCAAAAAAACTTGTCGAAACAGTTATTTACGTTATACGCAGCTGAACTAGCGGTCCTCCGATTGTTATTATGTAATTCCGTGTGATCACGGCGCCATCACAGTAACGTCAGAAACGTAACTTTTGTGAAATATTCATGTTGCATCACTTAGACGAATTAAGTGTAAATTATAGACCACTGTCTGCTCAAATGTGAATAAATGCAACACGCGCAGTGCAAACGGCAGACTGTACCAACAATCGCTCGCTGACGTCTTTAACACTAACACGTGTCTACTGTCTATAGTTGGCCGCGCACGGCCTCACACACTCTAGCACTAAGTAAACCGCGCCGCGACACGCCAGTGCCACGATGACGTCACCAGATAATGTAATGCACTCTGTTATAGCGCTGCAACCCATGGCGCACGTGTGTAACACACGGGCTACGGTACCGCACCCAACCCACACATACCTGTGATGTATCGAAGACATTAGACTTACAAATGCTTGGGACAGCAGACAGCGCCGGCACGAGTGCGCTGCTGTCATTAGGTTACATACATGCAGACATTAGGGCTCAATTGTCTTCTCACTAATTATTATTCGTAACATATCATATGCTACAGTGAATCATCTCATGGACATCCGATTCACTTTGGGGATTTGCCAGGCAGGACCATGTCCAGTAATTTACTTTAAAAAAAAGGATAACACCGGAGACTGCAATGAAACTGACATTTTAAAAACAATCGCAAAATTTCTGCATGTAATTTAGTCATGAAATCGTTTATGTCATCAAATCAAGTAACAAGTTATTTCGCGATTCATCTTCTCAATTCTAGGATTTTTAAAATGTTCGCAGATATCATTTACTCTATGGTCGGTGTCTTCCTTACATTGCGCGCCTCCTTTTTCCTTTCACCCACGTTTTCCTGCACAAGTACTTGCTAGCGCGAGTCTGTTGTTTATTAGGTGGATGTCTCGTCGGTAAGTCGGTAGGAAGGTGAACAGAACGCTAATTGATTGCTCACTTTACAACTGAAGTTTTATGTCGGTTCGTGATGGGTTCATTTTAAAAATACAGTGTTATTTAGTAATATTGTAACTGAACTGAACCTTTTTTGTTGCAGGTAAGAAATCAACTTCTTCCTGACACGCGACTTGGTGAGCGGTAAATATTTCAAGGTTTCAACAGACTGTGAAAAAACATTGGTTTTCCACTTGGAATAGATTGAATCCGCGGTCGTTTGTGCGAATGTCTACAAGTATAATATGAGTACCAGTTTTACAATTATCTCTGTACATACCTGAATTTAATGAGAATTTCTTAATTACTGGTTTTATCTTCCTATAGTCACGTACACGGGAAATTGTCTTACTTAACAACCGCAGCGAGGAACGCACGGCGGCGGGCGCCTAATTGCTAGCGAATAGCAACCGAGCTGTGGAAGTAGCGATGTAGTAGCATAGACTAGATATTAATACTACATAGTAGTAGTCTGCGGAGAAGCTACCTGGTAGATAGCTAGCCTTTGAATCTGCAATATTGTGTGTACAGAAGTGGTTGTATCAGTAACTAGGAGAGGGCGCTGCGCTCACCGAGGATCTAGTTGCTGTTGTTACGTGTATTGCAGTGCTGCGGCTGCCACGCGTCCTCGCCGGCTCGCCACCCGCCCGGTTTAAGAGTGTGTTTGTGTTGTGGGTCGATCGCTCCCAAAGATTACTGATACAGTTTGAAAAGTGCTTGCATAGTCTCAGATTTAATTTCAAATAATAAAAAAGACGTGTGGCACTCGGGGACTGCCGCGGTAAAGCTATTGCATAGCATTTTGTATCAACTTATGCAATTATAATTATTTAAGAAAGTTTTAATAAGAAAAGTTTTTATGTCACGAACATAAATATCCCCACCACAAAAATGGAAATTAAATTACAAACAGGAAAACAAAATTAAATCAATATTTAGCTAACATAACGGATTTGCTTTGCTATATCAAATTACATACTATTATACTTAATAAATTATAAAACAGTAATACGTCTAATCGCACGCACACAACGCCGGGTCGAAGACTGCCGAACTGAAACGACGTTAGACGATGCACGGCCTTCAAGCCACACCTCCGTGCCCGTCGGAGTGGGGAGCGTGAGGTTTTTTCGTTACGGAATTTCTCGATTCGGTCCCCGCGCTCAAGGCCCGCGATAGAAGCTATGCAATAGCTTAATAACTACGAGTAGATATGTTGTGTATTTGTAAGGCGGGCTGCAGCGCACTCGCAGTTCAACTCTGGAAAACTCATCCTTGGAATCGTTAGACCGTTTGTCGGCGGAGACTGTATACTGTATACTGGTATACTATATATATATAGTATACCAGTTCCAAGACCGTCTCCGCCGACAAACGGTGGTATACCTAGTATATAGGTATACCTCTCAGCCATCAGCCTGAGGTCCTCCCCACTCTCCTCTCCACCGTGCACGCATATATTCCTGTACTCGCCCGCGCGACGTGACCCGTGACGTCACACACATCCACATGCACACACCGCAGGTAACGCACACACCGTCAGCTGTGTGAGCACAATGTGGACATGAACCGATACCGTCGTTCAATTGTCTTTTCGTGTGGACTTTGCATGATGAAGTAAGTGAATAGTTTGACTACAATATTACATGTATTTTCTTATTTACTATGTTTGTATGTTTGAAAAGAGATGATATCTCAAGTGACTACCCACGGTTGGTGTTTAACCAGTTAGCCTGTCTCTGTAACTCACGAAGAACGCGCGTTCAGACGTAGTACCGCTGCCAACAAGTCAAATTGGTACTCTTAACTCAATGCCCGTACACGACACCTCCTCATCTGGATGTTTGAAATACCATTGACAGAGTGCGCGGCTCCTGTAGCAGATTCAGTTTGTATTAGGAGGGAGGTAAAGGAGGTGAGATCCTTTGTCTTTTGTAAACGTCACTCTGTACCTACGGAGGGCAATCTTCGGCGGAAGAGATTATCTTTTGTTGTTCCAAGATGAAAGAGATCGGGGAATTATGTCAAAGTCAGCTCAGTATCGGTTGTTTGTTGCTCGATACCTAAAGGCAAATCGTTGTTAGTGTGGCGACACGATAGCGCCCCGCGCCCCGCGTCCCGCCCGCCGTCTCTGTCCGCGCCGACCGAACACACGCCGTCAATCGCAGCACGTTGTCATTAACAAAGAGACTAAACCCCAGGACAGTCAACCCCCAAAGTGTCCCACACACCTACATTAGTCACGAATTTATAAACCAAATACATTAATATTTGTGTGTTTCTTTAGTCTTTTCAACGTCGCAGTAGATATTCATATTTGTTTATACGCAACGGTAAGAACCAATGACAGCTCGTGTGTGTTAGTATATCGTTAGTAAGACATATCTAGTGATACATCCTGTAATTCCTTACAGGTCAGATTCCTAATCCCAATTGGGTCCGTGTACGATGTATCATCAACTCGTCTGCTCTCCTTCTCTTCGTAATTACACAAGTCCTCCCCCAGGCAGACAAATGATAAAAATACCAAGATAACAGGAGCGGTTAGGTTGTAATTCATAAAATATACTTTTAAATATTATTTAAAGTCCAATGAAACTATAACTTGAACGCTCGGAAGTGGGTAAGTACCCCCACGTACACACCTCCATCCATCCAGTGTGCATCGTATTGTGTTTCCTCTAGTTTTCCTGCCAACTTCCCGCTTCCCTCCAGTCAGTCGCCGGCGGGCGCGCGGCGCAGACGGACGTGCGGTGGCGATTTCGCCTCCAGTCTCGCGTGCTTTGTTCAAAACAACTGCCTTTTATATGCTTATTACTTATTCATATACAAGTTTATGTCGTGCTTAGTGTGGACTTGGTGGTACGTCTCTATTGCCACTTTATAGTGATTGTAGGTGAAGCAGGTCCAATTATAATAATGTAGTGTTTGTGGAATCGTGGCTCGGAATGGCGGGGTTTATTTATAATTTGCGTCGAAGGATTTGTTTATTAGTTTAAGGCATTTGCTCTTATTCATATATCATAAAGATATCAAATATGTTTTTTTAAGAAATGAGGATATTGCACGTACTTCCTTCTCCAGTATCGTCACAACAAAGGGCTGCGACGAATCTTTGCAATTCCTTTTGTTGTTGAAATTCAGTGTAGGAAATTGTATTTATAGATTGTGATAAATCCGGGCGAATCGCTTTTAAGGATAAACAAATAACATCAAAAAATGGTGAATAACATGTTTTTAAAGTTAATCAGGTAACTTTGGCAAAAATATTTGTTCACTCTCTCGGCGGCGAATAAAACAGCTGTTGAAGACATTACCCATTCAGAAACATCAAAGTTTAACTTTGAAGTTACATAATAGTAATGTATTGGTGAAAACGCAGGTTCTATGTAACGTGAACAATTACATTGTTATCTGTGTCTGGGATGCTTGTTCGGCAGACACCTGGCGGGGACGCTGGTCAAAGGTTGACCAGGAGGGAAGTCAATTGTCGTCAGTGCTTTCACGTGTGACGGACGGCCTGGTGAGGAATTGTACCATGACTTCGAGTAGCTCATGGCAATATCTCGATTTTCATTTTCCTAAATCCGATCCGATCCACTGCACCACCAGCCAGCAGTTCTGCCACAAGGACTCGAAGGGGCGTCCATCCAGTATTGGTGAGCGTTGGGATGGCTATCTGTGCGTGTCTCGTTTCTACACGGGAGTAACGTATCTGCGATTATGCATTGGGTTTGCTGGATCAAGCTCCCGTCAGCTTACTATCACAGACACGGTAATAGCGTGGCGATACGAGGCACACGGTCCACACTACATGGGCTCCGTACTTCTGTCCGAGCAACCGGCGTGCAGTGCAGTTCATTTTCCTAAATGAAGTAATAAAATAAATAGTTTGATTTTTTTTTCGTAAGTTTCAATTCAATGAATAATTTATTAAATATTACCTATCTCACCGTCACTTAACTTCAAATGGGATGGTAGTCGAGCCTTGTTTTGACTTTACAATTGAACCGCAGGAAAACGAATAACCATTGTAATATAATTGAGCTCTCTGCTTTGTATATTTGTCTGTGAGTCGTGCGAGAGAGGTAACAAACAACAGTGTGTCACATTGTGTTCTAACCCGAATAAACTTAAAAGGAATGTTCCAATATTAGACCCTTGGGGAACACCCATAGATATACTTGGCACCTGTCAAACTTTAGTTTGTTCGGGGCGCTTATGTTCATAAAAAGTAATATAAATATATGTAAACTGCAATAATACAGTTCATAATATATACCACCGTGTTGCTTAGTGCAGCGTTGGTGTCAGGGGCCCGATTCTACTAAGTTATTGTAAAGAAACGTAAACGAAAACGTAACGTAAACTACACGAAATGACGTCATTGGTATTCTACTAAAGCCTAAACGACGTAACTGTTCGGCTGACGTAGCGGTTCGATCGCCATTTCGCTGAGAGCTTAAAATCGTATTCCACTAACAATTTGACTTCTATTCTAACGAAACCCCTACGAGAACACGGGGTCCCAGACGTCACAATTAACAATGCGGAATAAGTTAGCTCAGAGGTACTTTTTCACGATCGATGTCCTACGTTTGTTTATTTTTGGTTGAAATGAAATTCTAAGAGGATGGATTGTGCCCAGGATTTATATATTCTGTAAATATAAACCACCGTGTACTCTCGGCGTGAGACTAAGACCATTCCATGGGTGTAATAAAATGTGAATAAGGGAAAAAATATTCAAGAGATGGGCAGCAGTGTCTACCTATGTAACAACAACAACGCCTCGTGGAAAGTCCACGCCAACTGTGATCATGTGTACCACTCTCATCATACTGTGATAACAATCTCATTTAACTTCGTCTGTGGACTTCAGTATTTGATCATCATCAACAGCCTATATATACGTCCCCACTGCAGGGGCTCAGGCTTACTCTCCTACAGAGAGTGTATGGCACATAGTCCACCACGCGGACCCAGTGAGGATTGGTAGACTTCAAATGATTGTTCAAGACATGCAGGTTTCCTCACAATGTTTTCCTTCACCGTTAAGCAATTAGATAATGTAGATCATGTTTTTTCCTATCCTTCAAATATTCCAATACATCAAATGTAGTCATTCTGGGTCTCATACCCTTACATTAATTAAAGACAAATAAATAATAATAAATTATTAAAGTGTTTATTGCCACAAAAATGTTTACAATGGCCTTGCACAATCAATACAATCTACACTAGCATCTAAACTAGGCCGAGCCTGTAGCTTAGATGCTAGTTCTCTTTCATTGACACCAGTTTTGCATTTATTATAGCAGTATAGGGGGAGGATTTTCTGCCTCCGTGGCCTAATGGCTACTTCTTGGACTCACAATCCAGAGGTCCAGGGTTCGATTACTATTGGGCCTACCTACCTACACTCGGTTTAGCTGGAGGTAGGGCATTGTATGTTTGCCTGGTTAGCTCCCGACAATGTTACCCAAGTCTGCCGCCAAACAGCAATGTTAATAGCACTGTTGTGTTCAAGTATGAAAGGTAGCAGAGCCAGTGCCTTATTAGCTTTGAGGGGCTTCTGGGTGTGCACTCTTACCACCCAACGGCCTTAACATCACTTAATTATCAGGTAAGTAGAAGGCCAAGTAAACCCATAATACATTTAAAAAATCATTTATCATGTGGATTTATAAAGAAATACACAAGTAAAAACTATATTTTATTATTTACACATTTTATTTTTACATAGGTAATTGTATTTATTAAAGAAGAAACGGTCACAGTCACATATCATACAAAAAAGATATAAAAATATACTTCAATTCATTACTTATTACTAGTAAATGTAATTAAAATGCACAAGGAAATGCACAACCTTAACCTATTAAAACTATAATATTTAAATGTTGAACTCATTTACAGTGTTTTTTTATTATTGCATATTGGTTTGCTAGAAGGAAGTTAATGCTACATTTCTTTTTATAAGATTGATGAACGTCTAACAGTTAAGTTGAACTCAACAAAAGCCTTACCCAAAAATAGGATCGATGGCAGTCACTTCGATAAAAACTAGTACATACATCAATACCTCTAATCTAATGATGACAGGATTGTCTCATAAATGTATTTTTGTTTGTAATTAGAGCTATAAGATGGAATATGAAGTTACTTCATATTATACAGAATGTGAGCACTTGAGCAGGTTCTAGGAACTATGAAAGTTATTTTACCTGCAGAGATTTAGAACCAACGTGGATATTGATTTTATATAATAAAAAAGTGAATATTCCTAATGGTTCCATGAAGTATTTAGTAGCACTTATTTGATACACTGATAAAGTATTTATTTTTTAAGTGTGGATCGGGCAGATAGGTTAGTCTATTATTTTTATAGAATTGATGGATTTCTCGCTCTACGAGGGTAATAATTCATCATTCTTTACTCTTGATAGCTTACTTCATGTAGGTTTAACACAGTGTGGGCATCAGGTCCGGACTGGCCCCAGGGCAGATCAGGCAAATGCCCGATGGGCCGATCCCCTGGTGGGCCAGTAGGCTGGTCGGTTCCCGAGTCATGGAGCAGTCTGCGCCGATGAATTGTTTGATCGTGTTTACAGTACCTCTATCACCACTGGGTTAGCTGTATTTACTTGTGGGGTGTTCTGAACTAGTAGACTGTCGTCGCAAAAAAACTCCAAAGCCTCGAACACAAACGAAAAGCAGTTTGCCCTTTTATCTCTATTAATAAAGGATGCTTCATGGTGATTCAGACATCAATTTCCATTCCATTAAAAAAAGTCTATTATAGTTTTATTATATAGCCTGGAAACGGAAAGGGCCGATTATCTCTATAATGCCCGGGCCGATTTTTGGTCCCAGTCCGGTCTTGGCAGGCATCCAGTCAGTCTGCATTGGACCATAATTGTAAAACCCACATCTTGTTGTGTACCTTGAACACAGTTCACTGCACTGAAAGACGCTGAGGGACGGTGCCACCACTGCCCCAGAAAGCATCTACAATCCCAAAGGAAATCTCTGCATGAAAGATAATCTCTGCGCTATTTTAATTATATTGAAGTACGACGTTGTTTGTAAACAATTGTTGGTTAGGTTAGGATTCATTTTTGTTATCTTTAGTGCTCCTTTTTGTGCACCCCAACGCAGCATAGTGAGCTAAAGTGAGGGCAAGTTCTTGAGACTTCAGTTCTACTTTAGTATGTAGATATTTCTATGTTTTTAAACAATTTTACATAATTTTCCGTATGTATGAACTTAATATAATTGCCAACTCTCAAAAGAGGTTACCCTTAAAAACTAGTCAAAATAATTAATACTCAAATATATTAATAATAGAACCTCAGAAATTTGAAATGAATGTGACGACTAATATAACATGAACCCATACTTAATTAATATTAATATTGTAATTGCAAAAGATTTTGTTTATTTGTCCATCCTTGACGACGTACCGGAGAGTTAGAATGACTTGATTTATTGCATAGAAAAAATCCACGCAGATTAAGTTAAGGACAAAAGCTATTATATGGTAAATGCTAAATAATATAGAATTAGTTTAAAAATATTTTGGCCCCCAAAATCTAAATTCTTCCTTGAATTTAGGGGTAGAATCACTATGTTGGCAACCCGAAAAATGTATCAACCACAGAGTACCCAAATTTTTTAACGAGTCGACTCGATTATACTACGATTATTCGTAATCGAGAATAAGTTGTTTGCTAGGTGGGCTTACAGCTACCGTTCGGCTTTCGTTTCGTTTACGTTCGGTATTATAGGTTAGTAGAATACGGTTTTCTAGAACAATATAAACGTAACGTATACCTAATTGCTACGAAACGAATATAGAACTAAAGCTTTTTTAAAATAGTAGAATCGGGCTCCAGTGCAGGCTCTGTGACATGAGGTACCCTTCTGGTTAGAAGATGTATGTATGTATAGCGGGGTCGATGGCCGGAGGTGGTGTCGTGCTTCCGGCTCCGGAAGCTGCGGCGGTGGGGCGGCGGGGATAGGCTGCGAGGATTTCCGGACGTGCAGAGATATCATAAATATTATATTACACTTTTATTTGGGTTGTGCCAACCTGCTGTAGAGATGCAATCTTGGGTGGTCTCTCCAACCATACGTGCTTGCAGCTATTTATTGAAATTAATTTTGTTGTGTGCGTGCGGTGACACCGGCCGGTGCATTTATACATCACAACAGTTTACTTGTCACACAATATCATCTCACTGAGTGATTTTAGTCATTCTCTCTGATTTAAATCTTCCCGTACTTCTAGTTCGTGAGCTGGACTCCATGTTCGCACCTCAATACTTCGGACCACTATCACACCTAATACAAACCCAGTGCTGGACTAAAGCCCCTTTCGTCCACGCTAGCGGTGCAAAGCAAAGATAGCATAGTTCGTGCTTCAATAAATTGTGTATTGTTTTCCATTATACAAAGTTTTCTTCCCATTATGGATGATTAAGCATTCAGGACTTGACTTGAGAACGCTAATATGGAAACCAGACTGTTTATTTTGAAGAAAAAAATCTTTCTACTTATACGACTCACATTATTCAAAGGTGCCTTAAACTTAAGACTGCCGATCGGAAGGATGTGGGAATTCTTTTATGACAGGTTTCGTTGGTATTTACTGTGGGTAGTTGTTGATGAGAGGGCACGAGGCCTGTGTGCGATAGGATCTGCGTGAAGGACGCGAGCGTGTTCGCCGGCGGGCGGTATCGACCGCGGGCTGGCTACCTAGCCCGGCACCACCGCCGCCGCCGGCCCGCGGTCGCTCTAACAGCACCGGGGGCTCTATTTTTGATTCGCTCGTGTGACATAGCTTCGTCGCACACGACTTAAGTCACGATCGACTACAAGTCGAATGAAAACAGGTTTGACCGTATTTTTGAATCATTCGCCTCAGGTGTTGCCGATATAACTTTAAACGTTTAATTTTATCCGTTTTATGCAGAAAAATAAAACCGGTAATTCATGCAAGTAAAACGGAATGCAAAGTACATAGAAGTTCAATGTCAATAAGTGGTAATGTCAGTGTTCGACGATGGCGTTTAGTCTATCGCTCGCCTCCGCAAAGAGTGGTCCCGACCACTCGTTGCAGAAGAGCGATTCAAAAATACCAAATTTCGCAAGTCGAACGAAAATCAGTAGAAAACGAGCGCTCGCGGCGCGTAGAGCGAATCAAAAATAGAGCTCCAGTGCGTCCTCCTTACACGGCACGCCTCCCTACACTACATAATCACTCTGTAATTGTTTATGGAACCTCGAGAAGATATCGACTTAGCAAACTTATGTTGATTCATCTCACAACACATTGACACACCACACTCAAACAAAACACATATACATATACTTAATTTAAAAACAAACATTAAACAATTCTTAATGAAGTGTACTGAAGCTGAAATTAAACACATATGGGAGAAAATCTACATTCGATGCTGACTGATGAAAATAGTAAATAAACGCTGCAACATTACTAATAATTCGACGCAAGAAAGGCAAAACTTCCTTAGCGACATGGACCCAAATGTGTAGGAAAGCTGTACAAAGTTTTTTTTTTCAGAAAAAAAATCATAACTTCTTCATTTTTTATCGTAAAGAAATAATTGTTACAGCCTCGGCTTTGTAATATTATGGGCCATACTTACTAAGCAAATAATCCGCCTATTACTATTAATTCTTACCTTTTTGGCGGATAGATAATAATCACACCAAAAAAACATTCAGGTAAAATTATCTTTACGCCAGAGCGTCCTTAGTTACGAACAGGTTTATTCGTACATATACCTATGTGAATGTCCATTCGAATAGGTAAAAATGAACTTAGTTATGAAATCTTTATTTCAGAAACTAGAAAAAATGTTCTTAATGATTTAATTTAAGTAAAAATCCTCAAGAAAATAATCCAAATAAGAATTAAAATGAAATATTTGCAAAACTAAACGACAATTTGTATGGGTGAAATAAATAAAAAAATGTTTGGTATTCACTTTGTATTTATTGCAATTAAATATTTATATATTTTACAAAACTATAACTTTAACCAAACGTATTGGTTCCTTGGTGTTTGTTTACTGCCTATTACTTTTAATTACTACTTATCATTAAGTGTTTGGACTACACTGAGATCACGGAGTTTTTTTAAATCAGTCTCACTATTAATTAGTTAAGGCACAGTTCAACAAAAAGTTACTTATTTCTAAAGTCACGAAAAATACAATTAAGTAGGTACAGAAATTATATTCCTATAAATTTTTTTCTGACTTAACCAGAATAAGATATAAATATTTACTGTTTTTAATAATGGCTATGTATCACAATTTGTTAGGAACCGTAGGTAGGTATAATCATTTCTTCATTTTAAAAGTTATAACAAACAAAACAATAAAATTATGTAAAAACGTCACTTTTAAGTAATAACAAATCAAAACATAACTTTTTATTACCTTCGTTAAGTAATAATTAAACCTATAATGATCTTCAAATGTGAAAGTGTAATGGCACCAAACTAATGATAATTATTAAAACCTATTGCAAAATTAAATCATCTTCAAGATCAGTTCAAGGCTTACTTTGGGACTAATATAGCCGTGTGTGATTGTGTAAGATATTTATTATTATTTATTTATTTATTTAAAGAAATATGACGCAATTAGAGAAAGAAACAAGTCGTTACAAAACATCCAACTTATCATGTAACTAAAAATGTATTAATTATTATTCATAATCAGGGTCTTCTATATCCGATTCAGGTAATACGTCTTTGACGTTGCCATCTCGTGGGATGTTAATGTACTCATGGTGGAAACAAGCTGGTATTATTTGTTCAGTACATAGTTTGCGAAGATCGTCGTATTTCTTTTTAGAAATGGAAAGAAGCGATCTATAGCAAGACATCAATGGAACCCTAGTTTTAGACTGGACTTCAACATTAAACGACTTGGCATCAGCATTCATGGACGTTTTTATGGACACAAGTTGTTTGTTTTTCTTGAATGTTGCGATCCGAACTTTACTTATTCTGCCAGTAAGGTTTCCTTTAAAATATTTGTCTCCAATATTGTCCCACTTTTTGAACTGCTCATAACTCAATCGCTCAACTGTAAAGGGAGATGGATTCTTTCGAGCAGTTGCAAAAATGGTAAACCATTGGGAAGGTGCAAAAACAGTTGTGTGTTTGAGGTGGTTCTCAATGACGGCGTGAGAACTATCTACTGGCATATAAGTATGTCCAGTGAAGAGGAAGTTTAACTGAATCGTTTTAAGATTGTCACATTCTTGTAAAGTTTGGTGAATCATAGCCATAACAGTTCGGTTCCGGTTTTGACCAGGACAGCAATCGCAGTACATCAGCAATCGTTTGATGTTTCCTCTGGCATCTACAGATTTTATGTATTTATGTAAAATTGTTCCCACTTCATTGGCACCTCGGTTACCATTGGATTCATCCCAATAAAAGCAGAATGCATTACGAGTGCCATTTTCATAAAAACATAGGTTATAAACAGCCAATTTCCTACTGTAGTACATAAGCATCGAAGGGGAATAGGGGGTATTCAAGACCTTCTGGAGATCAAAACTTACGCACAATGTAGATGGATCTTCTTTATGGATATTTTTATGACTATGAAATCGGGCATAGCTTTCTTCTTTTTCTTTCTCGTGTTCTTGTTTTTCCTTAAGCTTTTCAGGATCGGTCGCTTTTTCAAACAGAAGGCATTTCTTACACTTGTCTTTTTTGGGAATATGAAAGCCAATATTAAACTTCTCATCAAATATTTTTCGGAAAATTCTCTCACTCACCACATTCATTCCCTGATCCACAAGTACCTTTTTATAAAGTTTATAGAGATTTGGAATATTCTTGAATTCCTCGGGCAAATATACTTTTCCGGAATCCTGACGGCAGTAATGAGAAGGAACAGCAGGCAAACTCTTTATGAAGTCCACAACAGCATCTATTGTAGTTTGCTTTGTTTTATTCGCCGGCTCCAATTTTCCTCTCATATCTTCTTTGGCACTTCCACACTCTGAATTTTTGACAATACTGTAGATAGTTTTATCAGAAATATTTATAGTGGCTGCTAAGAATTGCAGGCATACATTTCTCTTGCCCTCGCCTTCATTTATAGAATATTTTATAGTGCAATTTCGTTTCTCGGACTCTGTGCGCTTGCGTTTTACGCCAATTTTTTGCGATAGTGAAACAAGCCAATCTCGACGACGAACTGTATCCAGCTTCCAAAAATGTTTAAAAATATTTTCTCTTCTTTCCTCTGAAATAGATCCACAGTCATTTCCACACTTTTTTCCTTGGCATGGATTGGGGAGAACCTTCTTAGCTGATACTATGGTACCCTTCTTCGTTGTATATTCTTCTCCAGCTTTTTTCTTTTTAGATCTTTCATATCTTTCGTTAACTTTTTTAATCCTCAATCCAGCGTCACCTACGGTTTCTTCTTGATCTCCAGGTGCATTCTTTTTAGTTTTTCTTCTTCTGATTGTCTTTTTCTTTTTACCAGTTTTTTCTGTAGACTCCGAGTCGTCGCTTTCCTCTTCGCTTAGTATTTGACCTGTTGACCAGTCGTCCGAATCGTCAATATCTCCGTAAAATGTTGAAAAGTCTTCTTCTTGGTCAGACATGTAGTCAATGTACTTAGTTTTTACTTTGGATTTACGTGTTTTATTTTTGTTTTGTTCACAAAATACTTCAGTATTCTGGCCATTTGATTGTACCTCTATCACCGCGGATCCTGTCCAGGATGTGTGAAAATTCGATGTGGCTGAGTCCATACCGTTTGAGGGTTGCGTTGCGTTATTGCATTGGTCTATAGTAGCGCTATCATTAGACAATGGTACATAATGAAGAGGCCTTAGTTCTGCAACTAAGCCAGTAGATGTTGAGGGTTGATCTAATGGTGTCAAAGTAAGATCCGAATTTGTAAAGTTGGTGTCCGTATTTATTTCTGCGCGGTGAATTGAAGATAAGTCGATCCCTTGTTGACCTACTTCATTGACATTAGAGGTAACATCTTTACCGACATTTGCATTGCAGACAGAGTTTTGAAGACATATATAATCGTTGGATGGGCTGGGAATAAAACTGCCTAACTGACCATCATTTTGTACGATCGATGCTAAAGGTGCAATACTACCGCAATCTTGACGAGTGACCGTAATGTAATTAATAGGTGCGTTTCTAGAGTCTTCAATCAGTATACTATTTCCGCGATCGGAAGCCAGCAGCATGCCATCCCCGCTAGCAGGAGCCTGCAGCATGCCATCGCCGAGAGCAGGGGCCTGCAGAATGTCATCGCCACGAGCAGGAGCCTGCAGAATGTCATCGCCGAGAGCAGGGGCCTGCAGAATGTGATCGCCGCGAACAGGAACCAGCATCTTGATATTGCCACGAGCAGAAGCCTGCAGAATGTCATCCCCGAGAGCAGGGGCCTGCAGAATGTCATCGCTACGAACAGGAACCAGCAGTTTGCCATCGCCGCGATCAGAAGACGGAGTTGGTTCTAACACCTGAAAAAACATACATAATGTTAGTTACCTTGATAAAAGTCAGTGACCAATGAATGCTTTGAAATAATAGCACCTGGATAGTAGAAAGCGTACAATTAGTACTTATAAATAAATAGGACGTAAAAGTAGGTACTAATACTTAGGTATTTTGTTTGTATCAAAAAGGACATTATGATATTTATAGTAGGTATAGTTATAGTACGAAGTTAGTAGGAAGGTACATATAGGATGTTTTAGGAAGTCAATTTTAACATATTCCTAATGTCAGTGGCGGGCGGTGACTGAAAATCCAGGGTACCTATACTGAGTGATACCTTAAAATCTATGAAATTGATCCGATAACTGACTAACTACACACTTAATTATGTTTGTTTACTACTTTATAACGACGATGATGATAACGAAAGCAGGTACTTAGGTCTCACATTTCTTTGTCGGTGGCCGGCGCCGCGGCGAGTTTATTCGTAGCAGGATATAGGTAGGTACTAGGTAGATGGGTAGGTATTTCCCAGGGTATGCTCAACTTATTTGCTTCTATGGTAGTACTGCCCCTGCCTAATATAACTACCTAGAGTCCATTTATGATTGCAGTGGAACAAAATGTACTTATGGAAAAGACACCTATCATAATTGACTTCTTAAAATGTATGGGACGTTTGTGCGTAGAAAAAACCGAGTACCTAATTTTGTGTAGATAGGTAAATGTGTAAGTAAATGTGGGTAGGTATAGGTTTTGTTCATAGTACTCTACTACACCTAGGTACGTGTAGTAGGTAGGTATTCGTTTTGAGTAGGTAGGTAAATTGTAGGTAGACACGGTACTTAAACAGAAAAGTAGATTCTTATTTGTAGGTATAATGTGAAGGTAAGGCCGTGGTACAAATACGACATTTATTACCGAATAGTATTTATAAATTATAATTAGCTTTTGCATGATTTTAGGTATGTGTAGAGTCGAAAGTTGTTTATGTACCACCAGCTTACCTCCTAGCTTTGCCCCGGGTTCCTAGTATCAGACGTAGATAGGTACTTACAGGTATATCATCAAATGTACTTACAGGTATATCATCAAATTTAATTTTTTTTTTGCATTTGGGTGGTTGCCTTATCCCAGCAGAAGTTAGAGTCATGTCTATGATCCTTGATGAGCGGAATCTCGAGTTCATCATGCACACGTGTAAATTCGTACCTAAAAAGATAAAAATAATGTGACTATGCTATTTGATTTATACGTGAATGTAAGTAGCAATAAGAAAATATTCAAATACGCAAGTATTAGTAGTCGTAGTTACAGTTTTAAAATTAAGCTATACTAGAGATGTGGATTTTACTTACACTGTTCTTATTACTTCGCGCCAAAATCGAAGTAAAACGGCATGCGCGCAGCGCGACAACCTTTCTAACCGACGAGTGGCGTCTGAATGAGTGCTTGCGGACTCACATGCGGCACGCAATCCGATATTCCTTAGCGACATTGGACACTATTCTACATTTCCCAAACGCCATCTTCGCGCGTTTTTCAATTCGCGATAAATTATCTATGCGACATTCTTCATACAAAATTCATACCAGCAAAATATCTATACGACGTTCTGTTTAAAAAATGTTGTCAAGTAAAATTATCTAAGCTACACTAAATGAATATTGAATTTAAATGCAAACATATCTAAGCGACACCAAATTCATATTTCATTACACTGTAAATGTATCTATGTTAATGTCTATGTCAATTTTATAATAAGCAATAATATTTAAGTACAAATGGAGCGATGCACTATGTCAGGAATAAATGCATAAGGAAACATTTTGCTCTTTTTTATTTTAGTATAAAATTTGCGAAGCGACTTTCACTACAAGACTTAATACAGGTAAAACTACCTTAATGCTTCGTACTCCTGATGTTTATTGAAGAAAATTTATCTAAGTTACTGGTTAAAAAAAATTGATATAGGCACAAATAACTATCCGTAAAAAGTGTAAAGTAATTTTGTCTAACCTACCTATTCAATTAAAATACGTATTTTTTTGTCGCATAGTAAGCCGAAAATGACCGAATACTAAGGATGCACATACTTCCTAAGCGACAACAAAACTCATCGCAGCGTTATGAGACCCAGATCAATCGACGCGTAAAATTCTGGCGATTCGATTGATATATAAAACGTATCCGGCCCATAATTGTCGCTTAGGAAGTTTTGCCTTTCATGCGTCGAATTATATATATACCTACTACTAATACACTAACATGTTGTACCTGCACCCTGCACTAATCTGCACTAACACAAATTAAGTACGAGTACTCTAACACACGATATTACTAACTAATTACTATCTTAAAATCTTTTTGTTTAAAATCTTTTTGTGTACAAATGCAATGTTTGCAATAAATTAAACATTAACAACCAATATCCTACACTAGGGCGCGGGTATTTTTCCTATTTGGGAGGATATAGTCTCGCACCAGTCTTAGTCTATTGTCAAGTGCTTCGTTCTATAGGTGCAATTTGTAGTCATATTGTCAAACCGTAATAATAAATAAATAAATTCAATAATGTAACGAGAACAAGTTAATTGATATTTGATTCTCAAACATGTAACTGCCAGTCGATATTGGCACATACTTTTTAGTATATTTGTGGTATTACAGAATACAGGCATTGTTGGTAGGACTTGTATTGTACATGTATCCACACGGTATGTATCCTAGCAGCACCAGGTATCCACGTCTGTACAGCACTGTTGTGTTAGAACAGCGAACGATACACAGCGACTAATTGTATTTAGGCTTCTCTATGAGCACTTTTACATCCGACAGCATTATCATCAATTAGACAAACAAGTGCAAATCCATATTTAATTATAATAATATAGCAACTACATACGTATGTGTCAATTACTACCTTCCACGCGGACGGGTTGTATTGTCGCCTCATTTGTGCAAAGCGATGTCTGATGTTGATGTCTCTCTTTGTGATAGCATCCCCGACTGTCCGTCTTGAGTTACTTGACAACAGCCCGTGATTCCACTGCTAAAAGAGAGGCCTCTCCCAAAGCACGCCCCTCGTTCTCTCAGTTCTTCTCAAATTCTTTCTCCCCGCAAACTTGTTCCGGTCCTCAGAGCATCGATTCGGGCTGGAGACCCTCCCACCGCACCCTGCGACTCCCTCCGAGGAGGAGAAGGTGTCTGAGAGACCTAACACCTCCGAGGTGTCTGAGAGAACCTTTCTGATCCACATCACCGTCAGTCTGTTCACCGAGGGATGTGCTCTGCCAATCTCCGACATTTTGGACTTATGATGGGAGCATGTATCCTATGTTCCAGACTGTTGTAGTGTGGGGGTTTCATAATGAATGAGGTTGTTTCTCCATCCTTATTTAATTAAACTGTAAACTTCTATGTCGTAGCAAAAACACTGATCACTGAGCTGTAATTGAATAGAGCTCCAGTTAGCTGATTTAGTCGAAATGGAAATTAATGTAGCGGCTCAATAGTCGACGTAACGTCGTCAGCTAGGGCTGGTGGGTGTTACGTCATCAATCCGGGCGCGCAGGGCCCGCCCAGTCATCAGCGCCCGTGACGTCAGCTCGCAACGTCACCAACGACGCCCACAGCGCGGTGGGCTACATGAACACGACACTAACAATGACTGGCTGTATCATGATGAATAATTGTATAATATATGAGTATTATTACTACTTGTGACTTGCAAATAAATTGAAATTGCAGCAGATATACTTCGCACCATGAGTAGCAGAAATACAAACATATTTATTGTAATTATTTTATCGTACTATAAAACAAATAATATATACTTCTGAGAGATAACTTTTATTTACGTATTTTGATATCTTCAATTGTAATTTGTATTCTTGTATAAATGTTGAATTATTCAGACTCTGTCGATATTGCAGACCTGTCATTGCTTTTATTTTCCGTTTTCTCGTAGCACCTCACGAAGCGCAATCTACATCGAGGGCGCGGCTGAGAGTAGAGTAGGTGCCGTCTCGTGCAACAGACGGGTACCGCCCGCGTGGAGTGGCATGTCTATACCCTTCACAGTCAATATCTAACGAACCAACTGTTGGCTCGCGTTATCCACATCATTACTGCAATGAAGGATTCCTATCAACTCATATTTATCTTGCCTTTTAACTTAACTGCCTTCTTCAATCGTAAACAACGCGTGGTGGTGACAGTCAGCCCCGACCGACCTTCTCGGGAAGATCTTTATATACCAAGTGTACAAGGAACAAGCTATCTATTCATGTGATTATCAACACACATATACACATCTATAAAAGCAACCTGCTGCGCCCGCCTCGCGGGGGGCGCTTCAGACCAATTACCCTACACTCATTTACTGGTCAATATTTGAAAAGGAAAATGCTCTTTATTCTCCTTTCAATAATGTTTTACATGTATTTGTATAGGATTTATTGGTTTCCGGATAGTATCCGTTCTTGTAAATGCCCCGCCCACTGATGCCGTGACGGCCACTGTTCATTTTATTTATCTTTAAAGCCCACACTGCTGCGCCGCGCTGTGCTGTGCCTCTCATAGGCGACGAGCACGCACATCGGTGGTGATTCTGTCGCATCGCACAGCACAAGATCCACAAACGCAAGTTACTATGACCTAGTTGTGGTACATTCACATTTAGAATTCGCCACTTTCCTGTTTTTCTTCCGTTTCAGTACGTTGTTCCACATCTCCCGCAGCGTCCAATCAAGCCGGATCATTTACTTATCCCCCTCCCTCCCTCGTGCCCCGGCCCCCGTCTCCGGAGCAACAGTCTATCAAGTGTGCAATTTGTCGCCTCATGCGCCCCCCACATTGTGTTATTTTGACCAAAGGACACTGCCCCCGACACGGCGGCGGCGGCGGCGGCGGCGGCGGCACGGCGCTAGTGCGGACACGATTCCACTCCGCACAGGACTCGACACTGGTTAACACCTGCGCAGTTAGGAGTAGGATCATAACACTCATCCGGCTCATGCTACCCCCTTTGGATAAGAGATCAATCGTTGCGTCAAGTGATAATGGTATAGAAACTATTCCTTAATGCATATATCAGTGATCTTGACCTGCGTGTTGTCTGCTAGTAAGTGAAGATTTGTCTGTAGGATTGAATGAAAGCATGGGGGTGGGTGGTCTGGCTGGGGAACAACCACAAGTCTGGAGTTGATGACGTGGCATGATCTATTCAACATTACCTGGTCGTGGTTGTTGGTTGGTCGCCATGTCTCCAGGTAGCGCTCGAGTAAGCTCGATATGCCAATCCCCAATCTTCGAGTATATCTAGCTTATAGTGCAAGAAACAAGTGAGTTTTGCACCTATCACTCACTGGTCGCAGCAGCGCGGGCCGCTGCAATGTGCAGTTGTGCATACGATTTACTGTGTCATGTCCAGTAGGCGATAGTGAAAGTATACGAGAGCTTAACGACAGACAACTATTACGTAGACACAAGCTGTGTAGTTCCGTCGCAGCTGATGTACATACAGAGTCCATTGTCCCTGACGACACAACCTGATCAAATCCATCACCGGTGTAGGGGCTGGGAGTGTATGCGATCTATATCTGACAAAGATCGTGTCGGCCGAGGGAGACAGGAGTTTGTTGTTTTGGCACTGGTAGAGGGTCGTTGGCTCCGAGTTTAAAAAACAAACATTGTAGGTACGACTGATTTTCGTCACTTTGCCAGCAGGTGCTACAGAGGGAACGGAAGATGTAACGAGAAAATAAAATAACTTATAATCGTTGATTACTTGCAGAATTTGTAAGAAGTCCAATCAGAGCTTTGATGTTGAACTGAACACTGGTTTTACATCGTCAACTTATTTTAAATGCTTCATTTCCGGCGTTGTACAATTTTGCATTCTTTAAATTTGTATCGTAAGCTTTGAAATCTATCCTGTATAGGTTACACCTTCCTTTTTTAGCACCCCTAGTATTTTTGATGTAATCTAAATTAGTGTATTGCTCACAAATAACCCTCGTTTGTATATAACCCCCCTTTCTAAAAGAGCAACATTGAAGGTCGCGCACAGCTCCGGCGGCACTCGCACCCAACATGGCGGCGACGTGACACTATGTACACACAGCTACCACCGGCACGCACGCCACTACCTCCGCTGGCACTCCGCTCCTCCCCGGTGACGTCATCACACGTCATGTGTTGAGTAAGCCATGTGACGTCATAGTAAACCGACTGATGGCGTCGCATTAAACAAAATTAATTTAAATAAATGATTATCATTTCACATTCACATCGTAAACAGTATGGACATATTGAAATGTCCACCCAATCTATACCCAAAATAAATAAATAAATGTTATAGTATATATAAAAAACAAAGTAGAAAAACTCAATTATTTTATTCTTAGCACTCGCTGCGAATCAGCACTCGAGTACAACAATATGTATCAACTTTTGTACCATGTCACATTAAACTTTAATTGATATTTCCCTCAACGCAATGTGTGCATTGTGTGACGGAACAAGAAATGTCGAACGTGACAAGGTACTCTAGTGTACACGTCTGTATGACAAACAACGAGACGCCAGAGGAAACAGAATTTAATTGAATGTGTTCGTGCGTCGATCACACCGGAACGTACAACTCGTTATTTTATGTAAAAAAACTAGTTTCCAGCGAGCGCTGGCTGTGGCTGGCTGTTTTACGTCACGCGCATTCGTTGGACTCCTGCGTGGTGACGTCACAAGCTCATTATGTCGGACGGTCTATTTCGGACGCAAACACTATTAACACAATGACCTTTATGGCTGCACTAGTGTCGGACCGCGGTCGCCGCTTCAATCGCTGCAGTATCAGCTAGCTTTAATTCAGAAATTTTTTTATTTATGGAAAATTACTCTTTTACTTTCAAATATAGCATTCTTGAACAACTTTACAAACACAGTGACGTGTATTCGGGAGTCTCCTGGACTATTGGTTCACTTTCTTCGATCTGATAGCCAGGACTGTAGGGTAGTTTTTTGCCAATCGGCCTCGCAGAGTTTGTTCTGCGAATCCATCTCAACTTGCGTTTACGTATATTTTTTTCGTTGAACCTATAGAATTTGTAATTTCATTGAAAACCCCTTTTATCAAATTAATTGAAGACAAGTATTTGCGTGGAGCTGCGTCTTCCAGAGAAATAGCTTCTAAATTGGACGGACATTATTTGAGTAAACAAACCCGAGGCTAACAAACTTGCCGGAGTCAACGGCTTCCATATTTCTGGGCAGAGACTATTTCAGCGCCGTTACCAATTGACAACGTTGACATTTGACAGTCGGTGAGGGGCCGGTGACGTGCGGGCTCTAGGCTCAGTGGCGTCACGGACGTTCAGAAATCGGGTGCTCACCGCGCCGCCGCCGCACCGGTCACCCCACGACGCTGCTTCGCCAGTCGTGTCCGACCCGCCATTCCGAGCGCGCGATTTACACATTCAAAATATTATACAAAAGTTTTAAAACCGAAAAGTGTACTTATCACAGTGATGGCCAGTGCGGAATGAGGTGATAGGTCGTATGCTAGATGTTGATATTTTTAATGGTGCCTGTGAGGACGCGAGTGTTATGGTGAGGATGGGGATCATAATCGGGACATGCGTGCCTGATGCGGAGCAGGACGCGGTGGCGTACGGCGCGCAGGCGAGGAGGCCCCCGAGACGGATACTCTGTGGTAAATACATCCTAGCAGACTTGTGCAACGTCCGCCGTCCAACAGGAACTTGTGGCTCACACAACTATGTACCGCGGTAGTCGAGCGTCACATCTCCCAGCAAGCGAAGAGGCAACAAAGCGAATCTTATATTTTAAGTTTATTTATGTGTACAGTAGATGAAAGCACTGTTGCGTGCTCACTTGTTGGCTCCCTGTAACAAAACATGAGTTCAAGAATGAGTGGACGGAGCGGAGATAACTTATAAATGTCAACATTTGAGATCGTCTCATTCTAGAACACATTACATTCGCCCGGGACTGTGAGGTGAAGGCGAAGAGTGTGTACCTTATTAGGATGTTGCATGAGCATTTTCCCAGCAGTGGGTTTCTTTAACTTTCCACAATGTGAGCTGAGTGAGGTGGCCTAGTTGAGAAGTGAGCTCATCATGCAGGAATGCCGCGATGGCTTTACTTCAATTTATTTGCCAGTTCTCACGAAAGCCTCCAAGGTGTTGATAAAAATGGAGATCTTGACCCAATGTTCCAGCAATTTGAAATAACAATAAAAATTCACATTAGAATTATTGCAAAGGTTAAACAGTTAGTAAGAGTCGGACCTTGAATTAACTAATTAGCGAAGTATTCGACATTCGTTATAATATCGGTTGTGTGTCGGCTGCTGGCGGGAGGGCGAACTCAGGGATTATTAATACTAAATTAATACAGAAAACTGGGTCTCAAGGGTAGTGGGAAATGGCTCGAGCAGTTTTAAAGTCCTTCACTGTTCAAGGAGGGATATATTTTATACGTACAGAACGTGTGGTTTCGTTGAAGCGGCATGTACACCCGTGTCACGGCGAGGACAGTTCCTCCAGCGTCCACGTGCGTATTGCTGTCACCAACCTTGCAACTCCACTCCAAATGTCGGCTCATGTATTGACTATTATGTAATCTGTTCTCATGCTAATCAGTAGGCTTTTCATGTTAATAGAGAAGAGGAACCTATATCTTATACTGATAAAGACGAGTATGTAGAACCTACCTCCCCGTCGCGCGGCGGGGCGGTTGTTATCACTGCCACAACGATTTCAACGCAGGGACAATGCAGGTTCGCTGCTTTTACCATCGAAATTGAAGCCTTTCCTATAGTGGCTGTAGATCCATTGACGTTAAAAGCGATTACTTAGAGAGATAATTACAGGCATAATTGCAGTTTCCCTCTGAACGTAATTTCCTGATACGAAGGAGGAAAACTGATATTAAATATTTCCTTGTTGCGGAGCTTTTTTGTTGAAGCCTCCACCCAGCTAGATGACGCGGTGCGCGGTGCGCGGTGGCCGATATGTAAACTTGTAGATCCACGGAGTTGTTGTTACGATGCGATGTTCCTTCGTCCTCCGTTATACTAACTACGGGTAGTTTACTTGCATTACTTGGCGCTAGCTAGTGGTGGTGTTACCAAATATCTTTTTACTTTATCAATTAGTCTTAGTTTGTTTCGGTCTTTTCTACGGTTGCGTTGCCTTTCCACAAATGTCATGACCATCTGGACATGATGAGCTGATCTGTCCATGTTGCTGTTCAATAACAGAAATTAGTAGCTTTGTGTACATATATTGTTTTTTATTTTTTATTTAGTATTAGATAGCGATCTTTCCTAGTGAACTCAAGAAAATTAATATTTTTGACTGTCTGATATTTGTTGTAAATGAAGCTGGAACGTAATTAATACATACAGTATTTTACATTCAAACATCGCACGTTGTTGCTACAAGATTTATTGTAATGTGAATCCTTTCATAAACACTATTTTGTATTATTGAAAAGGAACCAACCCGTGCAGATCTTCTGAAGTTAACTCTTGGAAACAATAATACACGAATGTATGTAACAATTATTGATATTTTGGAAAATCACCGACGACATGATGTCTGTTGTGTTGTCTCGTTTCTGTCATTATTTGAAGTCAAGTAAATATCAATCGACTGTGAAAATAATAATGTACGAGCCCACAGATGTCTCACTCACTCACAAACAACACAACTTTTACACACATGCGATAAATAATGTGTTTTTAAAATACAGAAGAACACTTTTTTTCAAATCGGTTTGTTGTTGTTAATTTTCTTGTCCAGGTCAGATCAATACATCTCCGACACATCTTTGAGGTGAACTCTTTGTGTATTCTAGGAACATTTGTTTAGCATGGCTATTGGCATTATTGTGATATACAAACAAATATCATTTTGATTCGTGCGTGACGTGCGTAGGTTGTTGTCCCAAGTGGAAACATGAGTGTGTGAGGTCCATGATAGGTGGGTTGCGACTGCTGTCTGGCTGTCGACGGCTTATCTTCTCACACGCCACTGTCGCGACATAAATATATTATGTAAGGTGAATGCTCATCATACGAGTACATGCAGTTGTCAAAAGGAAAACTACAATGCTTTCTCAAAAAAATATTATTGTTAAAAAATAGTAGGAAGTTTTCAAATTTTGTTGTATGAATGAGTGTAACAATGACTTAGTTGATGTTGGTTCTGATAACGAGGTTAGTATAGAACTTAGATTGGAAAAGTATTTTAGAGGACAAAAAGGGTATTCGAATCCATTAGTAGGCTCGTTCATGGATACAAATGGACTGGAGGCTAAATCGATATATCTGAATATAAACATAAATAAAATAAACATTTATGAATCCGTATGAACACTGGCAGATCGTATCAACAGAAAGCCGTCGATATAACCATCGCGGTCTTCAGTTGATCCCGACGGCATTCTCTTTAGGGATCCCCACGTAGACGTAAAAGTTGCCATCGGAACTTGTTGCGGCCGTAGTTGTGTGGGGGAATGCCATGCCGGCCATGCCGCTGCCGTGGGTGTTGACTACATTTTGATTGGCGAATCCATTTTGATTGAAGGCTGGGTTTAGATTAGTGACCCCGTTTGGGTTAGGAAACGCATTTGGTGCAAGTGCGGGAAGTGGGTACATGTTGAGCATGGGGAGACCTTGCATCATGGGCAGCAGCATCACCACCGGGGACGGGCAGGGACACACGTTGCACCCGCAGGCTGGGGTCGTCTTGCGAGGCCGGCAGCCGCTGGCGAGGTAGACATACTATTACTGTTTATGTATCAATTATTGGTCTAAGATGATTATGAGTACATCTCTGATATATTCAGGGCTCCTTAGGGGCCGTGGATTTGATGACCATAACAATATGCAGGTTCAGTTCAGCGGTACTCATAAAGTGTGTTGCTTACCACCACGTTGCATACTATGTCGATCGTAAAGTTCGTTGGGTAGTTTGTCAGAAGCCGGTGTTATTCATGTGTGACAATTCCTTCACCACACACGTATAAGATATATCACGCTTCTGTCTGAGATAGGCAGAAGCGTGAAAGCATTTACGTCTACAGACTAACAGACTAGATATTGTCCACCTTGATGCCTCTGACAATCCTATACATCGCAGGCAGTCTACCGAAGACTCACGAGGAGACTATCTATTTAGCTCGCTCGTTAACAAATGTGGTATCCAATTTGGGCCTTCTTGATCAATAATTACAAATCCTTGAGACCGAGTTACAGATAATCTGAAACGCGGTGAATACGAGTATGTCTGAAATTTCATAAACCTTGAATCTAATCAAGATTAAGAGGGTATGCTGGTGTCAAAGCGCCCATACAAACGTAGTCCAGTCATATTTTGAGTATTAAGCTATGAAAATCTATGAAATTTTCAAGACACAATCTAGAAACAAATATCTGTGTCGGTGGTGAGTCAGATTTTCGTTTAAATATATACTTCCAGAGTTACATGGCGTCAAAGAATTGTATTTTACGGTAATAAAAAGCCCCATCTTTGAATCTGATTTACAAGAGTATGAATCAATTTAGAACAATTTGGAAAAACCACCGACATCTGAAATTTCATTAGTATACTGTATTTAAAAAATGGCTACATAATATACTGTATCCTTCAAATGATCCCTGGACTACGAAACATCCAAATAACGGGTGGATAACTTCGCGTAGTGTATGCTGTCTCACCGTACGCGCTCGGGTAGGATAGGGCTCGGATAGGGACAGCTACAAAACAATCCAAATTTGAACTCGTGGTCTAACCAACATAGCCGGGAAACTCGTCTAAGTATTATCGGGCAAGCACGCTAATGAAGGTAATTAGGATGATGGTATTGAAATACCTGATCTGCGGGCACTTGGTGGTGGTCCTCTCGGTGGTGGTGGTGGTGGTAGTGGTGGTGGTGGTAGTGGTGGTGGGTAGATTCTGCGTGGTCATCGCCAACAACGCAGGCATCTCGCTGTCGCTGCACACGGGCGGCGTCGGACAGCCCTCCGGGTACTCCGCTAAGACAACAGTGGCACATTCAGACATTTATATGGCAAGGAACATAATATGGTTTATTTTCATCCTCATACTCAACGTTCCCGAAAAACAGAGCGACGACAACCTCCGAAGCTTTGACGTTTCTAATATTCCCCCAAAACAGCAGGACTACCTCACCATTGTGTGAAAAATGCGAAAAGTTCGTTTTATATTTTATAAATATTAAATCGTCTGTACTTTCCTAAACGTACGAAAGTTCACTCACGACCACGCATCGTGAACATTCCTTCAAAATTATACGAAGCTTTTGCTTCTTTATTTATTATGTGAACGATGAAAGATTGGGTGCATTCTTGGTTTTCAAGACTAGAGTGAATTGCTTACTTTTGGGCAAGTAAGCTTGTAGAATCATCTATCTCTTCTTTACTTATTATCAGTTAAACTGTGGCCAAACGCCAGCTTACTTTATTAATATTATTAATGAAATAAAAATCATGTTACTATGAATCTCTTTAATAAATTAATTATATTTCTTAAATGCTCAACACTTATCCCGATAGCAACGTTTAATTAGCTTTCTCATTATTAAAATGATCACGAGACAGTTGACATCTAACGAGCAAACACATCAAAAACCAAAAGACGTAGAATCGATGTAAATCAACGTTTAGTTTTTTATCGCTACCGACACGGGACGTGAAGAGATCTTGTAAATCTCTTATATTTTGAGTAATACTTAAACTGTACCTTCCGCGTTCCTGGCGATCTTGGGGGTGCGCCACAATCTTGGTCGCGGCCTCTGCTGAACTCTCCGCTGTTCTTCTTCCATTTCTTCTTTCGGGGTGTCTTCTTCGTCATTAGGTTGCCCCCTGCCCATATTCTGGGAGCGGGTGATGATGGGCCTGAGGCCGCGCTCCCGTCTCCGGTCCCTACATTCCTTGCACATGGAACAGAAGACCTCGATCATCTCGGGGCTGCTGTTGTTGAGACGGCACTGTCGGCAGGCCTTCCTGCAGTCGATGAACGGAGACGCGGCGTGCAGCACCGACAGCAGGGCCAGCACTAGCAGCGGTCGCATCGTACTGCAAACATCAAATGCAAAATTCTCATTGCAAGTACAAATTAGATGTTTTTATTTTATGATTAATTACTCTACTCAAATCAGAAATATAGATGATTATCTTCAAAACGCGAAGTAGATTATGAAACCCATTTTTTACGTCGGGGTTTTAATGAAAAAAATGAAATTTTCCAGCTGCGTTGTGTTTTCTAATACTTTCACAATGAATTGACAGATCTCGAAAGACAAGGGTTCGTGTATATCGCTCAGAGGTCTGCATGATCCAAGTTGCTATTTCATATGTCAAAAGCAATTCAAAAAGGATTAAAAAGTTACAATTTCAATTAATTTTATTAAATTTATTATTTATTAAAATTAAATTTTATTAATCACCAATATCATTGAGTTGCTGCTCAGTTGCTATATCCTTGAACAAAGAGACCAATTACATATCAGTGAGACTAACGTATTTTATGAATTAACTTTATTGCAGTTTGACTCTTAGTTAAGAAGCTATAAGTGTGAAAGTGTGTAAACGCACTGATTGGTCCCCTGAAAGCTTCGGCACATTGCTCGGACTGTTGACCGGTTTACAGATATCGGTTGGCTGGCGGCCAGGTTCGGCAATGTGGAAGAGACTTGTTCCTTCCACCGTGCTACGAATGCGGCCGCCTGCCAAATGGGAGTGCAGTTTGCGCTGCGCTTTGTGCACTAAGACGGAATTGTGCTGCAGAACTTACACGAAAACCAAGAAACATTCTCATAGATCATAATTTAAAATAAACGCAGACCTGTCATAATTTTCATCGCAGTAGCGCATAAAATAAGTCTGGTTGAGTAGAATTCTACAACTGTGTTATTGGACCAAGTTATCCATATTCATTGGGAAGCTCGTCAACGTTAGAAATGTACTATAATATCGTATTTGGTAGTCCGGTGACAGCGTCTTCCCTAAGTTATTCCTTGAAGAGTTTCACCTTACCCCGGGTATAATTAGAAAACTTGTAACGAGCCGCCTCTCGATTCGAACCGCTGTTTATTTTATCAATTAGTTTTAGATGAAAATCACCACATTGACTAGTGAGGACGTTGTTCGGATCCGATTCGTGGAATGGACTGAGTACGTCCCTCCCCCCTTCGCCCGCCGGTGTCATTTCGATATTGGTTTGTTTTATATCGATATTTACTATCGCACGTGGTGCAATATTTCTGTTGTCGTCGCCACAGAAAAGCATATTATTGTGCTCCGACGGGTTTGATGTATAAAGTGTATTTTAAGTGCAAATAAGAAAATACATGTTTACGATGAAACTGGTTTATGCGAAGTGCATTTATCCGCGCCAATTAATTTGTCAATACAAACCTTGACTCTCCGCTTCACCTTCTCCGAGCTAGCAGTGCTGTCCATGCATCGAGTCGTTTTGATTTTAAATGTTAATAATTTTTAAAAATCGATTCATGGGCCTAGTAGTCGGCTAGTTAGTGGTAGAAGTATTCAAAAGTCATTCGACCAATGATATAGAGTACTATAGAGATATAGTTTATAAGAACTATATTTTCCTGCTCCACTCACGTCATTAAATGACATTGATGCAACATTTTAAGTTTCTGCATTGAAAAAAGATCGATTCTCAGTACGTGACTCCCGAAGGTAAATTCAAATATTACGTTCAACACAGCCGATGAATAGTCTGGGTCTTGATTGCTTAAAGATAATAACACTAGATGAGACAACGATTGACATACTCGATGTACTGATCCAGTCAGAAACTGTGACGGAGTAGAACTCGTCTGCAGTAGAACCCGAGGCAGCCGCACAGACCGGCGTAGGTACATATCGACGTGAGTCACGTACATTTCCATTACTGATGCTATCTATCTATCCACAAGGTAAAATGGTTATAACTTGATATGCGCGCTCGTGTTTGGGTCAGCAACAACAGTCTGTAATTGAATGAGTTACTGCCACTTCAACTATCTAATTTTACCTGGGTTTATCATTTGAATGGCGCTTGTGTGCCAGCGCATATTGTGTTAGTTTGTGTGTCGGTGGGGCGGTCGCTCGGACTGATAGCGGTGGTGCAGTGAGTCGCGGTCGTCGCTGTTTCATACATCGAGTGCTGCCTGTACCTGCGGTTGGCTTATCGTAAAAGGATGTTTAACTTATTTGTCTACAATATAATGTACGGGTTGTTGGTTTGTGGTGGTGGTGGTGTGTGGTACTTACGGTACAATTTCGAAATATAGCACTCTTGAACTATTCAGGAAATTGTTTTGCACGGCAGCCCCAATCTAGAGCACTGTTCGGTGCAGTTCCGTTTGTACGCCACCTTTGTTCTGATATTATTAGTTCTGTGTAACGAAATATGTATCTTTCTTTAAAATTCAAAAGAAAGAAACAAATCAAAAATATAAAGTATTGACATTACGAGTGCGCGTTGTACGTAGTCTAACTCATACACTACAAACAAACTGTACGAGCACAGCTGTGTGTCGTGAGTAGTGTTCTACCGGTCCTGTTGCGTGCTCGTGTTGATTCTGAGTGATCAACAATGATCTGTTGGACGTTACACAAGTATTAGTGTCTACAATTGCAGTGCTTCCTTCGACTCGCGTCAAACAAAGTGGAAACAAGTCAATTAAGTCGTCCGCTCGGCTGTGAAGCCTCCCATCACTGGCTCAGCTGCCCCTCTCGGCGTCGCCTCCTGCCCTGACTCAACGAATATTGATACAAAGGAAATGTGACTCGATGTAAAGTGCTCTCTGTTGGAACAGGCTCTTTCATTAGGACAGTGGGAAAATTGTATAATATTTACATTTCAATAATTTAACAGATAATTGTCTCACTTGAGGGCTTGGCGTCTTCGTTAGGCTTGATCTCGAAGATACATTGCGGATAGGTATTTCGGAATTTGTCAATCATTAGTAATTTCATAATTGTCATTTTGCAACACAAGGTCCAATTAAAAGCTGATTAATTTAACGGTTTCCACGTCTAGGAAACTCCCAGCTGTTGGGAGTAAGATTTGATTT
Organism: Carcina quercana; assembly: GCA_910589575.2. Classification (NCBI taxonomy): domain Eukaryota; kingdom Metazoa; phylum Arthropoda; class Insecta; order Lepidoptera; family Depressariidae; genus Carcina; species Carcina quercana. Next base: position 15,940,452 of record OU342435.1, read on the forward strand.
CGAACATAATCTATGACCGGGAATCCCACAGCAAATTGTTGTCAAGTTTTTTTGGTCAGCAATTATTTCAAGAACGTTTGCAGATGCGTAGTTGTGTAGTGTATAGAGCTGGTCATGATCGGTGCTAATAAGGCCAAGCGATAAAATTTTATGAAACCATTGTGTCAGCGCACAATGTCGGGTTCGTATGACATGTCCGCGACGCGACGCGATCCACAGACGACGCTTGATTGGAATATCAATTATGTACGAGTAGGTGTTGTCCTGGTGCCGGGGCGGGGGCGGGGGCGGGCGCGACAACTACCTTCACTCATATCTAATTTGTTACTTTGTTTACATGCGAAGCAGTTGCTTCTGTCGACGCCTTTTTTGCAGAACGACTCTCACATGCTGCCAGAAGTATCCGTGACGGCAAATAGATATAATGTAAAGTTGATGAGGTCTGCAAATGTGTGTTATCTTGGAGAACTTTGGACCCAAATTGTGTAGTTCACAAAATGCTTAGTGTATTATTCGTAATTTACCCTCCTTGTTAAGTTTCAAAGCAATCAATTCCACGTTTCTCGTAACGTAACGTAATTGCCATCGCCTCACCACTCACCAGAGCTGGTCGATCAACAACACCGAACGATCGATGACAACAAAGTGTTGAATCAATTAAATGTAAACACGAGTATTGACGTTCACTGGGAACACGATTGGAGCAGTGGAAATGTAATTGATAAAGTTAGAACATAGGTGGTATGAGTAGTTTTCGTAATATGAATTATATTATCTTATTGAAAAGTCGTGAAATTGATTAGACATGGTGATGGTCACCGTCGGTTGTGGTCAGTCACACGGCCGTGCTCACAAATACAATATTTAGTCTCGTTTCGTCACTTGACGTTACTGTCGACAATCACCTCAAATACATACTAATACTTCAAATGAGAAAGTTTGTTTGTCGTAACGGAGACACGCTCAAGTCAACTCGAGGTGTTTAATTGCGACTGTAATGTATCCTTCTTATTATGGTGTAGGGTGTAAGGTCAAAGACTTGCGCCCCATTAGCATACTTCCTTGTTTATCTAAAATATTAGAAAGGGTTGTATATATGCAGTTATCTCATTACCTAGAATCAAACAATATGCTACCTGCTTTGCAGTCAGGTTTTCGTAAGAATCGTGGTACCACTACAGCTTTACTCGACATTACAGACAATATCCTAGCAGCACAAGACAATGGCGAGGGCACTATAATGGTGCTTCTTGACTTTTCCCGTGCTTTTGATGCATTAAATATACCATTATTGCTATCTAAAATGTCATATTATGGCTTCGATAATATGACACAGTAAGATGGTTCTCTAGCTACCTAAGCGGTCGCACCCAAATAGTTAGAGTCCCTGGCAATAATGGCTTCTATGTCTCATTAAGTCCTTGTTCTGTAAGCAGAGGTGTCCCGCAGGGATCCATACTGGGCCCTCTCTTGTTCATTTTGTACTCCGCCGACATTGTAAATGTAATTAGCCATTGTAAATTCCACGTGTACGCTGATGACACACAGCTTTACCTATCCTTCAGGCCTGAGGAGACAGAACTGGCGATATCTCAAATAAACCAAGATCTACTAAATATATCAAATTGGTCGGAGTCCAACACCAAGTCAAAATATATGATACTTGGATCTCGGAATTAAATCAATAGGATAGCAAGCCACGATCCAATGATTACCATTCTTGAAGACTGTATTGTGTGTTAGATGTGAAATGTTAACTTGATGCTGCATCTGTACCAGTAGCTGCAGCCGGTCGTTGTGGTGGGCGGCGCCGTGGGAGGAGGGCGGCTGTGTCGCGTGTTGGCAGTAACGAGTGTCGTTGTTTGTTTCAGGCATCAAGTGTCCGGTGTGCAGCAAGTTCGTGTTGCCGGACGACATCGAGTGTCACCTCGTCATGTGCCTCACGAGGCCGAGGCTATCATACAACGGTCAGTGCACTCACATTCGTATCTAGTGCAATAAAATGGAAAGGCAAAACTAAAAAATCATTTAAAGTAATCGATAAATGTACACTAAATGCCTCCGCCAACGTGCTGGTACGATTTGGTTGGTGGTCATTTTTCTATGCACACGTCCACTGCTGGGCTAGGCCTCCCCCGCCGTATGCTACAATGACCGACCCCGAGACGCTTGCATCCTGTGACTACCCTCCATCTTATCTACGTCGTCGGTACGTCTAGCAGGGGGTGGGCCGGTACGTGGTCGCCACTCGAGAACTGTTACTCCCCATCGGTCGTCCGTCTGTCTAGCTGTCGGTGAGGTACCTTCATGCTATAGGCCAATCATCAGTCAGGGTAATAACAATGTCGCCTTTACTTGAGGCATCAGTGCGAAACACTCGTACATAAATGGCGGGCGAAAGGAAGAATTCATCTAGTCCTACGTGTACAGATAGAACGGACGTTCACCGCCTCCCACCGGTCCGCGATACCTCACTCCCCCCGCGAGACACTGGCGCAGAAAATGGCCAGTACGTATAGCGTGCATGGACTACTCATGTGCGTGTATACAAACGTCATCCGATCAATGTGTGCCGGTATCACGACGTGTGTTCCAAGTGACCGAGGTGTGCCAGAGGGAAGCGGACTGTGACGGCTTGTGTTGTACATAGTAAAACCACTTCCGCTCCTGTGCAGCCTGACCATGCCTGGTACATAGTGTTCCTCGAATAGATCCTCATGATAATGTTTGTATGTCTGTGGTTTCAGAGGACGTCCTGAACGATGCCAAGGGCGAGTGCGTGATCTGCCTGGAGGAGCTGTCCGCCGGTGACATCATCGCACGCCTGCCATGCCTCTGCATCTACCACAAGCCGTAACTATACATATATATACCTATAAACAACACGGACCAGTGTGCATGCAAGCCGCTGCACTCTTCACACAGATATTCCCCTCCTGAAGAGCGAGGGAGAGGGCGGTACTCATGTAGCCCTCCGGCTAGCGCTCTAAGGGCCCGATACCCGCTCTCCAGCTCAACTAGGTCATCTAAGATCTTAGTGATCCAGATCGCCGTCCTACATGATATATGTTACATGATACATGGTATAGAGAATGTTATAGTGACAACACTGTTGTGTTCCTACAGTAATCACGTCAGCGCAGTCAGCGTTGTCTCTTGAAACAGGATTGATCAGTTCGAGTGTGCGGAACTTGTTTTGTAAGAATGTTACTAGATCCGTACACGTCGGCAATTCTTCTTGATTATTCTTATATGAACTCTCTTCCCAATCACGATGTGTCTCTGGGTCTAACTTATGTACCACCAGAAATATTATTACTGGGTCCCAATAGTCCACGGAAATATCGAGGTTCTTTAAACCATTCAGACATTCGCTTGTTACATCTAACAATGATTTTAGGTTATTTGCCGTTTGAACCGATATCTTCTTCTGTGAAAATAATTTCTTCAATATTGAATTTGTTATCAGCCGCTTGTTGCTGCATCGCGCGTGCAGTGTTTCCCATGCTGGGTCGTAGTTTATCTCTGTTAGCTGAATGTGTTTTAGTAACATTTCAGCCTCGCCAGTGAGACTGCTCTTTAAGTCAGCGCCTCGTTAACTTGCCGTTTCTGGGTGAGCATGCTTCTTTGAAAGTAAGATTTTGAGAGAAAACTTTCTTTGGGCACACTCGATTTATTTGCAAATACATACAAAACCTGCCTGATTCCTGTATATAAACTAAACTAGATGAACATGGTTTTGTGACGCGACACTGTCCCCACTGCGGGCTGCCCTGCTGGTCTGTCGCGGGGCATCAGGTTCCTTTCCTGTTACAAACGTACATTGTTCAAGTATTTATATTTTAAATAAAAATATAAAAAACTTTCATAGATTTAAACTATGACTAAAAAAAAACACTCACATGTCTGTCACTCTGATCCGCCTCCGTGACCTAGTTGCTACACATTTGGCCTTGGCTGTATATTTCGTAGGTTCCGGGTTCGATTCCCGGCGCAGTATGTGGTAGAGCACCCCCGCTGTGACAATCACAAGTGTGACGTGACGTAAAAACATCTAAGATGTAGTCATCGATGTCTGTCAGTATCTCCAACATCTCACAGCGATCACCAAGCCGCTGTGTAAGCGTTGTGAATATGGCCAAACCCCTCATGGAAGCTTCAACTTGAGTATAGCCTGCCACCGATCCGTACCCCCAGTGTCAGTTTTAACAGACCGCATTTGCGTCACGTCTGATTTGTACGAAGAATTGTGCAGCGCCTCTAGCGGCACGTTGACGAAATTGTGTTTTGCATATAAATCTGACGTAAACACAAACGAGTTAGTATCGGTTACAAACTCACGCTAGAGATACTGCATCGTTGATAGCAGTGTTGTCCCGTAGCATGAGATTATCACAACATACAAACTGGTATTTGATAATTATGTCGCTGGATTTGTGACGGTTGCGTGACGTAGTCGACCTGTAGTAACGTGCGCCTGTTTGTTTCAGATGTATAGACCAATGGTTCGAGGTGAACAGATCGTGTCCCGAGCACCCCGGCGACTAGGGCGCTCCGCCCCGGGCGCGCCCCCGTGACAAGTGCCATGTCGCGAGTGATAGTTATATATAATGAACAGAGTGCGGCTTCGGCCATGTACATATGAGCGTGGTGGGCTCGAGTCCGCGCGTATCTAGTTAGTGAGAGGAACAAAGACAATCGAGCGCAGCGGAGGGAGACTCTCGGTGGAGTAATTATGATAAATAAATAATCTAATTATTATTGTAAATTTGACAAGTGTAACGTGTTTAGTTGATCGGTCGGTCGGTCAGTTTTATTTGCCCGACGATATATGTATGTATTGTATATGTTATGTACGTATGTATATGTTATACGGTAGCCGTGCGGTGCGTTCCGCTCGCGGGGCGGCTCGCTGGCAGTGGGGGTGCGCGGCCCGCACCCGTTGTATATAGACATGAACGACTTGTGCTGAGACCGTCCCGCGCCGGGCTCGGAACAGAACAACTTGTATTGTACATAGACCAGACAGGTTGGTGCTCGAACCAGACCGTATCGTGTTGAGACCGGCCCGGATTGTATTGAGTGAGACCAGTCCGGCTTGTGTTAAGACCGGCCCGGCTGTGTTAAGACCGGCCCGGCTTGTGTTAAGACCAGCCAGGCTTGTGTTAAGACCAGCCAGGCTTGTGTTAAGACCGGCCCGGCTGTGTTAAGACCGGCCCGGCTTGTGTTAAGACCAGCCAGGCTTGTGTTAAGACCAGCCAGGCTTGTGTTAAGACCGGCCAGGCTTGTGTTAAGACCGGCCCGGCTGTGTTAAGACCGGCCCGGCTTGTGTTAAGACCAGCCAGGCTTGTGTTAAGACCAGCCAGGCTTGTGTTAAGACCGGCCAGGCTTGTGTTAAGACCGGCCCGGCTGTGTTAAGACCGGCCCGGCTGTGTTAAGACCGGCCAGGCTTGTGTTAAGACCGGCCAGGCTTGTGTTAAGACCGGCCCGGCTTGTGTTAAGACCGGCCAGGCTTGTGTTAAGACCGGCCCGGCTGTGTTAAGACCGGCCCGGCTGTGTTAAGACCGGCCAGGCTTGTGTTAAGACCGGCCAGGCTTGTGTTAAGATCGGCCAGGCTTGTGTTAAGACCAGCGCGGCTTGTGCTGAGACAGTGATCGACTCGCGGGTTACATATCTGTTTCGTAAGCTTATATATAATATATGATTTGATTTTTCATTTTGATAATAAAGTTGATTTGTTTCTAAATTTTCTAAGCTTGTTTTCTTTGCAACCCTCCAAGAATAGTTATACTGTATAGTGCCAGGCTTGTGTGAGGAGGGCCGGAGAGGATGAAGGGAATACAACACATGTTCACGACCCAGTACATTGTCAGGCGGGCAATACGAGTACGACGACCCCGTGTGAGATCTTAAACGATTTGTCCAAAAAGGATAATATCGCCGTGCTAAGGAGGGTCGTCCACAGCAGATCCCTGCACCACCACCGGCGTGCGTCACGAGCAGTTTGCACCCACCTGCTAACTGCTTTAAGCAAATGTGAGGAGTAGGGTGAATCATCAACGTCCACTGCTATCTCTCTCTCTCAATTAACTCCAAATGAGCTATTTAATTTGAAATTGGATTGAAGAGTGAAATGAATGATTTAAGAGAAGTGGCTGAGGGAGCATAATTTTTATAACATAAAGGAAATATTTAACTATAGGAAACATTTACATGATGTACCCTAGCTAGAATTTTATGTCGGTAAATATGCGTACCTACCTATTTATAATTTAATTTATGGAACATCTGTTTTAACCATATTTTAAGCAAAATAAAGATTATGATAATGTTACAGACATTGAAATCATTATTCAAAACCGAAGTAAAATTAGTCTCGACTACAACTCAACTTGGGAAATTGAATAGTAATACTTATTGCTCGAGGGAAGTACTGACCACTGTCAAAAATAAAACTAGCGTATCATGTTTATTGCCCGGACTGGAAAATAAAACGGCCTGGTGGTTTGAGTTCATTTTAATGTTCATTCCAACATGAAGTAACATATGAACACATCCATCACTTACAAGTTACATTACCTCAGATCCAGACATGCAGTGCCTTTGCGCAATACACAGATACAATTAAGGATACAAAACCCAACGTCATTGATGCCCTTCTGACAAAATTCACAGTAGTAGTATGTATACTGAAGTTAAAAGCAAAACTATCACGACTAAGGTGGCTTCACATGTGAACGAGTATTAGTCGACCAAATTATAAAATAAACTTCGAGATGTCATAATGAAAGTTTCGTACAAATTCCATTCTAAATTACTTTACATCGCCATGTGGGACCAACTACGGAACCCTACACTGCGCGTGGCCAGACACACACTTGGCTGCTTTAAAAAAATTAAGCCTAGCGACGTGCATGCGTGTTAATTCCATCACGATAGGTTGAGTTGTGCCGTCGAGGCGATGAGTGGTAAAGAATAACCAACTCTTTAGCATATATTATATTAAAGGTATGATATGATTTCCAATCAAAATATAATTATATCAGTGCTGATAGAGTGAGTCGGACGATCGACTGTTGTCTATGACTGGGCTGTGTCCGGCCGGAGCCGCGCCTGCGATAGACACACGACGAGGTAGGTCGGACGTTTAAAATGCTTCGAGCCTGTGATTGGTTCACTTCACTGTACCGATGTTGTGCGTCGTGTTGCGTGCTGCATGCTGCGCCGCCCTAGCGCATGAAGGAGCGGTGCCGCGGACCACGCTGCATGCGCGCCCCGCCCCACCCCATGCCGCCTGAACAAACAAAATTGCATAAGTATATGAGTTAAACGAACCACTTGAGTGCAGAACATATTGTCATTTCATCAAGTTGGTTTTAGTTATTTCTGCATGCATGTAATATTACTTTGCATAGATACCGGGCAGCGTGAGTCCGGAGACTCACAACTGTTAACTCACCCATGTACGGCGGCGCGAAGTGTCCGAAGTGTTGTGCGCCCGCCTCCCACGCGCCCGCGCCCGCGCCCGCGCCGCGGCCACGGCTGCGCACACGCAACACATATGAGTACACGAGACAAGGAAGCGACCGGCGGTGGGAAACACCGCTCAGATACTACATTTCTTTTTTCAGTGCATCAGCTAACTTTGTCATATATTGCGCTACACAGCGACTAGCATACGTTTTGCTAGTCTGTTATAAACATTTTTTGTATGATGGGTTTGCATTTGGCCTTCATCTCACCTGATTGTAAGTGACGATAAGGCCGACGGATGGTAAACCATGAGCACCCAGAAGCCTAAATGTAATGATCCGCTGTCTCTGCTACCTGTCATACTGGAACCCAACGGTGCTATTAACACTGTTGTTTGGCTGCAGACATGATGGCAGCTAGCCAGGCGGACATAGAAATCCACCAACCAGAGTACCGATATTTCAATAAGTAGCCGATGTCCTAATCTGGCCTTTAACTAACCCTGTAAACTAACTTTGGCATTCATAATAATAATATGGATGAATAAAACAGCGCAGAAAGAAACTCCGGCGCTCCGCTCCGGAGAGCAAGCATCGTGGAACTGAGCGGACTGATGGCAGTTGAGAACATGTTATATTATAACACATATTATAAAGAGGAAAGATTTGTACCTATTTTTGTATGTTTGTAATGAATAGGCTCAAAAAGTACTGGGCCGATTTAAAAAATTCTTTCACCAATAGAATGCTACATTCTTCCAATTTGACATAGGCTACATTTCATTTTGAAAAAAATTAGGGATCCTTGGTAAAATTTGAACAATGTAACCGAAGGTGTAGAAAAATGAGTCTCAAAATGTCTTTCGTCGAATGCGCTGCCGAAACTATTAGCGTTAGAACAAAATAATGTACAACAATATTGAAGAACATCATAATGTCTACAAAAAACTCCGCGGTAGCATATGTCCAACTATTGTAGTTATGTCACTACAACAACTTTTTTCATTTTAAACATTAATGAAAATGCTAACCAAATTCAAACCATGCTATTTATGTGTTTATATTAATCCTTATCCAAATAAATTATTTTATGGTCAAGACCATTTAACTACCTATAAAATAGTTTTTAAATTATTTAAATTGGACTTTCCATTCAAAAGATATTACGAATTAAAAAATTCAAACAGTAAACAAAACCGCCATAGCGCCGTGGCCGTTGTTTGCGATGCAGTCTGAAAAGCGCGCCGGGCATCGCGGCGGGCGGGGTGGAGGGGGAACTGAAATACAGGAGTGGGGCGTGCACGTCTGTAAGATAGGCATATTGAACATAAATAGACTTACATACAAATATAACTGTGGGATTTTTTTAAATATATAATTAATAAATAATAATTTTTAATAAATAAAAATATTTGTGAAAAAAAGTGTTTTATATCCAAATTTCCAAAAATAAATAATTGTCTACCCCGTGCGAAGCCGGGACGGGCTGCTAGTAGCGTATAAAAATAATTTGATTCGGTATAAAGTATTAATAATGTTAATTTAAAAGTTGTTGCACTGTTCAGCAAAACTAATGTATTCACATGCTTCTACATGTGGAATGTGTGAAACTAAAATTTCCGGTCATCATATGTACCATGCTTGATGCAAATAAACTTACTTTTATCTAAAATCTAAGCGCCGTCTCTGGATGTCACGAGTAACAGACGCATGTCGAGACCATTTTCCTAACCTGTCTTCTATGTTAATTACTATCTTAAAATCTTTTTGTTTACAAATGCAATGTTTGCAATAAATTAAACAGAAACAACTAATATCATCAACAGCCTATATAGGTCCCCACTGCAGGGGCTCAGGCCTACTCTCATACAGAGAGGGTATGGGCCATAAGTCCACCACGCGGGCCCAGTGCGGATTGGCGGACTTCACATGCCTGTTCAAGACATGCAGGTTTCCTCACGATGTTTTCCTTCACCGTTAAGCAATCGGATAATGTACTTGAATTGAAAACCAACTCATAGTACACGGCTGGATTCGAACCCGGTACCCTCAGATTGAGAGTCCGCGCCTTATCCATGCGCCACCGACGCTTACTAACAACTAATACAAATGGGAGGATATAGTCTCGCACCAGTCTTAGTCTATTGTCAAGTGCTTCGTTCTATAGGTGCAATTTGTAGTCATATTGTCAAACCGTAATAATAATAATAATAATAACCTATACTGTTAGCAACCGGCTGCGTCATCGGGCAGCTGCAGCCGCTGCAGCCGCTACCAGCACATCAAGCAACGGCGCGACAATCACGTCACACTCATATCCACCTTATAACCTTTGTTAATTATGTCTGGATTTCATTTATTTATCTAACAAGAACATGCTAGCGCGTTTTAGGGAGTTGGACGTCATAATACTGTCTGTCTGTTTATTGGTCAATCTGTTAAAAATGTCAGATACAATTTAACCAATTGGCAACCAACATAACAATGAACAAGTCTTATGTGAACTTAACAATACAAAATGCTGCAATATCATGAAGAATATGCCACAACTCCGTCTGTCAGTGCAGTACAGTAGGGTATTTGTAATCGTGTTAGTTAGCTAATATAGGAAGTACTAGTATTTATTTTGTAAGGTATGTAGTTACTGCCCGTGTCTCCTCTGCAGACAGTCTTGCATTGAGGGCAGCGTTACATCCAGCGACAGTACAACAGAGTTACCAAAATATTCTTTTTATTAGTAATATACTGCTGTGTTGATAGTTGGATATTGTGTGGGACCCCGCCCCAAGATACACGTCACATACCGTTGTTGTTATACTACTACGTTGAGTACTCGCCTGGTTGTGTGGAGGTACACACACACACACACACACACACACACACACACACACACGGGTGTAGTGCAGTGTAGTGTGTCTGTTGTTACTCACATGTGCCTGTAGTGCGAGTGCATGGGGGCGGCGGACGCGAACCTGCCCCGGTCCGGCGCCGGCACCCCGCGACGCATGCCCCTCCGCACCGAGCTACACGCACCAACAGAGTACTGTAGGTATCTACACAACACACACACACACACACGCGCGCGCCCTCGCCCACTACAATCATACAAATATGTTACACTGTCTCCATATTCTTACAAAAAATACGTTGATTTTGGGGGTCAAAATCGTGGTCGGCCATGTTGTATAACCATGACGTCACACTTATGTCTAAGGCAACGAATGAACTACATCGGAACACCTTATTGATGACAAGCCACTTTGATTGTAGATTGAACAAGAAACGATTCACTCAACTGAAACTGGCTTCCAATGTGAAACTGTTACCGGCGGCCTCTTCTGCGCACAGAACAGAAGGTATCCCACGGGAAACATTTGATCATATATCAGGATACAAATGCCTCCCTATACCACCGGTATAACAAAATTTCATCACCGTGGACGGTAACGTTGCCGCGCTAGGCGTGAGATCACAAATAAATAACAATATCACTTTCGCATTTATGACATCAGGTTGAGGGTTGTGTGTAACGTCACGTTTCTCACCTGGTGTTGGTGTAGGGCTGGTGCAGGGCGGTGAAATCGTCCACGTGCAGCGAGGGCGGGCGCGAGGTGTTGGGCGGACGCGAGCGGAACGCGTCCGCGCCTCCGCCCGCGCCCGCCGCCGCCCCCGCCCCCGCAGAGATGTCCACGCGCAGCCGCGTCAGAGACACTGCAAACATGGTGAACATTAACGGAGCGTAGTGCACACGAGACGCTCCAACCGACGACAAGTGACGTGCCGGGGACCGTGCCTGACTCAACAATGAACCTGAGACGACGCGCTTGTCCCCCTGCGGCGCGTCCCTGCACCCCGCCAGCCTCCGCAACGCGCCGCACACCGCCTCCGCGCCCCCCGCCGCCGCCAGCTGACTGTTCGCCACCTCCATTATGTCGCACGACACCTGGCGGGTGGGCACAGAGCACTCGTTAACACTCGTTCCCCGCCCTCCCTCCTGCGCATCATGTGACAGGAGCATCAATGTTGCGCTGGAAGCACCAGATGTGTCTCACCAGGTCATCGTGGTGCGTGTGGTGGGGGTCGGCGGGCACGCTCAGCCAGTACGCGGCCGTGAGACGTTCGTCTGCCGGCTCCCCGGCGGTGTACACGGTGCGGGACGAGAACTGCGCCACGAGGGGCTCCGGCGAGGGAGCCTCCGTCACGTCGGCGGCGGGCGGCGCGGGCGGCGAGCCCGGAGGCGCCGTGCTCAGCTGCGACAGCTGCGCGTTCAGGAACGCCGCGTTAGAGGACGCGTCCTCGTCCAGCGTGCGATCCTGTCCGACAAGTACACAACAACAAGAATACATTAGTTTTTAGGGTTCCGTACCTCAAAAGGAACCCTAATAGGATCATTTGGTTGTCATTCTGTCTGTAAATACCCTTTTTCTCAGAATCGCGTGCCGGTACCAAATTGAACTTAATATCAAGTACCTAAGGTTATTCCCTCAATAGAGTCGCCATAATCATTTAAAATAGAACTGGCTTGGTGCAGTAATTATCTCAAAGTTGGATATCGGATTATAATGTCGCGAAATGAGTATCATTAACACTTCTAGGGAATCACAATTTTCATTTTTACACACAATTTGTCTATTATGGTTGAAGGCGCCGTCTAGGGACTATCAGCTGCGCAACAGCTAACTATAAAGTTGTAAGTTATTTATTTCGCGACACTATAATTCCATCTCAACATTCCCCATTCTTCAACTATTTATACCAACCGAACAAGTAATCCTGAGAGATAATTAATGAATTCCTGAGTACGTACCTTGAGCAGATCATCGAGCCTGTCCTCGCCGGGCTTGCACGCCAGCATGTCCGCCAGCTCTGTGAGCGCGAGCTGTGCTCGGCGTCCCCCCGCCCCCTCCACGCCGCGCTCCCCGCGCAGCACGCGCGCCAGCTCCAGGTACAGGCTCAGACACTCGGCGCGGTCCTCGCTGACCGGCTCCAGCGTCCAACGGAAGTACCGACTCAGGGACTCGTGACGCGCGCTCAGCAGCCTGACAGGTCACCATTATTATAGTACTCGCACAATATGTTTGCCCCTCTGAAGTTAGTCACAAAAGACCTCGAAGTATCAATTATTAACGTAGAAAATAATAGACACATTCCGTCTGTACATGTTTGAAATTGCGGAGAGCTAACTTCAGAGGGGCAAACTTATTGTGCGAGTACTATACATGAATAAGAAAATGTTTGGTCTGGTATCCTTGACACACACATGAAGGGTGGACACCGGATCTACTGATTACCTCAAGGCCTTCGACATAATTCAACACGGTTTACTTCTTGTCAAGCTGAAAAAGATTGTCCTATGTGGAGCTTTGCTTCGTTGAATTGTATTGTATGTTAATACATCGATCACAAATTGTGGCAGTAAGCATGGTTATACGTAGGTGGGTGTCGATCCGCAGCGGAGTTCCTCAGGGGCCCTAGCTCGGCCCTCTGTTGTTTATTATATTTGCTAATGATATCCACAAATGCTATCACCACGTTCACATAGTTTCGCGACATCTCTGTTATTTCCTTAAAGATGTTAAACTTAGCCGACACTCGGTTAATAGTGTATCGCTACTGTTCGACACGCAAGTGGATAGTACTGGCATCAACGTCTAAGGATTCAGAATTTCTAATAGCTCGAGTGACTTCGAAACAGCTAAAACAATACAAATGTACATAATACGCATACGCAGTCATCTCGAACATACACCTTGTTTATAGTAGATATAAAAACGCTTCTTTCAAAGAGACATACACTACAAGTTCGTTTTATTATTATTATTGAAGATACTCGCTTGACCACAATCTCGCCTGATTTTAATTGCGGATGTGGTCGACGACGGTACCTATTTTCCAAGTTATATTTTTCAGACAACATATAAACTGGTAGGGCGTTTCTTATTTTCGCTGCTTGCATGATACAGTGGAAAAGAAACGCTTCGACTGAGCTGTGCTGTTCTGTTCTGTTCACAGCATTAGCTATAATGTTTCCATACGAAATGCCTTTTACCATAATCTTCTAATTTGGGTAAAACCTAAAAATAGGACACCGTATTACAATGTTGGGAAATGAATGAGCCTCAACTAGTTTATTTGATGTATACATAAATAACATGTTAGTTTTTTTTTTTTTATTATTATTACGGTTTGCCAATATGACTACAAATTGCACCTATAGAACGAAGCACTTGACAATAGACTAAGACTGGTGCGAGACTATATCCTCCCAAATAGGAAAAATACCCGTGCTAGGGTAGGATATTGGTTGTTAATGTTTAATTGTTTGCAAACATTGCATTTGTACACAAAAAGATTTTAAACAAAAAGATTTTAAAATAGTAATTAGTTAGTAATATCGTGTGTTAGAGTACTCGTACTTAATTTGTGTTAGTGCAGATTAGTGTAGGGTGTAGGTACAACATGTTAGTGTATTAGTAGTAGTTATATATATATATAGTACGTTGTTAGTAATGTTGTAGCGTTTATTTACTATTTTCATCAGTCAGCATCGAATGTAGATTTTCTCCCATATGTTTTTAATTTCAGCTTCAGTACACTTCATTAAGAATTGTTTAATGTTTGTTTTTAAAGTAAGTATATGTGTTTTGTTTGAGTGTGGTGTGTCGATGTGTTGTGAGATGTGTTCAGGAAGCAGGTGGTAGAGTCGCGGGGCTATGGCGGTCCAGTGATGGTTGCAGAAGGCGCTGCGTCGGAAGGGCACGAGATACTTGCGCGCAGTTCCCCTGCGCGTGTCGCGGACGCGCTCTGCGAGCGGGAAGTCCGCAATATGTTTGCACATATAAATACACAATTGCCAGAGATATATTTTGCGCGGCGTCATTACTGGGCATATTTGAAAGAGACGCTCGGTTGGGAACCTAATATTTTTCTTCTTCATTATTTTAAGATTAAGTTTTTGAGCTTTATTTATTTTATCTAATATCGTGGAGCCGCAAGCTCCCCAAGCCACATTGCCGTACAGTATTAGCGACTGTGTTAACGCATAGTAAACGCACATGAGTATTTTTTCTGGCAAGATATTTCTAAGGTCTCCATATACATATCCCAGGTTTCTGATTCTTGTAGATAGTTTGGTAATATGATCTTCCCATTTAAGGTGTTGATCGAGAGTAAGTCCAAGGTATGTTGTGTTAGATGAACAAGGCAAGGGATTGCATAAACAGTTATTTTTGTCTGAACACGAGTGAATTTTTATAGTTAGTGGACAGGTAGGTAGACCAGTTTTGGTTGGAGCGAAACACATGCAGACTGTTTTACCCTCGTTTAATGTGAGCAAGTTGTCATTGTACCACAATTTAGCGCGGCGCAAACCAGCCTCAGCTACCTGTACAGATTCTTTCCAAGTGTTAGCCGAGAACATAAGTACCGTATCATCAGCGAAACAGATTGTTTGAGCCTCCGGTACCACATCACAAAAATCGTTCAAATATATGTTAAATAAAATGGGTCCAAGAACGCTTCCCTGAGGTACACCAAAACAAATGTTATTTAAGTTTTCAGCACTATATTGGTTACCTACACGAGTTATTTGTTTTCTATCGTTTAAGTAAGATCGAAACCAGTCTAGGGCATTGCCAACGACACCATAAAGTTCAAGCTTCTTTATAAGAATGCTGTGGGATACGGTATCAAATGCCTTCGCTAAGTCTACAAACACTGCAATTGTTTTTAAATTATGGTCGTGGCTTATAACTATGTGCTCTGTTAGCTTTGCAATAGCATCTCCCGTCCCTACGCCTTGTCTAAAGCCGAATTGGTCTTTTGATAGCAAGTCTTCCATGAATCCACTTAATCTTAGTTTGACAATTTTTTCAATTATTTTGGAAGTAGTTGGTAACAGCGATATGGGTCTGTAATTCGTTAAATGTTGCTTCGATCCTTTTTTAAATAATGGTATGACAACCGCTTTTTTCAATTGCTGTGGGAAAGTTCCTGTTTTAAAACTGAGATTTATTATGTAAGCTAAGGGACAAGAGATATGTCGTTTAGTTTAGTTTTTGATTTGATGTCTACACTGTGCTGTTTGAGCTATACATACTTGTACACATTATGTATTGCTCTGTCCGCGGCTGTCGCGGAGATCATTCATCAGACGACTGTTTTCACTATATTTGACATTCTGCAAGTTTACAGTTGTCATCTTCTTAGCAATAAATAATTCAAACAAGACCAAACTCCTTTTCAATTGTGATTATCGATTCAATTTTAATATAAGTTGAAACCGAAGTAAATAAAATGTATGCGTTACCTCCTGAACTGCTGGAACCCGTACTCGTGTTCGGTGAGCACGAAGTACGCCCGCAGGACGGCGCACGCCACGGAGCAGGTCTTCGTGTCCGACTCGAGGCAGTCGGCGGTGGCGTCCAGCAGGGCCGCGAGCGCGTCCCGGGACGGTAGGGAGTTGGCTACCACGAGGTCTGCGGGCGCGCTCGGGCCCGTCAACGATACCTCCGCATCGCAGAACGCGGCGAGCGCGTGCGCAGCGAACTCCTGAGCGGCCGCGTGCTCGCTCGACGCGTGCGACAAACTCAGCACGCCGCACAGCGCCGCTTGCACTTCCAGCGACTTGGGCCCGCCGCCGCTCATCGCGTGCAGCACCGCACACTTGATGGGGGCGTGGGACACTAGGCACGCCAGGAACCCCAGCACGCGGGTGTAGCTCGCGTTAGCCGGCTCCCCGGGGCGCAGCTCGCGCGTGACCGCCCCGACCGCAGCCCGCGACACTATCGCCGCCGTGTTCGGAGCTAGGTCAGCGACCTGCACGCACACCCGACGCAGCATGTGCACCACCGGCCTGTAGGTGGACATGCAGATGGTCTGCACCATGTCCGTCAGGTCCCCCGCGAGCGCGTGCAGGTGCGCCGACCACAGACGTCTCTCATTGCACGCGTCCGCCAGCTCCCGCTCGCTCGGCGCCGTTCTCGTCTGTATCGGCAGAGGCAGGGGAAGCAGCTCCGAGAATACTAGCAGCCCGGGTACAAACGTGTAGGGGGCGGTCATCGTGTAGGAGATCACCTCCGAGCAGAGGGAGGTCCACGGCCCACGGCGGATCGAGTCCCCGTCGTTGGCGTCGTCGGCTATCGGCTGGGCGTAGGCCAGCAGCGCCATGACGGCCGCCTCCGCCGCCTTCGCCGCCGTCCTCGACCCGATCGAGCCCGACGGAAACGCCTTCGCGATCCCGTACGTCTTCAGTAAGATTGGTGCAGCAGTCAGATCTCTAAACCTGGGTCCGCGGCACCTCACGACCCTGGCCAGGAGCTCGTCCAGCAGCCTGAGACACGGTAGTATGATCTGTGCGAGCTGCAGTCCTTTAACGGAAGCGAAGAACGCCGTGTGCATGCTGGGCTGGTCGAAGTGTGTCGCCAGCCTGTCGAGCACGCCGGCGAGGTGCGCCGACCCGTCCAGGGAGAACAGCTGCAGCACGTTGTACTTGTACTTGAGCTCGACGTACTCCTCCGTGGAGGACTCGCACGCGATCGACACGTGCTTCTCGTAATCGGAGATGCAGTAGTGCCGCAACACCCGCAGGCATGTCATCAGCTCGCCCGGCAAGTCGGACGAGTGTTCCGAGTAAGTTTTCAGTATCTCCACGCACTCGACCATGTCGTCTCCGAGCAGGAGGCTCTGCTTCTCGACGGGCTTCAAGTACGGTATCACCTCCTGCAGAACGCTGGACACGCTCGGCTCGAATCTGTCGTGTTCCTTGGAGACGGCGATGAGTCTCTGCGCGTACCGCTTCATGAAGGGCACGTCGGCCGCGAATCGCACCGCAGATACGATCAGCTCGATCGCGTACCCTTTAGCCGGGGACTTCTGCTTCGCCGGCGACTCGCTCTTGCTTCTACTCTTCAGACTGCTCTCGAAAACCTCCATGAGGCAGTCGGCGTGGTCTTCCATTACGATAACCTCGGGCACGGCCGTCTTCCCGATGCTTCCGAACGAGAGACAGTACAGCGACTGAAGTCTGTCTATCAACTCGTTTTCGTCCACCTTTCCCGCTTGCAGATCGCAGATAGACTGCAGGTGGTACAGTGCCTTCAGTCTGTACGCCATCTCCAGACCCAATATCTGCAGGTCGCTGTAGTTGCTGAGGTCGTGCGGGTAGAGGAACTCTTCGTTCTGTCCGTATGGCTGGCTCAGAGTTTTGAACAGAAGATAGCTCATCTCCATATTCCTGTAGAGGAAATTCAAGCCATTGTAGGAGTTGATCAGTTCGTAGATGAGGTCGTGTATCGGGCTGATCACCACCAAGTTGTTGCAAGTGGAGGGGCTGGTTAACAAATACAGGCAGACCTCTAAGATTCTGTGACAGTGGAAGAATTCCAGGAGAATTTCGTTGGAGCACTCTTTGTTGATTTCGAACTGCGCGGAGACCGGCAGGAATCGTTTCGGCTGAGACAAGTGGAAGCACTGCGACCGGTACATGTGCAGTACTTCCTCCAGCGCCCCGACTATGAAGTCCGCGTCTTGTTCACTCAGTTCAAAGTCTTTGTTTTCTGTTTTCTTATTGAAATCCAACACTAATTCGTGTAGCTTGGCCAACAGCTCATAAACGTTGAGTTTCTTTATCAGGGCGCTGACTGAGAACTTGATCCGGGCGAGGGGGTTGGTCTGCATGATGGATATTAGCGCTTGGTATCCATTCATAGGTTTATTTTCATTGGCATCGCTTTTATCAAACTTTGGGAATGTTCTTTCCTTCATGAAGTGCTCCATCGACTCTTTGGAAGAGAGACAAACGTTTAAAGCTTTCAAGATCATGAGTCGTATGCTGAGCGCCATGTACTCTTTGGAGTACATCTCCAGCAGCAGGACGGGCATGTCGATGCCGTCCCGCAGCAGCATCCTCGTGACGCGGCCGCTGTGTCCGTGCGACGTGAGCGCCTCGGACAATCGGACGCCGCACTTCATGTGCCGTATCTTGTAGGTGGGCTGCTGAGATAGCGCGTACTCGAAATTCAAGCCGATCTTACAAAACGTCACAATCATGTCGTAAATATCTGAAAACTCGTCCATTTCACCACTCTTGTCGTCGTCTCGGAAAATCCTGAGCGAGATGTGCGTGGTCCTGCAGAGGTTGGTGAGAGCGAGAGTGAGCTGCTCGCATCGGTGCACCCAGTCTTCTCTCGCTGCGTTGTTCATCTCTGTGAACGTTGAAACCAAGAATTTTTGGTCTCTTTTCGTTCCCGCTTTGGCTATTTCCGACATTTTGAATAGATCTGGACTCGCATCGCACAGTTCATCGAAGCTCGCGTTCAGAACGTGCTTTATGCCTTCCGTCTTCCCGTTGGGCAACAAATGAATCTTGTTGACATGCTCGTATTTAATCCAGTCATGTTTGAATGGGTTGTAATACTTGATGACGTCATCCAGATCGCAGTAGTCGTTGACGTCATAGTCCACGTCCGCGTAGGGCGCGCCCTCGAGGTCGTCGCATATGTCTTCGTCGGAGAGGATCGGCTCGAACTGCTCCGCATCCATGGACCTGTCTTCTTCAGGATTCAGGATCAGAGATTCCGGTTCCTTAGGCGCCGTGGCATTGTCTACGATCTGCACGGTGACCAGGCTGGAATGCTGCTGCTCGACGAAAGGAGGATTCTCGTGCTCCTGAGACGGACTTCTGATGGAAGTTTTATGTCTGTAGCTCTGGTAGAAGTCGACTCGCGGTATCTGTTTCCCACTCCTGTCGTACTCTCCGTCTTCAGACCTGACGGAATGTATCGGGCTGGGTATGTCCGCTTCTCTGGGAGACAGCGGTCTGCGACTGCTCTCCCCGGGCGGAGTCCTAGGCCTCTTCCTAGGGTCGTCTCGACTCGGCGAGCGACTGCCGTAGCTCGATGTTCTGATACGACTGTACGGGGAGTGCCTCTTCCTGTCGTAAGGAGTTTGTTTGTCGTAGGAAGGCGCGCGTCGCTCGTAGGACGACTCGCGGCGCTCGTACGAGGGTCCGCGTTTCTCGTACGACATCTTGCGTTCGTACGACGGCGCCCGCTTATCGTACGGCGATCGTCTCTCGTACGAACCGCCTCGCGAGCGATCGTACGACTGGTCGCGTCGTCTGTACTCATCTTTCTTATACGATCCTCTATCCCAGTCTCTCTCGCTCGAAGGTCCTCTCAGTCTCTCCCTGTCTACGCTGCGCGAGCGAGAGCGACTGAGGGGACGGTACTCCCCCTTGACTACGTAGTCTCGCTCTCTACTGCGGGAGCGGGAGTGCAGTCTCTCTATCCTGTCATGTTCTCTGCTCCTCTCCCTGAGTCGCGACGATTCTCTGCTGCGTCTGTCCATGGATCTCCTCCTGCTCCTTCCTCGCCTGTCTCTGTCTAACGACCGGGAGCTCCTCAGCCGGTCCCTCTCGCAGCTCTCTCGCTTCTCCCACTCGTTGTCCTCCATGTAGGTTCTGGGATCTTTAGGTGGTTCATTCTCGTAGTACTCCGGTCTGTATTGTGTGTCGTATGTGTCCGGATATTGTCCGTACGCCTCTGGGTTGGACGTGGCAACGTTGCCCGTGTACGAGGGGATGGGGTTGGAGTTGTCGTGGGTCCACTCTGGGGCGGGCAGCGCGGCGGCGGGCGGGGGCGGGTCGCGGACGACGGCGGGTCGCGGGGCGGGCGGGGGCGGGGCCGCCGCTCCGGACGCGGCGCTAGACACCTGCGTCAGGGTCCCGTACACCGCCAGCGTAATAGTCGTGTAGAACCCTGCAATATTACAATTTACAAATGTTATCACTTTATTATTTTGTTATTGTTTAATTCTTCCCCATGCAAATCTGAGTCTATTAAATAAGTAAGGAAAGAGTAATGAGTTGACAATGCGTGCCCAGTACAGAACGGTAGACATGGCGACACGTACATCTGCATGTGAGTGTCGTCATCGTAAGAACACACGCCATACAAAGATTCCAGTGAAAACACTACCACTATTAAGTATTCTCTCACAACATGTGTCGTGGATCGTGGCCGAATGATTTTATTAAATTATGGAGTCAAATATTCTAATTAGTAGAATGAAGATAGCACAGTACTGTTTTAAATGATTGCCTGTTTATTTTCACTCCAGTTAAGTATATCACCTCACCCTCAGCTGATCAAAACAACAAATGAATTATTTTAATATATAGTTAGCCCTGCTCCAGCCTTGACTTATTAGGGCTGGTATAGACACACAAACCAGATTTTTTTGTCATCATGTAGGTCTGATTCAACTGGTTTGGTGCACATGTTTTTGGTTCACAAAAATGTGCATTTGTTTATTACATAAAAATAATAAGAATATCCATGACACATTCATATTACAGTGTATTCGCATTGAACAAGATACATATTATGTCACTCAGAATGTTGTAGTTGCTCACATTCACCTGTAGACTGTATGTAGAGTGAATTTACATGACTGTTTACAGAACTGTGTACATTATTTTAACACTAATATTACTTTATGAGGAATCAAATTATTTTTATATGCTTTAAGGTAAATATGATGCTTAAACTATAATGTTCTCAACTGCTATCCAGGAATTCTTTAACTTTTCTAATAGCCAATCACACAATTTACGCTAGATAATGACTCTCGTCAGTTCTCATATATACCCGGAATCGTATTGTAAACCTTATTGATGTAACAAACAATTCATTTCATACAGCGCAGTTTTACATTTAGCTATTATCAGACGTGTTGGGTCTCTTTGTCTGATTCTTGGATAATTTTCTGGTTTGTGGCATAGGTTTACGTTGTCTCGAACTAATTTTACAATTTCTAGTAGTACACGGATGATATTGTTAATAGTTTATGATTTTTAAATAAAGTTCGAAAAGAATCGAAAGGCTTGACACCATATATAGCCTGGATACTTTTTGTGTGTGCTATGAATGCGTGGCTTATTATTATTTGAGACAAGGGGGGTGGTCCACCGGGCCCGACCACTCACTGCGACCTTGATAGATCTATTGTGATCCCTATGTGGGTAAAGCACATCCCCGTGACCCACTCTAATCATATTTTGGACGATATCTCTAGGGGTGGAGACCTTAATAGTGTTTCGTGTGATGATATGTCCTCCAAGGTACTGTTGTCTACTGTGATGGAGTGCATCGCAGTGACAGAGGATGTGGATGGGTGTCTCCTCTTACTCTTTACAAAATCTGCAAATCTTATAGTTTCCTAGACGCATGTAGGTCAGGTGCTTGTTAAGTTTGTCTTAAAGACTTACGGTGGGTGAATTGCCAATACCCATACCGCAAGACCGACGCTACACAACCATGATAGACAGTTAGTGCAGCGTTTTAGGGCAAACACAAACTTATTAAGTTTATCACAAATACTTTGTATGTGTGTATTGCTGGACTTTAGTACATATGTCATGTTTTCAATATCCATTGGCTTTTTTTCTTACCCTAGCAAGCATTTGTAGAAAGCGGAGTGCACCAATTTCATTATGGTGTCTCTCCCTCAATGGAAATGAAATGACCAAAATTTTGCTTGCATGAATGCAATTTGCAATGATTTTTTTAAAAAAAGACTTCAACTGCCCTAAAAGTCTCCAGCACTCATCTCCAACAATGTTCCTCGTAGAGAACACAGAGCACATAGTTTATTTTGTTGATTTTCTGAAATAGCAATCAATTTCATTAAAATTTATATGAGACTACCTCTGAAGTATTCTCTACCAAACAAAAATAATAAGCAGACTTATCACGTAATCCTGGGTTCAACTACTAGTGTGGTACATATCATTATTCGGTTCGGATGATCGCACCACCATAAGGTAAGATGAAAGCTACGCTATGCTAAGTACAAACCCATTTTTCAGGGTTCCGTACCTCAAAAGGAAACATAATTCTTATAGGATAGGATTTGTTATCCGTCCTTTTGTCTGTCAAAACCATTTTTCTAAGGAACTCATAGAAGTATCAAATTGAAATTAATATTGAACACGCAAGTCTGCAGTCCTCTGAAGCTGTGAAAACATCAAGCAAGTCAAGCATACTAAAAAGATATGGCTGTGTCATGCTTACATTTTGTTTCACACATTTGAAGTGTACCCATAAAAATTGTGTTTTAATTTTGATCATAATAAAGGTTAAACTATATATAGAGCCACTTCAAAGGAAGGCATGGAGAGCAGGAGATACAATAATAATTCAATTCAGGGCTCCTATATCTAGCCAATCCATAATAAATTCAGGCTATGATACCTAGACTAAAAATTAGCTTAACTGTTTCAACTAGACTGCAACAATCCTTCTACACTAAAAACAGGGGTCTGTTATCTAAAGCCAACTCAAATTGGCAAACAAATTTGTGTTCTGCTTTACGTCGTACTTCCAACAAACTCACCTCTAAGCACAAGCCCATCTGTGGGGATCCTGGACTGATCAATGGTGGCAGCACACTCCATGTGTATCTGTCCATTCTGGCAGTAGTCCAGGCTGCCGAGCGACTCGAACGTGCACGCGCCCGGCTTGCTCAGGTCGTTCACGAAGAAGTCGATGTGGAACTTAGTGGGGTTAGTGGCCCCGAGCCTCACGCCGCCAGGAAAGTCACCTTCCACGCGTGCGCCCAGCGGTATTATACGTATCTCCCTCACGTACACTGACTTCGGAAACTGCACCAAGTCCAAGTTCAGCTCCTGTAAATGATTTATAAAGGAATCATTTGCTGAGACTAATGCGTATGCATGCTATTGGATAGAAACATACCTCACTGGAGTCGTGAGAAAAGGTGTCGAAGAACAATAAATCAGGTTGATCTAAAGAAGACATGTTTAGCATTTTCTATAGATTTAACACATTTTTATAGTATTTTTAAAGAAAAACAAGCTTCAATCAAACCACTTCAAACAATCGTTTGACATGCTTGACATTGACACTTGACAGTTGTTATACTTTCATTTACATGGAAGGCAATAGTCTATAAACTTTACAGCCACTTCTTTGATTTTCTTCATGGTGTTCAATTTTATAGTGACGTACTCAATGGTTCTCTGGAAATAGGATATTGTTAAAACAACAACCGATCCACCTTATAAATAAACTAATGTAATTAGTGACGAATTATACGTAGATCATCATCATCATCCGGGAAATGTAATATCCACTTCTCAACATAGGCGCGCCGTGGGAGAGGGGAGACTTGATGGGACCAGCGATCAGTCCTGAACTGCAGTTTGCATCCAGCGTCTCCTGGCTACCTTCACAGTTCGTCGGTCCACCTAGTAGGGGACAGCACAATACATACACGTTTCCCACTCCCCCAATGGATCTAGAAATAGATATGAGTAGGTTCTACGTAGATAGATTTCTAAGAGGGTATGCTGGTGTCAAAGCGCCCATACAAACGTAGTCCAGTCATATTTTGAGTATTAAACTAAGAAAATCTATGAAATTTTCAAGACACAATCTAGAAACAAATATCTGTGTCTGTGGTGAGTCAGATTTTCGTTTAAATATATACTTCCAGAGTTACAGGGCGTCAAAGAATTGTATTTTACGTATAAAAAGCCCCAACTTTGAACCTGATTTACAAGAGTATGAATCAATTTAGAACAATTTGGAAAAACCACCGACATCTGAAATTTCATTAGTATACTGTATTTAAAAAATTGTTACATAATATACTGTATCCTTCAAATGATCCCTGGACTACGAAACATCCAAATAACGGGTCGATAACCTCGCGTAGTGTATGCTGTCTCACCGTACGCGCTCGGGTAGGATAGGGCTCGGATAGGGACAGCTATAAAACAATCCAAATTTGAACGCGGCCACGTGGTCTAACCACCATACCCTCTTAAGATTCAATTTGAGTTCAGAAACATTTTACTATACTTATTTATTTCAGAGCAGCGTTATTGCGAATGCGGGGGAGTCATTAATATTCATATTACCTACAATAAATATTATAATAGCTGGAATTCATATATTAAAAATAATTATCATTAGTAAATAAGTTTTTATAGTTTAAATTTAAAACATTGGTCTTGTAAATCAAAAATAAGAATTTTCTTTAAAAACTTTAAAGAAAAAGAATTTTCTTTATCAATAATCTCCAAAATTATTATTTTTATTAAACTATTCTTTGAAATCAACAAATTATTTTTATCTTTTATTTTAATAACAACATCAACAATAATATTTTTTTTAAATCATCCTCTTTCTATAGGATTAATAATTCTTTTTCAAACTCTTTAGTACCTACTAGTCTACTAGTAGATCTGCCAACACTGGTCGACAAACTTTTAAAATTAAAAATCATATAATTTATTAACACCAAAGTAAAAAATGTTTACGATGTATGTCGTATCGTTGATGTGTTTTCGCCTGCGAGCTCCGAGCCTGCGAGGCACCGTGCACCGTGTGTTGTATCCGTGTAAGCAGCCAACGTACACGGAATGAGGAATTAATGTTATATTCTCGTCGGCGGTCGACGGTCGTGCATGCATGTGTACAAATATACATTATAAGATTATTAGCATAACATAGCTCTACTTGTAGAAAATTATTAAATTTGTAGAAAGTAAGTCCCAACACAAACTAATACCGTAAAAACCAACCTCTTGGGAGCATTTATAAACGACGCCCTTTATAGTACTTTGTAGAATGTTATTTTATTTCTAAAACGACCAGAAATGGGGGATCTAAATTCAAAATTGCGGTTACTAGGAGGGAGTGAATGTTTTCATTTTTAGGGTGACGAATGACGACGATGAATAAAATTGCACCCTTCTCGTGTCCGTGCCGTCTGTTACAATACTCTATGTATGTGTGATGCTGCCGTTGGAATTACTTCACTCCCCAAGCTGCAACCCAGCGGATAAAAACTAGCCTACCACCATATCTTTGTCAAAGGCTCCATTCCTGTCAAATTTTACGAAGATCGTGATAGTTGTTAAGACATGATAAAGCAGCGAACATACGGATACAGAGATTTCAAGTAGTTATACATACGTATAAACAACGTAACGTAACGCTCCTTTTTTGACGTCGGTTGAAATAAGAGGCGTATTTCTGTAATAGGCGCCCTCTCGTTAAACTTCCAGCAACTACTAGCGCGTGCGGCTCAGTACCTAGAGGCTGAGCTTCCACTCTGTGCTGCGTGTGTGACCACACCGTGCCTCACTTACTGTTTACATTTCTGTGTGTGGTATCATAGAAGAGATAATCATCATCATCGGCCAGGAAACGTCCGCTGCTGGACACATGCCTCTTCCATGACGACAGATTTACTGAACCCGAGACCCCTGCATCCAGCGACTCGCCGCGACCTTGACTAGGTAGGTTGTTTATTCGGCCCACAGTCAAGGACCACGTTTCGGTTCCGTATGTCATCACCGGCAACACGCACTGATTAAAGACTTTTGTCTTTAGACGCTGAGGTGTTTTGGACGAGAAGATGTAATAGAATTAAATAGTAGAATAGATAATTGGATGCAAAATGAAAGCACATTGTAAGCACTATAAGAGCATATTGCACTGCAATTAGCCCATGAATTTGTCACATTGAATTTGTACATCATTATTGTGTTTGGTGGACATGCAAATTATTCAAAAAATGTATTTACTATCTGCATCGTGCTTCATGAGGAACAAGGACGAATGATTTTAAAATAACACATAGATAGATGTAACATCCTACTAATATTATAAGTGTGAAAGTTTGGATGTTTGGATGTTTAGATGTTTGGGTCTTTGTGACGCTTTCACGGAAAAACTACTGAATGGATTTGAATGAAACTTTACAATAATATAGCTTATACATCAGAATAACATATCCTACTAATATTATAAGTGTGAAAGTTTGGATGTTTAGATGTTTGGATGTTTGTGACGCTTTCACGGAAAAACTACTGAATGGATTTGAATGAAACTTTACAATAATATAGCTTATACATCAGAATAACATATAGGCTATAATTTATAAAGACATATTGTGTAAATTGTACAAAATCACACTTATAATATTAGTGGGATTACATGGGCAATTTGGGCATAACAAAAACGCGTTGCCTAGCAACCGACCTTAGAATATGTAATTCGTATATACAAACTTTCGCGTTTATAATATTAGTATGAAGACTATTTGAATGTACTACGTCAGATATTGAAATTTCTTTTGTTTCTTTAAACTATTAGCCTACGTAACAGAATAAACACTATTTTGTACCTTATGCTGGAAATGGAGATAGATGCCATCTATGCCTATCGAACAAGTAGAATAAATCCTGAAGTAGACGCGGACAAAGTCGCGGGCGGAAGCTAGTATCCCATAAAGGCATGGTTTTGCTATTTTCATGATTCTGCCTATCGAGCGAAGTTCTCATCGTGTATCGAACTCAATAGGTTTAAAAGCTATCTAATTGCAATTTCACCGCTCCTCCTCGGTTATTTACATCCGGACATAAATATTATCTTGTCCTTTGTCCGCGTTCAAAGATGTTTGATAAACGTCGCTGTCATCAGTGGGAGCGCTGATGACTGCCGCCCCGTTATCACTCAGCATTTGTCTGCTCCGACACAAAAACATACAAAAGGCATTGAACAATCGCCTGTCGAAGGACATTAGAAGGTGAGAAGCGCGTCGAGGTATCGGCCGCAAGGGAAACACGAGCCTTTGTTGGTTCATACATACCTATAACTTTTTATTAGACTAAGTTACAGCACACCTATCAACGAATGAGTTGTGAATACGTAGCTACACTTAAATGTAATTTATTTGTGTAACTGTGTAAAACATACTTTTTAAGATGCCATAAACACCTCTCGGAAAAGCTTCAGTATCATGTGAACTTTTTAAAGTACCTACATACTTTGCAACAACAATAAATTAAAGACGATTCTTGCCGTCGTGCTCGTTCTAATAGGCGAAATTAGAGGAGAGAAAGAGAGGGTCAATTGCTAGTTCCTCGCTCATTATACCTGCCGGAGTAGCGGAGTGTCGACCACCTGTGCGAATGGGAGGGTTGCCAGCTGCGAAGCCGGTGCCGAGGAGGCGGGGAGTTTAGTAGAAAGCTTTTATTGTAATTTGTGAAGGTGGGTACTTAAACTCATGAACCGATCGAGTATACTGTAACCGAACGATCGAGTGATGTGCGTGAATGAATACAGCTTGCTAGAGCATGTTACAAACTGAAGAAAAAACTTGATTAAAATCCCAATCAAGTCAAAATTGTGAACCGTTGATGATAGACACTTGAAATTTTCACAGTAAGTATATTTGGCCGCAATAACAAGCAAATAATAATAAAACAAAGTAAACAATTAAAGGGGGTCCCCATACAAATAATTAACCGTCTTCAATTGCCTTTACAATGTTCGCATTCAGAGGGAGAACTATCTGGGAACATATTTGGTTTCTGTTTATTTTTATAAAAAGCGCTCAATCAATTTCTGTAAAATTTATATGGGACTTCTTCTGAAGTATGTTCTACCAAACAAAAAAAGAATCATCAGAATCGGTTTACAATTGGCGGAGTTTTTGCGTAACATTCACACATAAAAAAACATACAGTCGAATTGAGAATCTCCTTCTTTTTTGAAGTAAGTTGAAAACGGGTTTATGTCGACTTTTTTGCTCGATCGTGTATTAAATATAGTTTGGTGACAAAGAAACCTTCGTGTGCAACTGCGACTCACACTTGGCCACTTTTTATAATTATGTGTGTACCTATTTATTTTTGTTGCAAAGTTATGTTGATAATAGTTATTTTGGGTTTAACCTGCTTTATGGAAATTTCAATTCATTAAGCATGGTGGAGGCACTGTGGTGATGATTTTTATATCAGATAGGCTTCCGTTTGACCACCTTATCGAGGATGTGGTCTAGGATTGGGTCGGGGCAGGGTGTGTACTCACCTGTCACATATTATACTGCGATCGTCCGGGCACTGCGCGCGCAGTGAGGGTGACGGATGTGTGTGCCAAACACATCTAGCTGGCGATCGGCTGGATGTGATTGATGCACAAGAGAAATGACCGCCGAGAGGTGGGGCAGCCTTCCGAATTGCGGAAGAGTGGCAAGTTCTCGTAACTCGGCAATAAAATGCGAGAGAGGGGTACCGGAGTGGTTTTAGCTATTAAGCATCCAACATAACGAACGTCTTTTCCCGAAGCGCCGGATATCTTTTGAAGATTTCCACTCCGTAAAATAAAGGATGTAGTCTAGGATGGTTCACGGTTGCCTAGAAATAGTCTATTCACTCTGCCCTTGAAGACATCCAGGTTGTTCACTTCTTAGCTGTACTACTGTACTCACAATAACTGAAGAAGCAACCGCTTCGTGCGAAATGGAGGAATGTAAATCAATTAGGTGTGGAATAGAGACGATCCTCTGGAACTCTGGTTAACCGATTGTTAAAAGAGGATGTTGGTATTAGGTCGTGTAATTTGATCGCACTTTTTCCGAGACGAAGCCTGTAGAAGAACGAAGGGCTGGTTATTTTACACTGATGTTCTAGGCTTTGTAGCTTACCCCTCACCAATGGTTAATTGATAATGGGCAGATCCATCCCATGTCATTTCACGAATATAAAATCCTGGGTTCGTCATCCTCCGACGCAAGCGCTCACATTTATGTATCGCCAGGTGTCAGGGATTCACAAATCGATGCGAAACGTTTCCTGAGTATCATTTAGTGACACCTACGAGTAAACATAGAATAATACTATTTTTGAAAAGGGTGACCATAGAGCACATTGTTCTATGTAGTTGCAGAAGCGGTGGAGCTGGATTTGAAGACTTGAAATCGGAGAACAGTTTAGAAAGGCATTATATTCAGACAGGACGTTTTTAGGATGATGATGATAATGTGTTTTCGAAGTGTCACTTGTCACTACTGAATTGCTTTGAATGTAACATCGTGTGGGAGGTATCTCTCGACGCCGGCAACCCCGCGGTGCCGGCCGGCGAGCGCGGCGCGGCGCGGGCGGACCAAGTGAGCGGCAGTCAGTCGCTCTCCTGCGCCCCGCTTGAGCGTACGTTAGTGAAAGGCGACACGCCGACAGACACGTCACTAAACTTTCCAAAGACAACCGACTTTCCAACGCGTTCTAAATTTAAAAGTTGTCGGCTGTCAGTGCGTGATTTATTTTTTGGAAGGTTTTATTCAAAAATATTTGTTTATAGTTAAGTAGCTGTGTAGAAAAATAGTTTGCATGGTGTTGATGTGGTTCCAAGTGTTGTGAAGATGGGGAGCGCCAAAGAGGCGTTCTGGCTGCTCCTGCTGTCGGCAGTGGCGGCCGCGGACACCGACACGAGGCATCTGTCAGGTCAGTCACTCGACACACGGCAGGTCCGTCACGTTCGCGGGCAGACATCCACTTCACAATACACACAAGGCACCGACAACAGACAAAGCTTTCTCGTAATGCTTGCAAATTGTTGTCGTTTGCGCTGTGGATCGCGGAGGCGACAACTTGACCTACACTTTCTAATAAGATATTGGCGGTAGTCGGAAAAATTATGTCAACGACTTTTTAAGTATCTGTATTTTTTGTTTATTTCGTTATAAACGGTTTTAAAATTATCGTTGGCGGTTCGTGTTGCGATAGAATGTCTATCAAACGAACTGGGCGTCGACGACGAAGTCTTTTTATAGAGTAACTTTCGTTCTCCTCTTCCTGGTTTATTTGCTATTGTGCAGTGAAGCAAAAACCGAAGTCTCGTCACGCTCGCAGTGCCGCCGCGCACTAACGACATCAACGCGCTGCGACGCCGCCGCGATACACACCACACAAAAAGTTTTCGAGACTCTAGACTACGTAGGCAGTAACTGTAAAGCCAATTGCAATTGAGTGCAACTCGATGCTCTGGGAAGCTAGCCGAGCACTGATCATCATGAGATGCCATCCTGACGATGTTTTTGTTACGTGCTATATAATAATACCTACAGTTGCTAACTTGCTAGTGTCTGTCTACAGACGGCCTGCATCTGGGCCGCGATCGTTAACTGCAATCTTCTCCAATGCAACCAATTTGAGAGTTGATGGAGTGGTGCCTGGTGGTGCCCGGCACTGCCGACTCGCATGCTGTTGCTTGTCCTGTCCTGTCATGATACGGTTGTATCATTTATGTATCGTTGGGTGCAGCTTGCGTCTATGGAGCAGGGTAACATTGTTCATTCATTTCTCTCTGAAGCACCTGTAAAGTGAACATCTAACAGTATTTATCAAACGAAATTTACCGTGGTTGTAGCTTTGCTTTTCTCTGTAAAACAGCCAGGTTGCTACAGCTAGGAATGGGTAGGATAACATTATCGGTGGTATGTTTACTAAACTGCAGCGTTACATGGCGGGTGTTGTCTACGTTAAATTCTGCAGAGAGCTGCTCAACGAATTGGAATGAGGTTGTCAAAATGTAAATGAGTACATTGTTAACTTTTCTTCATCAGTTGACATGATTTCGTTTCATTCCTAAGATCAGACGAGGGGTAAAACGTTATTGCAAAAATGATTCATTAAAACATTGCGTCATTATAAAGCATATTGCCATTTTGAGAATCTGGAAGAAATCAGACTAAATCATTATGATATTCGAGACACATACAGAATAAGAGAAAAAAGGAGGAAATATTTTGTAGATGTGATACTCGTACCCGACCTCTGCTGATGTAGAGCAGCGCTCGGTCTCACCGCGCTGTTTTGTTCCATGTGCTCCAATTATTTTTAGGTACTCCAATCATCATCTTTATTTTGCTTAGTTTTATGGATAAAATAAACAATAGCAAATGAATAATCTAGTGATGTCATATTAATTAGTTATATTAGGAGATATTGTTACAAGATGAATATACTAGTTGTTAGTTGATGATCGCAGTCATATGTATGCTGGGGTAATGTTTGCTATATTACATTACACTAATGCCGTCGCTGTCTCCCGCGGGATCGTACACATCTATAAAATTAATGTTAATTAATTTTAAGCGTTTAGTGGAAACCTGCTGTATCATACTCGTATTATATACAAATATTAACAACAACTGAGGTTATTGTTATTTATTAGATCAGCGAACAATTATTACATTCCACATTCATTAGTCATAATATTCTAATTTAAGTGCATAATCAATTAAAAGCTGATATTGCATGCAGCAACAAAACTTAAACAGAGGTTAAACCCATTACCTACCTTTCTTGCTCGCGTAGTCGGTCATGCACGAGTGCAAAGTGTCACATTGTGTCAGTCGGTGCGGTGCCGGTGGAGGGGCGCGGGGCGCGGGCGACGTTGGCCCGTGCGTGGTCGGTGGTGGCCGGCGCGCCTGCCCCTGCTGAGACGTGTTTGTCCACTCAATAAGGCCCTTCCGGTGATCGCACTCGGGCACAGGATATTGTCGACCTTACTGTGCGGACATAGGGCAGGTCCCGCGCGAGCGGAGCGCAGGTGCCGTGTGAATGTTTGATGAGTGCTACTGGTTGTATGCAGCGGTGCGTGGTCCGCGCGAGGTGGCCGGCAGCAGGTGCCTGGCAGTGGGCAGTGTGCTGTCCTGCCTGCCCCGCTACCTCCACGTGCTGGCATAGCGCTCAGTAAACAAATATATTATGTGACTTTACATTCTCAGTGCAGAGTCGTATAGACAGAGATTTTGTTTATTTCTTAGCAAAATTTTTTTATATTTAACTTTATTCTGTTTTTTTAATTTTATATAACTTAGATGTAGGTGAGACTGTGGTTGTAGGGAGTAAAAGCTTTCAAGCGGGGACCACGTACCGGGAAACGTGCACAGGGCCGTCCCCCTACTAGATGGACCGCTGGAGTCGGTGGATGCAGGTGGCTCGGGACCGGTCAATGTGGCATACCGTGGGAGTGGCCTGTGTCCAACAGTGGACGTGATGATGATGATGAAGTTGTGGTTGTAGCTAACAAAAGTGATTCCAAAACACTATAAGTTCAAAATTATTCATATAAAATAAAGGAGTCTACAAAATGGAGGCAAAACTTTATGAATCGATACGTATAGGATGACGGAAGGACTTCCGACTCGAGCTCGTTACTTCGGAATATAACTGGGACACACACTACACAACATTTTGTGTTAAAAATACATATTGACAACACAACACACGGCCACGGCCTATATATATACTGACATACACTAATATGTACAATTATAAAAAGTATTTACAACTTATCATATGTTTAAGCAGAGCTAAGACCAAGCTATATCTGCTGCAGCTTCCCACACGCAGCAAGCACAGAGTCCCGTCACCGACACCTACAACAAGATCCGCCCGATGGAAATCCCCGCACAATCCCGATTTCGGATTGATACAATTAGAACCCAATCCTAAACTAAACAAGTCATGTAGTAAATCGTCCCGCGTAGACTGTTCCCCTCTACTCGCAGACCATCCGCATTCCGCTCCGTTACAACAAAAAGCACAAATCACAGAATAATGTACACATAACGATCAACAAATAACAATTTCACTAAATGGAGGGACAAAACAATGCGCTCGCCCGCAATAACTAGCGAATTTGGGTCCCGTTGGTTTCGCAAGTGTTTCCGTGTGTGGTAATTGATTTCACGGGCCCCTGCGCCGCCGGCCTGCTGGACAGAGGGACCGGTGCCCAGTGGACGATATTATACATACGGTTGTTAAGTTTAGCTTACATCACAATTTGTGTTTGTGCGGCGGGCAGGGAGGAACACGCGGCATTGTATAACGAAGTCAACTCTTTAGTAGGAAGATTCAAAAGTCCTCGATTGTTTGCCAAAACAATATTAGTTACTATCCGAATTCTAAAAAGTACATTTGTCCGTTGCTGGTTGTCGTGAAAATTGTTCTCACGAAACCTGTATCAGTGATGTAATCATTAGACAATTTGTAGTGACAGAACAGGTCCCAGGTTGTATGGAGACCGGGGAAGCCTTTCATGGCACCGGGCGTCGCAGAGGATGCGTAGGGACAATGCCAGAAGAAGAAGCTTCTTCCTGTGTGTATCGTAATCGTATCCGAATGCTTGTTCGTATGAGGATCATTGCGGGAAGGAACGCTGCGGGGTCTACGGTAGGAAGTATGTTCCCATAGCGATGTAATAATCTTATACATATACGGGTGTAGGCTAGAAATTTTATAGCGCTTATTACAATTGAGATTTCGTTCTCTTATGTATGTCCGAATCTTTGTTTTCAAAATAAATTCGATACAAGCCTGTTTTGTCGTCATGAATCCTCTCGACTCGAGGTACACTTTCGGAAAGCCGCTGTGCAAAGAAGCAACGGCCAAATAAACTATACAGCTATTGTAAGTAGGCGAACTACTGAACTTTGTCTATTGCTGGCCTACTTTTTACCGGCTACGTTCTACATGGATTGAACTGCGTGGGTTTGGTTGGCAATAAATGATTTACCTGATAACCTCAGATGGACAAAGTAAACACAAAAGCTGGCATTGCACCGCCGCCGTCCAGAGCGCACACGCTCGCTATACGTAACGGCGCGAGGGAGTTCGCGTGTCGAGGAATTTCTAACAAGTTTACACAGTTTCATTGGTCAATTATCTCTGATTTCACTTTGTAAAGTTACATCTTGAGGAAATATTGTTGACTCGTTAGTAGTGTGCTCGTTGCTACAGCAGGCTCCGTCTGTACAACGTTGCAAGGCTTATCTGTAATCTTGTTAACGAAGTATCTCGTTTACTACCAAAGTCTCTACTGTGTCGTGCAGGTCAAAGGTAACTTAACCGACCGGTGAAAGAAGTTAGGTAATGTGTTGGTGCGGTTGATTGTCAATGTATGTATCGTTACTTTCAAGGCCTGTACTGGATAAATAAAGTATATTTATAATTAATTGCCTGAGTGTCACGAGAGCTAGAACGTCACGAACACAACACGTTGGAGTGATTGAAGCAATGGTCGGTCCATACTCGTACCAATGATATTATATACATATGACAGTGAGTTTGTGTGTCTTTCCTGCACGCCGCAACGGAGAGTAGGAATGTCTTATCTAGGGAGGGATAGCTGGAGGGCTGTAAAAGAAGTCTACTTGTTATCGCGATAATTCCTAAAGTCCGCGCGGAAGAAGTCGCCGGCAAAAACTGGTTCAAAAGTGGATATATATTTTTATACTCGAGCGTATATATTGAGAATGTTCTTTGCACTGAGTTATAATAGTCGTAAGGCCAAGAAGAAGCCTAATAGAAGTGTACTATTACAGTTGCAACCACCATCGCCCCTCGATTTGTTTTGAAATTAGAACGCTTGTCTTCTGTTTAAAATCCAGACTCTGACCATAGTTTGATTGACAGTTCTTGGGACGATGTCGCTGTCACTCGTGTATTTGTCAAACGAGTTTTTTTTAAAGTTTAAAAACCTACAAATTTACAAGTAGCATATTTACTGTTAAAATAAATGTTTGTGTTTAAAAAAACTAGGTACAACTAGAACCGCTTAAAGTACACTGAGCGCCTGACTAAACAACGCAGCAACCTTTTTTTTTTTTTTTCGAGGGGGAAATCTTTCAAAGATACCCGACTCCTTAGGAGAGAAGCCGGGTTATGTAGAATTTCCATCCACTAAAACCCCCTCGGTGGTCATCCTCGGCGCAAGTCGAGGAGCCCTGGGAACTCCAGCGGAACACACCAGTGCTCCTCTCGCGCTTTGCATTTAGCCCACCCCTTGACCAGTGTCACGGGGACATCAGTGACGCGACAAACTCCGCCGCAAATAAATTTTAAAATAAAAAGCCGCTATTTGCGGAATTATCGTAAAGCGTGTTTTAGTTTTTTAAACTAACTACTGCCAGAACAATGCATAGAAAATGTAAACGTGATGATGACAGAGCGCGTTTCAGTCTTCTGAACTTGACTTCTTCATCTAATCTGATGATGATAAGGCAGTATACCTGATAGAAGCGCCGGCTGTGTTATCATATAATTAAAGATTTTCAACCGAATTCAAAAAAGGAGGAGGTTCTTATTTCGACTGTATATTTTGTGTGTGTTGTATGTTACGCGATAACTCCAACAATTATGGATCGATTTTGACAATTTGGCACACTTATTGTTTATCAGAGAAGGATTGCAGAATGATAATATTTAAAATAATTACGCATAAAAATTTAAATTAATTAAGGTCGAAAGTCGACCACTAGTAAACATAATTATACCTCTAAGGGGGAAAATTTTAGGGGATGAAGTTGAAGCAGGTTCCGTAGTTCATTTTGAACGTGTCGATTATAAACACAGTTGTTCGTCGTGAGGATTGATTGACGCGGTGTTCGGCGGTGGTAGCTAGCCATCAAGGGGGCACACAGCAGTTCCCGCCCCTCACCTTGAACGTGTTATGATGATGACGGATCTAAAACTTGTTGTAGTATGCAATCATACGCCTCCTCCGAGCGAATTCTCAGGCAGTACCTACAGCTCTAAGCATCCTCCGTCTCCCTCTGCGCCGTGGAGAGTGACAAGGACGTAACGTAACAGGTTCGCATTGCCTTGAACTTGTTTAACCGCTATGTGCGCCCGCGCAGGCCGCCGCGACACCAATGTTTAGTGTTGCCAGAGCGACATTTGGATTTTTCTCTCCATATTTATCCTGAAAATAGAATAAGACTGTATATGACAAACAACTGATAGATTTTTTACAGTCAAATCCGGCAAAAATATATATTCTCCTTCTATATACGAACAACTTACAAACTATTCATTTATTTTAAAACAATACAAAGTATGTCGCAAATATTTACACTGAAAATAAAATATATTTCAGCGAACGCATATAAAATGAAATCTTTATTTGCACAAAATATGTTACAGTACAGAATATTATTACGTTTACAAATTATATTCAACTATATTTTTAACCGAATTCAAAAAATGAGAAGGTTATCAATGCGACGGGTATGTTTTTTAAATTAAAAATTATGTCTGGTTAAATCTTTTTCCTTTACATTCTCTTCTCTCATAAACTAAAAAAGTAGAGTAGATATCATTGTATTTCATTATTTTAGGAATATTTTAGTTGTTTTGGAATTATACGCTTGTTGAACCCTAGAGTCGGCCGTGTTGTATTGTCTAGAGGAGACGAGGCGGTTCATACAGTCATGGCGTGCTACATACATGATCGGCATTAATTACACGTCGACATTTCCCAAGCTGCAAACGGGTATTTCATGGAATTAATGAAGAAAAAAAATTCGCTGGCAGAAACTGGCAGGAAATTCCAGCGCAGGTGATTAGATTAGCGAAGAATTAAAAAGTGCAATTAAACGTTGCGCACGCGCCGCTCCCCGCGCGAGTGAAATTTTATGAAATGTGCTCTATGTGCGTCGCTTGCGCATCGTGCTGTGGCGTGACGTCACGATGCTGGCCTCGGCACATTCCGTACTTGTACCACATACGAACGGTTCATGAACTTATAATAACACTGATATAATAATAGAGCCTCGACAGCACAACTGACCGTTTGACTTGGACCTTTATGTTTGAATAGTTTCATTCATCTGTTTGAAAATAGTCTGAAGTGCAGCTCTGTGGAGTTACAACGCACTTGTTCATTTCAATGGTATTTAGATAATCCTGCATGTCGTGTGTGTTGACGCATGCCGAGACGAGAGTCGAGCGATGTGCTTGAGGTTGAGGAAGAGACGGCAACGACAATGACTACACAGAGATACAGGCTGTAACATAGGGCTCGGGGAACACACAAAACGAAGGGAATTATATTAAATGTATGTATATTGAATGAAGTAGCCAAGCTCTGCCTAACAATGCATGCCAACAACAAGGGTGACACCTTACCATTCTTCAAGTTGACCCTAGATTAAAAGCACAACGTTATCTGACCAGCTGATGTCGCGCGCCAACCTGCGCCGGCGACAATGTCAACCGTCCACGTGACGTGACGCGTGCGCGCGCGCTTTAAATGTCACCCACACCGCACCACTAAACACCTTTCTTCCATCAACCCGAATTATATCGCGTCCATCGATGTCTAATAGTAGAGGAGAGGTGAAATGAATGAAAGTGTCAACGGAACGCGACTAACGATATAGTCTCAATGATGAAGTCAGGTCAATGACAGTTTCGGATGGCTGTTCTCGGGAATGGTGGAGTGTCTTGGCGAATCAGTGTCGTCACATGATGCCGTAAGTGTCAAGAGAAGTCTTTTAACGAGGTCGTCAAGCAGAAATGAGTGTTGCCAGCTAGTTGCTCGGGACCTTTTGCTCTGGTATTCTGAGTTGATAAAAAGTTTTCCCGGTTTAAGACTAAACTCTCTCCCCGGGCAGCTACGTGTATGAGTCACAATTTCAAGGTAATATCGTCTAAGCTAGATGTTTTCGTGACGTAATTGAAAGTAAAAATGAAAGGCTGAAACGCAGGCTAGCGGACTGACTGCAACAAAAACACTTTATTTTTAAATCAGACAGTTTGAAAGTCATGAAAACGAAAGTTTCTCGTAAGCGAGATCCAATTAGCGTGAATTATTAAATTTTTTGGTAGATTGTCTACAATTTTATTATTACTTGCGATATATACGTAGTTGGTCTGGTACCTGATATGAGTTGACGGGACTTATGGATGGCATTCCTCGTGACACACTCAATAATATCAAATGACAGAGAATGTGACATGGTACACTACTAAGATGCATAGATACATATGAAGCTGACTGTAATATAAACTATACTGCACTGCAGTATTTCTGCCTCCGGGCCTCGCATCGGCAGTCGGATAGTATATATAGCTTTCTTCCAAAATTAACTATAGCGAAAGTCCATCGTGACTGAACCCCATTTGTCTATTCCGTGATGAAACCAGTCGAATGTGTGCTACTGCTTTAATTCCCTCGGCGTGCTATCAGGCAGGTTTTCCACATGACGGGCATCAGAAAGATAGTTCGATTTATAGTTGGACAGTTGGGCGCGTGCAGCGAGGCGAGGGGGAGGGGTAATTTAAGTTTTCGCCGACTACCCGCGCCGCGCCCGACGTTGCCGCGGTGGAGGGCGAAAGGGGTGAGGAAGTAAAATTGCCAGCTCATCCAAAACTAGTTAAGTTTCTCAGCTATTCCAACCAATTTTATTTTAGGGTTACTAGTTTTTCTCTTGACGAGACTGCGCAGAGCTTGAGTTATTGTAAGCCCCACGAGTTCCTGGGCTCCTAGTACATGCCGAAGCAGGCATCAAACTGACGTTTTTTTTCTCAATCTACATGCGTAGGTGAGTGTGGTGTATGCGAAGTTCATGTTGAGCAGTGGACTTTCCAACCAACAACGACATGTACAGAATTACATCTTCTATTTGCACAGACAGCTGTGTCCAGTTGTTTCTCAGTATTGTTTCATCGTCGCTTGCACACACATACACACGGTATCTGATGACGTATTTAACATAACGTTTTACTAGACACTCGCGGGGGTGACAATGGACGTGACAATTACGATTAGGAATTTCGTTTTCTTGTATATAGATAATAGTGGTCATGCATGTTTCCTCAGTGAACGTTATTCCCATCCATGAGCGTGCATACCTCATAAAGTTTGCCGTTGTCTATTTAGTGAACAGCACATTATACTTTACTAATGATAGCGGCATACTATAACGTCATTACAGATTGCTATTTGTTTAGCTATGACTACAACCTTCGGCATGTCACGTTGAGGCAATTGTTACTACATTGAATAGCACGTAATTAATGTAGCTGTTCAGTTAGGTATAAAGGCCAGCGCTGGAGTCACGTGGTCGTCCCCCGCGCCTCTCCGCTCTCTACAACGAATATTGTGTTATTCAGGACGAACGCTATGTACCGCTGTTTACACAAGTGTCCATTATATGTATTTTTGTGTCGGTACAAGTGTATTTGTGAGTGTTTAGTCCATCGATCAAACACTTGGTTTAACTTGGTATCGGCCGGTGCAGAGTAGAGCGAACGTAGCATTAACATAACAAGTGTGCGCGGGCGCCGGGCGCGGGGCGGGCGGGCGAGCGGGCGGCGCGTGCGCATGGCACGGCCTGGCACCGCGGCCGGCCGCGCCGCGCTATTGTGTCGCTCAATGGACGTCGGACATATCTACTATACGTCCGACGACGCTATGCACTTCTTTGAATTAATGTACTTACATCATTTGAAGGCTCCCTACTGCCGGTATGCTACTGAGGAATTGTACACGTTGGGAGACTATCGTCTCGTTGATGATTAAAGGAAAGAACGAGTGTATCGGTGCGGTGTGGAGCGGAGAGTAAGTTAAGTTGTGTGACATATCTATTGTCTCACTAATATTACAGTGTGTGTGTGTGACATTCCACTACTGCGCTGAAGTACAGTCTGCACTGCACACATGCTAAAAAAACTTGAGAGGTGTCAAGGGACACCCGGATGGAACGAAGTTCCTCTCGATTAATTAGTGAAGGAATTGTAATAAAATTTTACAAATTTTCAATAAGGTTTGAACGGATTTTTAACATTATATTTTAAATATGGTTTTGTAGGTTTTTCATTAGATTTTTTATGTACGTGATACGTTTTGTTTTTAGCGACATCTGTCATTGAGTAGCGGCAACTAATCAGAGCCATTTGTCGTCACATAGCTATACTGTTGGTATCGTTTTACTACTACGTACGTCGTACTAACAGATGACGCTAACTTACTATAGCAAAAAGTGTCGGTGACAACTTTTCGTAAGAATTTTTTCCCTAGCCCCCTTTCACAACGCGCGATAAGGAACTTCGTTCCAACAATGATGAAAAGTAATGAATGTTTAGTCATAAAATTGGGCTTGTTATTCCCTTTAGCTTCATTTTACTCACAACAATCAATTTGGCAAAATACTCACAGCGTCACTATATTTCCATTGTTGTCTAAATCAAATATACTTTAAAACAGTTTAAGCACCGCTGTCGTTTACGAAGTTAACATCGTTTCATTAGAGCCATTGTTGCAGAACGTAAATGAAACTTCAATTTTTCATTGTAAACAATAGTCGTGTTGCAAGAACACTTGCACACAACGTTCTATTATTATTTGAGAGATTCACACGAGCGCTCAGCCTCCGCGGCCCTCCGCGCGCAGTGCGCACCCACCGAGCAAGCGAATGTCAAACACACGCGTGCGTTCTTATCACGGAGACAATGGCGGGTGTCGACACTTGCTGCAGTCGATGTAATGTTGTGTGATGTAAAGTTTCTAAACTAACACATTACTTCGGACGTTATCTTTTATTTAGTTTACTTGACTTGCACAAATCAGTGGTCGGAGTAGTCTACAACTAGTTAGGTCTTGGTCTGGACATTGGGAACGCGTTCTGGAATTTTGTTCAATGTTTGTGTGTGTGTGTGTCGATGTCGTTGTGAAGTGAGCGTCGCAGTGATGAGCACGTTCTCCGCGCCCCCGCCCCCGCCCGCCGCGACGCAAATCAAGGAGCTCTGCACAAACAAACAAACCGACAAGATGATTATGTAGCAATAACGCAAACACAGCTCCGAGCGGGGGCTGCGAGCACAGATAAGTGTCGCACGCCACGGTACACCCCTTCTTTATCTACCTACTCTCATAACTATCATACATATCAGACATAAACAATTTGTTGACATCTCTCTCTTCTTTAAATCGGAGCACAATTTTACAATAAAATAAAACAATTTGTTGTAAACTTTGACTCAGACAACTGTTTCATTTTCGATCTCGGTTTGTCCAGCGTCACCTGTTTCAGTGCAGTCCTCTCCGATATTCTATACTAGATTTTGTCCTTTACAAATGGAATGGACAGTTTGTTTGGTCAGCATGGGACTTCACTCTTCTATTAAAACTAGGTCACTGACCTCAATTTATTCAAATCCACCAGTAGAAAGGGATGCTCGTCTGTACCTGTAGTAGGTACGTAATTAGCGTTCACTAATATTATATAGAGTGTAATATGTTACATGCAGCTTGAGTGACTGCGCTCCGCCCCGCCCCGCGCGCACCGCACCGCACCGCACCGGGTGTGTTGTTACGTTTCAGTAGCTTATTTGCACAGTTGTTTTATATCACAAACAATTAAAATGTACATTAGACGGGTCTGAAGGTCGCGAGCGGATAATATTACATATTTGAAGAAGGCATACTTCAATATAAGTCATTGTGCGCGACATCATGTAACGAATTTGAAGACGCGTGTATTTGAAGGTGAATGACAGCCTTTACGAAAATATCTCTGTCTTGTCTATATTAATCCATGAGCTAATGCGCTTCTACTTATTTGTAAGGACGATGCAATTTCTCATGTTGCAAAGTTATTCAATTACGCTCAAGCGAGTGACATAGATTAGATAACTGGTTTGCGTTGACAAAGACTATCTATCTATCTATCTAGCATTTTATAAGTATTTTATAAGTGTGTGGTATACGGTGACCATAACCATGAATAATGTACGTACGTACTTGTATTGAAAGGCGAGTGTTGGTATCACACTTCATTTGGGCTTGAACGAAGAAATGTCATACTTAAAGAAAACAACAATGACATACTAGTACACATGGCAGGCAACTGCCCAACCCCGGGCAGGACTGCTTACCTTCAGCGCAGATTTGATTCTCTGAGACCCGTACATACGAGTATATCAAATGCAAGTCGTTCCATCCTTGTTACTCATTTACAGATAATGCGACACGGTACTACTACGGTATACTTGATACATATAACGTGCATGAACTATGCCAGTTGCGCCGGCAGCACCACAGCGGTATGTACGTGTAGAATGTATACTCCAGTAAGTCATCAACAGCGACACTATCTCTGCATGATCGGTAATTACTTTATTTTAACGATTACTAAATGAATGGTTTTCTTGGAGAAACCACATTCTTTGGAGCTGGCACATACTTATATGTTTATAATATTTGTTATAATTATATACCAACAATACACAGTATAAGAAATACAGGACACACATATACATATAACTTTGTGAGGGTGTGTGTACTACGCCATGACGTGGTCAGCTACGCGATGACGTCACGTGAGCACTACGCCGTAGACATTCCTGTGAGCTACGCCGCGGAAGATGCGGGAAACGGGGGGAGGATGCTCGTATCACTCCTGGTTGAGCTCTCGATAAGATCGCACGCGTCGATTGTTCTATATAATTATAAAGTAATAATACTCACTTGTATCATTTCTTAACTTTAAAAAATGTTTTGTGTCGGGATGGGTGGGATATACGAACATTAGTGATAAAACAGTCCGGGCACATCAATTAAATACATAAGTATAAACCTGACGAGAGATTGCAGTGGGAACCGTGACGCCTTGACGCACGCACACACAACTCCTCTGACAATGTATTGATAAAAATAATAAACTAATTATAAACAATTAGCTTCAGAAAGAATCC
Source organism: Carcina quercana (assembly GCA_910589575.2). Classification (NCBI taxonomy): domain Eukaryota; kingdom Metazoa; phylum Arthropoda; class Insecta; order Lepidoptera; family Depressariidae; genus Carcina; species Carcina quercana. Next base: position 15,983,289 of record OU342435.1, read on the forward strand.
TACGCGAATTTCTTGCTCCATCGGGATCAAAAGTAGCCAATCAAACAAACTCATTTTTACCCGAAGCACAAACATAAATATGTATTGTGGAAGTCACATGTACGATACCGTTGTACAAAGATAATGGAATAAAACAATGCACACGAAATACATATGAAGTGGAGAAGCTTGTTGGCACAAAGCCTTAACAAATACCACACAATAACGGACCCCGTAAACATCTTCCATTGATACATTGGGAGAACATTCCGTCCACCGTGACAATCTATTGAGCGCACAACACACGCTCGTGCTCAACTTAGTCTGAAAACAAGAACATATTATACTTGTGTTGTGCACTAGGTGTAGGCAGGCAGCTCTGTTTGCCTCGGGAGTTGGGCTGCAAGAGCTCAGACTGCAGCTAATTCCTAGTTCGTGTTTCGCACTCCGTATTTGTTAGTAAATACGTTATTCCAAGCTTAGTTGCGCCACTGACTGCTCAGTTCTGCTTCCTTGTTACAACTGAGCTGAACTCGACTGAACAATAGTCTGTATCAGTTCAGGGGATGATCTCTTGTATAATGACAAGTTATGCGTAGTTATGTACGAGTGCAGGTCGCACTGCTACGAGTATTGTAAATGGGAATAGAGTTTGTTTGTTTTCCTTCATGACATGTCACATGGTCGGAATGACTTGATTTTTGTTACAGAGATAGTTAAAAGGTTGGAGACGGATATAGGATAGGTATTATCTCGATTGTTCTCTGCAGAGCGCGGTTCCGAAACCAATGCCAGATTCACTCACGTTAAACAACGTTATTTGAATTCGACATTTAAATTTAGTTCATATTATTTCACACAATCTTTTTTATATCAATAGTAATGTTATTGTTATTTTCTTTACTAAAGAGAATATATTATTGCTATAGATCTGTTTTGTGCGCAGTAAGTAGGTATGCTAATGAGAGGTACGAGTATAGATCTAGTGGGCAGTGGTTATTCTGCGCACGCGCACGTACGCATGCAGGAATGTGCTCGGGGAACTGCTCGCCGCGCCGCTCGCTACACTTGGATCTAGCTTGTCTGCCGCTGCGTCCACGTCTCACCTACAGGCTGTTGTAAACTGGTACTATTATGGGATCACGACTCGCCTATTAAGCGCAGTGATTACAGCTAATCCCTCGATGTAAACATGGTGCTCACGTTAAATAGGTCTTATGCAAATGATAACGATCATGGTTTTCGAAGCGGGTAATCTATTTCAACGACTTGTGTTTTTTGCTTTGACCATTGCTGCACGTCCCTCCCGTCGGTCTCCGCCTCACCTCACCCCGCAGAGACCCAACATGTCCACATGTCCACAGTCTCACTTAAAATAATATCGAAATAACTGGGATAGGTCATTGTGCGTAATATTAAATGACACTCCTAAGTCGGTCTCGATTGGTTGTTGGCACTTGCACCTGCATCATAGCATAGGGACCGATGTAGCTAAGTTTATAATTCAATGATATGATATATCATGCCACGCATCCATTTAAACAGTGTGTATAACGCGCTGTTGAATACCCGGACACACACACACACACACACACAGGCTGGTAAGTTATAGTTCGTATCACTTTATTTCCTGTTTACTAAACGTCTTCAATAACAATCTGTTTTGTACAGTAACGCCACCGACCGTACTGTGGAGATGCCGGCGAGCTTGACATTGAATATCGCCGTAGGCCAGCGCACGACGACCATGCGACGCCTTCCTCGTGCGAGTCGGGCGCGTGGAGCTACGAGCGAGATGCGCGGACGCATAATCGCACATACATACACGGCACGGCGCACGGCGCAGGATCAGTTACTGACTAAAGTCTGTCATTTAACTTATTTGCGTTACGACCGCCATTACTAGCTTTTGCCCGCGATTTTGTCTGCGTGGACTTCAGAATGTTCGATCTCGATCGGCCTAAAAAGGAGTTCCGACGTACAGGAAGAAAAAACAAACAGACTTGTGCATATAATTATGTATTACATCCACGATTGTTGTAACCCTAACGATACAATATAACGATAGTTTTATACTCGTAATGAGCACCGCGTCTACGTGGGTGCCGGTGTCTGGATGTGTGTCTGGATGTGTGTCTGGATGTGTGTCTGGATGTGTGTCTGGATGTGTGTCTGGATGTGTGTCTGGATGTGTGTCTGGATGTGTGTCTGGATGTGTGTCTGGATGACGTTAATTGGCGCGCGTTGACTGGTAATGAAAGCCCCGGCTTCACTAATTCCACGAAACACCTTCTCATCCAAGCTCCTCTCTTTGAGTAATCAGTAATCAGAAACCTTCGACAGAGCTCATATGTTATATTTAATAATTGGCGTGTGGGAGGTATTCTAGCGTGTTGTCTTTTCAAGTTAGCAAGTCGAGACGGCCGACGCTGGTGACTGCGGTCTGCACTAAGTGGTTAAAATTTTAATATATTGAAATTTAATGCAAATCTGTCCTGCGAAGAGTTTTACATTTTAGTCACTTTATTAAATTGTTATTCTACGTAAAAAAGTTCGGTCGGCAGTTCTGAATATAATTGAAAGGAAGCTGGCAACGTTGAAGTATTCATCGAGAGCCAGGGAAAACGTTTTTAGATAGATACCAGAGGACTGTAACACTATATACCTATGAAGTTACTGTCTGCCGGAAAACCCCGCTCTCAGAACGGCATGAAGCGATCTTCACACAAGTATTGTGCCCGAGTCGTGCCTGCCCGTGCGACTCGCGCGGAGTGGACAGCACGCAGCCGGACATTAGTCGTAGTTCCATAAAGGGAAGTCCTCGACATTCACTCCTCGGTCGCCGCCTGGCTCTGTGACCGGCGCCGCGAGACTCATTCCACGTTCAAATTAATTTGCAGCATCCATGTTGTTGTCCCATTGCCATTGCATGTGTGGGTGTCGTTGTTTCACATATTCGCCGCGCGATCGGTTATCTGTACGGTAATAAATTGTTATTTTTCCAGTACAATGAAAACGTGACAAAATGTTAATAATAAAATCACACACCTGTGTAACATGTACTTACGGCGTGACAAGCACGGACAGAACTGAAATGTAGCAGTGGCGTCGATGTGTGTTGTGTGCCAGAATAATTCCCATCACCATTACACCCTTTGCTTTCCTCAATATAAGTCTCGATAGTACATAACCGTGGACATGTTTGGTACAGTGTAACACGGGAAGTCTGCACACAACACACGCGCCTCCGTCGCCGGCGCGGCCCGCCCCCTGCCTGCACCTCCCCGCACCGTGATAAACAATAACAAATATCATTTCCAGCATAATCTATCCGTATTTGCGATCTAGGTTAAAAATAATTGAAATTTTTTGTTGTTGCAAAAAATAGCTTCATAGAAAAACATTGCCCCGTCTTAACCCAGGAACATGTTTGCATATATTTCGTTCAATTGAATGCACTTGACACTGCTTGCATTGCACTGAACAATCTCGCGCCGCCCGCCGCCCGCCGCCCGCCGCCCGCCGCTGCGTTCACGATATTATTGACATTATTGTTTGTCACGTCTCCCTCGCGGACGATATGTATTTGTAGTTAAAACTTGTACAGTCACGTACTACGCGCGTGTTCAATGTACAGACGTTGACAAATTACTTGTATGTCCGTCCAGCATCAGCCAGACAACACGTAGTACTCTACAACTGTCACTAATACATTTACAATATAAACGACTCCCCTTACTGTTGTCTGTTTCTCGTATGTTGTCGACTCGGCCCTGACTGAGTGCACCGCTGCTTGGATATTGTGTTCTTTCATACTTTCAATGAGGAGTAGCAAATCTGTGATGACGATGAACATAACAGACAACATATTACATATAACATTTGCTAGATACGTTTAAAGTTGCACGGAGACGACGTCGATATTGCTGTTCATCATCCGCGGTTACCTTACAAACATACCACTTATTACTACTGCAACTAAGACAAGTTCCCGTTTGATCATCATGTCACTTAGAACCTATACTCACTCTAGCCTTAAAGAGATTCACGTGTAGTGCTCAGGAAACAGAAGCCGGTTGGGAATACCACTTCCTAGCAGTGTATTAAGAAGATTGTCTGTTTAAAGCACTTGGCCGCATTCAAGTTTGCATTGTTTTGTAGCTGTCCCTATCCCTATCCGAGCGGTGAGACAGCATACACTACGCGAAGTTATCCACCCGTTATTTGGATGTTTCGTAGTCCAGCAATCATTTGAAGAATACAGTATATTATGTAGCCAATTTTTCAATACAGTGTATTAATAAAATCCAGATTGTTCTAAATTGATTCATACTCTTGTAAAACAGGTTCAATGCTGGGTTTTTTTACTACCGAAAAATACAATACTTTGACGCCCTGTAACTCTGAAAGTTTATACTTTAACGAAAATCTGACTCGCCACCGACACAGATGTTTAGTTCTAGATTGTGTCTGGAAAATTTCATTGACTTTAATCGCTTATTACTCAAAATATGACGGTACTACATTTGTATGGGCGCTTTGACAACAGCAAATCGCGGGAACGGTGCAGGTGGAATTAAACTAACAATAACTCAGGGTGGAACTTCACCTCACCGTTGGTCCGTCGGTCACACTCGGCAATAACCCTGGCGCTCCGCGGACACTCTTCACGGTGCCCCTGTCAAATATAGACGTATCTCCTTGACGTGGGACTATAATTTCCCATGGTCTGTGCACAGAGTGCCAGGGCGCAGAGATGGACGGTATTACGATTATTATTGCTCTACCTAAACCTAAAAGGAACACCTCAAATGTCTACGATGGCAAATTAACTTGACTTCTTTATTGCTAATTACCTGATGCTTTATATTTCTCTATCGCTTATACAATAGAGTGGGTCGTTGTGCAAGTCCTCGGTAACACACGGCGGCGGGCGTGTGTGACCGGCCTTTGTTAGGGCACAGTTAGCGCTTTGTGTGAGGTTGCTTCATCGCGGGTGAAAGGGCCGGCCGAGGTGACGACCCGGCGCGGCGACGCGGTCAGAGACAAAGGGACGCGAGCTGTTGTCACCTGCGACGATGAATGCTCTATCATTACTTATTACATTCTCATACTGTGTGACAGACGCGAACAAAGATTTCGCTTGGGAGTTGCAATATTTGTATGACTTTTTCTTACTTCCAGATAATTCGTTCTAAAAAGAAATTGAAGAAATTGGAGGTCGTATCCAGAGGATATTAATTACTGGAATGTTTGATTGCCCAGCTGTTTTGTATAACAATTAATCAACAACAGTCAAAATCAAAATACTTTTTGACATATGTGAATATACTGAAACCCTTACAGGGGGCAATTAAAGACGAGAAAATCATAATATTCATAATATCCTTTACGAATATCATCAAGTCTTTGTAATAAATAACATTGTCGCCGAACTTTTATCAGTTTGGAGTTGTATCTGGGACGGCAATAATTGTGGGGGTAGTTGTGAAAGTCCATTCGCGGCAGACGCGCAGCAACAGTTGTCCGTTACGCGACAAGTTGGACGTCTGGGGAGTGGGGTGCGAGGCGGGGAGGGAGAGGCTGCACTTGACAATAACCCCGCCACTCTTTTCACTCACCCGGGCATTCTTGATTGTGCATGTCTCAATGAGCGCCGTCCCTCCTCGACCTAGGGCTCTAATTTCAAAATTCTAACACTGTTATCTAACGCTAGTTTTATTGCTTACTAGCTTCTGCCCGCGGCTTCGCCCGCGTGGACTTTATTTTTCGCATTAAAAAGTAGCCTATGTCCTTTCTCAGGGTCTAAATATTGTCTGTGCCAAATTTCATCAAAATCGGTTGAGAGGTTTAAGCGGGAAAGCGTAACAGACAGACTTGATTGACAGAGATTGCAGTCAAAAAGGGCCGCCGCAGGAGGACACTATTATACTTTCTATTCAAGATAAAACAAAATGGAGGTTCTTTCTGATGATGGCAAAGATTTATTTTTGTATGTAATTACTTGGTACACGGTAACATGTTGGACTGGGAGGTCCGGAAGGATTCCTATTAATAAATAATGCTTTGGTTAAGATTCGTCTGATAATGAGCGGTCACAGAGTTCCAAACAAATGATCACAACGACTTCATTCTTGGTTTATGACATACGTGTGTTTGTAATGTGATCGGTGTCGATGGAGGGAGGATATCACTTCTAGAACTGGGACAAGTAAAGTTTGCGGGAAAATGTTGTGGAACTTTCCTAGCAATCAATTAAAGTAGAGATTAAGTGATCGTCAGTTAATTAATCTTGTTAAAAGTATACCGGTGTTGGTAGGCGGGGGTGGGCGGGGTGGGGGGTACAGTAGTGGAGCTACGTGATTTGTTATTGTGTAGGTGTCGCTGGTGACGGATGTGCGTCGGCGCGAGGCTCGGCGCGGGTCACGGAGCCCCGGCCGGCCGGAGGAGCAGGAGACCGACATCTCAACAAACATGTATGAACGAACACGTTGTTGGAGATGAGATGACCTCATCAGTGGGACATCGTTAAAGTAGATGCTGATTGAAATTTCCCTCCGAGAGATTATAAACCATGCGTCTATCTAACCGCCTCCGTGGCTTATTGATGTCCACCTGGCTAGCTAAGTTAGCCAACAAACAGCAATGTCAGTAGCACTGCTGTGTTCCGGTATGAAAGGTAGCAGAGCCAGTGCCTCCTTAGCATGAGGCTCCTGGTGCGCGCGCACCACCAGGTGACGTGGAACATTCCTGTCGACTGTCCAGGACGAGCAGGGTACTGCGTGAGAGCTGGTTCACTGTACATTAATTGGATCTGTTTTTGTTACATGTTCGTTAGCTAACAACAATGTTGTCTCATGATATATGCATGTGTGTATCCGGTATTATGATTTAGTATTTTGTTGTATCTACACTTACCAGCAGAGAGATTTAAGATGATTGTGTGATTCAGCTTGTACTAGTGATTTTATTTCACACGGACTGTTTTTGTCAAAGATCGTCGACAACCCAGGGTGGCGTGATATCCAGCCAATTCAACAAATATCAACATGTGGTATCTATAGGTAGGTGTTGCTGATGCTACATTATGAATGCACTGGTCCGCATCGCAGCAACCTGTAGATTAATATCGTGGGCAAAAATATGTTTGAGGATCACAAACCTCGCTCGGCAGCGAGGGTTGCACCACCTCCTGCCGCGATCAGTCCCGTCCAACATTATTTCAATGTAATGTCTCCACTGACAGTTAGTTACGAATAATTTGTCGAAAATCGTTTCCGTATTATTGCTGTTCAAGTCGGAAACCGTTACTTTGACGAGTTCTACAGAAATAACTATTAGCTGCGATGATTTAACTCTTCCGTTACTGATTTTGTGCTCGTCGTGAGCTGTTAAATATTCTGCATTGGGAATTTCACGCGGTTTTATAAAGTTCTGTAATATTCGGAGTAACAAAAGTGTTGCAACATAAATCATTGCGAACACTAGAGTCGGCCGGGCGGCGCTGCCGGCGGACGCTTTATTTATTGTTCAGCAATACATTTTCAGGTTCATTTTTGACAGAAGTTTTCGGTTCATTTCACACTTCAAATTGCGCCTTTGTCGTATTCAAAATTAACTCTCATTTATGTCATCGAGTTAATTACTTGAACGATATCAGGTCGAGATATCATCGAGGTGTTATACGTTCGGAAGAAGCCTTCGTTTAAATGAGAAGTTAACTAATTTGCGGGCGTTTGGTTCCAGTCTTTTGGCAGCTCGTAAAAGTGTCGACGACTTGACTGGTGTTGTAAGCTTCAAGTACCGCGAGTAGAAAGTGTCGAGGGAAAGGGACGGAGCGGGCTTTGAAGCGTCCGACATGTGCGAGGTGAAAAAAAGGCCCGACGCCCTCAGGCTCAATCGTAAATGTTAACTCACTTTCCCAGCAAATTTTTCGATATCACTCCTTAATAAATACACAAATGTACAACGAATATAATGAAACGTTGTTCCAGTGAACAGGATCACTAACGTTTCATTTAATTTGAATCTCCGTTCGATTCCATTAGCGGTTACATTCGAAACGTCTACTGACACCTCTACAGATGTCGGGGGAGATGAGGCATCGGCGAGGGGCGCGGGGGACCGAGGAAATGACGATTAGCATACAATTATTGTGTAGATAGGTGAGTGACCCGTGACGTCACTGTGGGACACATTCAGAACTCGATCACAGAATTGACATAACAATATGTGGTACAGATTTCTGTTTAGAAGCACATTAGATTAACGGGCCCGGGTCAATAGCTTTCACGAATATTGTTCTCGAGGGATCTTACATTGTTCCTGACTTTCGATTACCCTGATGGGATAGAGACTCATTGGGGAATTGAGCTATTTATTTAGAATTTGAGCAAAATATATATTTCACTTTGTCTATTCTGAAGGCGTAGGTACTGATGTGTAGGTGACATCAGCGTTGTTTGCATCTGACAGCTAAGCCTCATACGCTTGCGGGGCGATGTGATTAGCATGCGGCGCTGCGCCCGAGTGAGCGACCCGAGACAATGCGCGTGCGCAAGCCAACGACCCTTCCATCCTCAACGTGGGTCTAACGCTTGCGCACCTTTTCGCACCTACGTCGAGATCCGTATGCGCGATAGAGACGAGTCGACATATTCGAGCCATTCAATGTCAGATTTGTTGGTTTCAGTACATTGCAGACTGATAATGTCGCGGAACTTTATTTGTTGAAATAATTACATCAATGCAAACTATAAGCTCGAGTCCTCAACAATACAAAAAATATAAATCTCATTCTAAATAGTAAACATTAGATTCTTTCTAGCGTACATACACAACCACTTATGTGTGAAGGGTTCTCGCGTAGAATACGGAACCTTGAACCGACAATGACGGAACCTACAACATTCGCTGACCTTGAATTACTACCTATTAATGGCCACAATCTTCAAGCGTAGAGACTAGTAGTTAGAGGACGACACCAGTATATAATCTAGTTGTATGTCATACAAGTTCTAGAGGAGCCCTTCAATAGGCAGGTCCGTTGATCGGTGGAGCGCGTCCGGACGGTTGGAGAGGCACTCTCGGAAGATGTAGTTACGTGTGGGCGAGTGTCGGAAGAAGGATCTAAAAGCGGGGAGTGTCTCACACTACGCACACACGCGGCTGCGGGCTCCGGCGGTGTTTGTTGTGTTTCCTTTGTTTGTTGTGCTCTCTGACGTGCGCCGTCCGGAAGCAGCGCGGGGTCTGCTCAACCGTGGATTACTGTGTGGTACATATGTACTTGGAATGTAGTTCAATTGTCGGGAGGTTTAACGTCGGGGTAAGTGCATATGTTCGTGCGCGGTCACTTTATTATAGTTAGGTTTTCTGTTAGTTTGGTTTGGATCAGCTGTAGAGATTGATTGTTAAAGTTGCGTGCATTATTTCGTAATGGACAAGCTGCAATAATTCTGAAGTCATTATTATATTATACCCTGTATTCAGTCTGTGTGAAGGTTTGTTTGTGAAGACGACAATCATACCCAAGGAAGCAGTGACGATCGTCATGAAATGGTTTTCCTCCACATCACTGGCTCGGCAATGTCCACGGGTTCGGTACTACTCTACATCCGCACTCGACCACGGCTCTTGTCAACTGCCACTCATTGACACTCTGACACTGACTATAGCATTCCAATTCATAGACACACGAGACAGTGTGTATATGCTATACCACATACACTACACTTCCTATGAACATATGCTATTTATAATAATGAACCGACTCGCAGACTAGTTACAACCGAGTGCAGTTTTCATTCTTCAGCAGAATTCTCTTTCCTGTACGATTTTAATGTAAAACTTATTGTAAACTAGAGATTTAAACAATGGCCGATAAAATGGAGTGAGTCTCATATCAAAGTATACCTCTATAGTGATCCGTCAGTCGTAGTGAGTCGTAACCGTCGTTCGTCAGACAGTCCGGTCGTCAGTCAGTTGGATCGTAAAACACACCCGTCTGTGTCGAGTGTCGAGTGTTCGTGATCTCGGGACGAGTGGACGAGGGTCTAGAGAGTCCCCAATAACTTGCCGGTGCTCTATCCGGCGGGCGGGCGGGCCGGTTGGGCGGGCGGGCGAGCTCTGGCGGGTGTTTGCATTATGTATTTGTCGCTGTTGGATTTCTTAATAAGCTGTTGCACATAACAACTAGCTGGTTTGATAAACATCTCAGTTATATGGAACAGTTGAACGACGTTAAGCGGTGGTTCACTGTTGCTGAACTTGTACCCGCGGTGTACGATGAACGTTACCACAGCATACTGTATACAATACAGCGGGACCACAGTCGTTTCTATAATAATGGTATTGTAAAACAGTGCCAAATGAAACGTCAGATCGTTAAATGTTAGTTATTATGTAATGCCGTACGTGACTCTGTATGTCATGAAAACAATAATGGCGTCCAAAGCAGAATCTTATTCGTCAAATTGACTAATAAAACTAGTAATATGAGTGAACACAAATCAATGCGTTCAAAAAGAACAGGAAACCGACTTCAATTGCCCTAAAAGTCTACTTTTATTGTGGTAAATTTAAGATTTATATCGTTTTCTCATAGATGCCATTGTCAGAACTGGACCACACGGGAAGCATTACCTTTCAAATAAAAAAAGAATCATCCAAACCGGTTCATCCAGTCAAAAGTTCTGAGGTAACAAACATTAAAAAAGAAAAAAAACATACCCGTCGAATTGAGCACCTCCTCCTTTTTTGAAGTCGGTTAATGACTCCAATTTAAGTGAAAACAATTATTTTAGGGATTTAATTTTTTTAAATGATGGTCGCCAGCACCAAACGCTTGTTGCTACTGCCGGTGATACACTCTGCAACACGTCGTGCGGGCGGCAGTTGGTAACATGCAACGCAATGGCAATCCAGCCGGACACTGTGCAGCTGCTTTACATAACCGAGCTGTATGTCAACGCAGCTAGCGGTTATGTAAAACAGCTCAATCAGCTATCCAACTGTGACATATTTATAGTTTAAGTGCTAGCACGCGTCTGGGCCTGCAAAACATATCTGAATGTAATGAATAAATTTAAGTATATATATATACTTACTTAAATTTATAATTATGTAAATATATATTTATGTATGTATTGTCTAAAAATGCCAAAACCACCTACGAGTACCCTAACCAAAAAGTCTTTCAGGGTGAATTGAATTCTCTGTTGAAAGTTCAGTTATTTAAAAATTCAGCTGGAATTTTAATTCAAATTCAATTCACTACACGAGAAACCCACGAACCAAAGAGTTATTTTCGAATACCGGATAGCTATTCTCTATTGTCCGCTAGAGGTGTTTGTGGAGTACATAAAGTTTTTTAATTGCATTTTGCGATAACAAAGACAATCCCTCCGCCCCATTGCGCACACCACGTCCGAATATCGACGGGGAAAATGTACGAGAACTGTAAAAATGCGACTGAATTTTTTACAGTGTAACCTCTGCCGTGCAAGTGTTTGAGAGATCCTGTACCCGGTGACTATTAGTTTTAATGATCGTAAGTACAAAATAATCCAGCAACAATGTATGCATGTGTGTGTGTGTGTGTGTATAGATGTAGCACACAACCACACCACTAACAGCCACGTCGTGTACCGTGTGATGCACTGCTCCACTAGGACGCGTGTTGCACAGTATATCTCGTGCGCACATGTCCCGACATGTCGGGCAGCACATGGCAGATAGCCGCAGCACAGCGTCCCGCGCGCGCTGGCTCGCGGCCAGCCTCGCGGACCAACGCCCGCCCGCCCTAGCACGCCAGCAAGGCAGATACAGCGATACGATTTAATTGCCTATTACTTCGCTTGGGTCGACGATTTGGGGTCGATTTGGTTTTTAATGATATCCTGTCGCCGCGGCCGGCGATCTCAATTGGAAAAGAATAGAGCGAATTGTTTTGGGTTTGGAACCGAATTTTAAAGGCAATAAAGAAAATATGAGTCTCGTTTAAAATTGTTTTTTATCGGCGATTCTGCTTGACTTTCCGTCTCCGTCTTGGTATTCTTTATCTTTCAAAGAGTTATGTTAATTTTAAAATGGAAGTTTATTTCATTTACCTACTCGTGCCTTAATAATACTGAAGCAACGACGGCGCTTAGAACATTGAATTAAAACGGTGCAAAGATAAGACAATGCATAGCAAAATTTCCACAGTATTTGTCTGATACATCTTGATGAACATGCCGTTTGAAGATAAACACTTGTGTCTCGAGAGCCGCGTCCGGGCGTTGCTCAGCCGGGCGACGTCGCATCGAGTCGGCGGGAGGCGCGGCGCCGGGGCAGTCTCAACGAAGCGAAACGACGAAACAACATTAAATTGTACAAATATGCAGTGAAAATGTTTGAATTCATCGTACACTTCCGAGGTAATTTAGTTGCGACTCTCGCCGGGAGCTGGGCGGCCAACGCTGCGAGCTAACCGCACCCTGCCTGCCTGCCACGGTCGAGGAAGTAGCTGGTATGTTGATACATAATATATTATTCGATACGAGCCGGTTTTATTACCGGCTGGGCTTCGTGCAGAGTGTGCGGTCAACCGCTAGTTTTAAATCAACTATTGTCACCGAATCACGTTTACAAACTACCTCGATTCGGTGAAATTGTAAACTTTCTTTTGCAAGATAAAGCCAGTGGCAGCAGAGAGAAAAAGTAATCCAGGAAAGAGTGCTACGCGAAAAATTGAAGACGGCAATATCGGAGAGAATCGAGCAGGAAAATTATAGAGTCTGAAATGAAACTACTTGAGCACATTAATGAAATGAAACGATTGTTTCGCGAACGAGAAATAAGAAAGTTTAATACTGTTACAAAATGACACCTCTAGCGTTTGGTCTAATTAGAATCTCGCTACAGTGTTTCTACGGGAACTAGTAAAAGTTTTAGTGGAAACCTGATTAAAGTTTGCCGTAGTTTCACCTAATCCACGTTGCGGCCGCGTCTCGCTGTAGCTAGTGGGGTACCTTCGCTGCCCCGCCGCGCACGGAGCATGAAGCTGCACTGCACTGCACTGCACTGCTGGCCGCCCGCCAAGTGTTTGGGCATGCATTATACAAATGAGGACATTGCTTATCCCGCGGCGCGCGCCCCCATCACAACTACACCGTGTCGAGATGTTGTTTGCATTGCACATTTAACAAAATACCATTTTAATGTGGACTTTATGCTTGTCTGCAAACACCGAGTACCAACAGACAATGTGTGTTGCAGCCGGATAGTTATTGTTGTGTTTGTTGTTTATTGATTGTTCACCGTCGTCAGGGAACCGGAGCGACCCATCGCAGTCTCATGGAATGTCAGCGCGGGATGTCTAGGAGTCATCTGTAGACCTAATTTTATATTGTTGTTATTACCAACTCGCCTTCACAGTAAATCCTTTAAATGTAAAATAGTTCGTTTTGCCTGGCTACGGAGAAGTGTATGTCCAGCAATGAACTAGCTCGAGTTGTTCATTTGCTTCTTGAATAGCATTTATAACTAACTATCAGATTGAGCCCCGAGAACTACCTATAGGTACAGTGAAATATAACATACCGCACACAATTAATCATATTTCAAGGAGATATACTTAATTAACATATTATCTCTGCTATTACAGACTGTCTGTCTCCCACAGTTTCAATGGCAATTGTTCTTCCATCTCGCTCGCTCCAGCGATCCCTGTGTAAGAGTGAAAGGGGCGGCTGCAAGTGAATCATGGTTGCGCGTGCGCCGCGGACCGTTACGTCGTCGCGAGCCGCGGGCGCGGGCGGCGAGCGAGAGCGTGCGTGGACTTTCTTCTGCGTATAATTATATGGATATAGGATAATTTTGATGATGAAAGTTCTTTAATTTATTTGAAAACGTAACTTTGTCGTTCATTCGGACAAATTAACGTTTCATATGATAATCTATAGCGTTGTTAAGTTTTAGTTGCGAACATTTAGCACCGGTCATGAATTACTAATTAATGTTAATGGTTTTCGTTGTTATTATTTTAAATGTAATGTAATACCATGAGCCAAGTGAATGTATCTGTTCCCTGCGGTTAGATGTTGCGTGAATAACGACCGCCTTCATTACTTAACTGTACTTATCATTGGATACTTGTTTACGACGTGCGTCCGCCGTTCGCCTGCGCTTGCGCCGGACGCATAGCACCGTTACAGCTGGTTGTCGCGCCGACCGCGGCCGTGGCTCACAGAGGTTGTAGTTTTGTTTGTCGCGAGTAAGCGGGTCAGCCCCGCCAGGCCCGCCAGGCCCGCGCTGTGCCCGCGACACCGGGCTGCCGTGGAGATATCGGCGCCCGCAACGACGCTTTTTCCGATAATTTTGATAATGGCGCCCAGAAACAACTTATTATAATGCCATTTGAGCGACTTTCACTGTCGTGATTTTGTTATTTGCGCTTTTTAGGCTACGTGCACTGCTTACGTGTTACCATTCTGTTATACAATGAATATATATATATATATATATATATATATATATATATATAATATACGAATGAATGTTTTGTGTTGTAATAATGTGCGTATTTAGTATACCTCGATGTTGGTGGATTGTCTAGATGCGATTAATAATTCAGTTTATGGCAACACCTCGAACTTATATCAAACTAAAAAAAATATAATAATAAATTAAATATAAAATCTATAATCGTTGGTAACGCTATCGCTATCGACAGCAGTACGTACGTTAAGGAACAACTTTCTTTCCACTTCCTGGTGGCTGCTGTAACCATTTTGGCAGTATATTATTGTTCATATTCTGGTCTATTTGCTAAGGACTGGTTAGACCCGCCCGAACGTGTCGGCCATCTTGTCGGTTGTCGAAAACTGTGACATTTGCAGCTCGCATTGTAGGTCATCGACTCGGCGCCGGCGCCTCTGTTTTGATAGCTGCTCGAGTGTTGAAGATGATTCTACATCTTTTGCTTTGTGTTGAAAGCTTTGTAATCTTATCTAATTGTAACGCTATTCATGTGCGCTGTTAATTTGTGTTTGACATAATTATTAAGATTTATTTTAATTTTTGTACGTCACGGGTTTGGTTTCTTTGTACGAGGTGATTGCTTCGAGACATTTGACAACGCGCTTTGCAGTCTCTGGACACGCGTCCACTCCCCGCGGAGGGATTCAAATTGATTTCTCTACTTCAGATGACAATTAGTTGGACCGTAAACGGCAGATGGTCTGATTAGCCCGCGCTAATGGCTGCCGGCTTCCATGGCTCGCTCGGCTGTGATTCACTGCGTCAAACTTAAAGACGACATCTGTGTTTGTAGTTTGATAAAAACAAACGAGTAAATACAGAACAGATAGCTTGTTCAAACATGTTAAATCTCACTTGAGAGCGTGTAGGCAAGCACTATCATCTCACATTGGGTCTGGCTGCTTGGCAAGTGTTCCTCGACCGGGACGCGGGCGCGGGCGCGGGCGGCGGTCGGTCGCGTGCTGTGCCTACACTATCTGACCAAACATACTAATTGTTGCCCGCACCATGCGCTTAGCCCCTTCATTACGCTTCATTCGGAGATTATCAGCGCGTTATGTTGCCCGAACACGCCACTATACTGCCGCTAACGATACCATCCATTTGCCAAGCACGAGACAGATGCGGGAGCAGGACGCAAGCTCTGTTTGGACATACCAGTACGTGTTTCACTATAATGATGTGTAAGTCTGCGCTTTACAAATTCATAATGAAGATACGAAGACGTCAAGTAACAAATATCCACTTACACGTTAATAATGATGCGGTGTGAGGAGTGAGGAGTGCGGGATGATTGCAGACATCACGTGATAATGCTAAATAATATATATGATCTGCGTCGGTCGAGTAATAGGAGACGGCATTGTGTACGCGAACGTAATGCCCGCAGTAATAGGTTCCCTTAAGTCTATTATGAGACGCTAATGTAATGGGCTCGCACAATAACTTAGCTCCAGAAACATAACGTCCATGTTCCGTACGAGAACGACGTAATGGAGGCACGAGGGGTGCAGGGTGGCGTCCGGCCGGCACCCGGGGGCGCCGCAGGGCGCGCTCGTCTAGTGGCTCGGGCCGCGGGCCCCGCAGGTGTACGTCTTCAAATAACTTTTATTTGTGGTATAAAGATGAATTTTAAACTAAACCTGGCACTGATAAAGATATCTGAGGATTACATTACGGTTAGAGCTTCTTTACTTCTTGTCGATTTACATCCATCGCTTACACGAGAAGTTAATGCAGATATTTGCAGACGAAGTACGAGGCTCAATATATATTTACTATCAATCAACAACTTGTAATGAATAAGTAACTAGCGAACGAGTGTACAGCACAGCACAGTGTAACGTTTTGATTCAGACTGCAACCGCTTGCAAAATACGTTTCTCGAACCTTAATTACGTCGTAAGCCTATACCACTTTTATATCTGTCATATGCTGTCGTGATAAGACTAAATTCGAATATTTTGGTTTTGTGTTAAAACGACGATTTTCGTAAAATGACTTTTGGCGAGAGAAGGTCGATCGTGTTCGGTGCACGGTGGTGTCGACGAGACAACGCCGCCGCCCCCGAGCCGCCCCCGAGCCGCCCCCGAGCCGCCCTCGAGCCGCCCCCGGGGCGCCTACTGCGTATTGTTTCACTGTTAGTACAATTATTACGTTAGTAATAATCTACAGTTGCGACAGTCGGTTACCTGTCCATTAACGACTACGAATAGCCATGGTTGAGGTAGCTCCTTGTTAAAGAAGCAACGAATGTATAATGTTTACGGATTGCAAGTGCGCTTATCGTCGATGCTTGCAATGCGGTAATTAAATTGCAACAACAATTAAATCGCGATGTTTTTCATTATTGCCTCGTTATCGGCTGCCACACGTAATTTCCGTCGAAGTAGGTTAAGTCCTTTTTAAAGGTGAATGAACCTCAATGTGACATTTTCACAGTTAATTTTGGAGTTTGTGAACAATTTAATATTGTCGATTTTAGGAACAAGTGTAGCAATTTCCTATTATACATGTGTATTAGCATTGTTCTACATAAAAGATCCCGGTTCACTTCATAAAATGTAATATCGTTCTAAATCGGAATTGCAAACAGTCCGCTCCAAGCACAAGGCAACCCTCATTTCGTCGTAATTATCGAGTCGACTGTCGCGCCGTCGAGCCTCCGTACGTATATGTATACAGGTACGTAGGGCGTCCTATCAGAGGGGGGTGCGGGGTGCGGGGTGGGTGCGGTCAGACGCTTGCTGCTGCTGGGCCCCGCGGCCGCATCACCTCACCGCGTGCAGTCCAGATATTCGCTTTGACGTTCATGCACAATTGCAATGTCATAATTAGAATGTCTGTTGGGCGCAGGTGACTGCAGCGTCATTGCTCACGTGATTTGATGTCGCGCTCTGGTATTATTGTCTGAATATAACCTGATGTGAGGATACATGTTATCTGTGTGTCCACACATCGTCGAAGTGCTCCCGCTGTAATGCTGGATCACACCGGGTATTAGTTTTAATAAGCGATCCTACTACAAATCCTCTGAACAACACAGCCCCGTATTAGATACTTATTGAAGAATATTGTAGTTAATACGAAACTAGACCGTTTCACACAAACAGGCTGGTGACTGTTCGTCGCCGTCGGTAACTGTACACGGAGTTGATAATTCACTAAGAAAACAACACGATTCTCTCCGTTTCTTATTTCATGCTCGACGTCGAGAAAATCTAAGACAGTCCGCGTTCAGTTCTCATTAGGGGCTCGCGCCGGGGGCCGTAAATCTCTGTGTATCGTGGCGGGCCCCGGGCCCCCGGGACCCCACCGATCATAATACTTGACGCACTTTGTCTCAATACATGTGACGGGAGCTGCCGACGCGAGCCGCGTCTCCGGAAGGGTTGTCTCCTCGGGCGCGAACATCCGACACAAACTTATGATTGTTGTGTCGTCCACGTGACGCGCGCGACGTTGTCACGGCGCCCATTACCATCGAGCAATGCGCCTCTACCTTTTATAAACTAAAGTCGTTTGGTTTGTTGATCGGACCTTGTTTCACAACTTAATTTGTGCTCTTCTTTGTTAGACGCTCGCTCGGTCCGAACCACCACATCACTCACACACAGAAATTGGGTATTTGACAAAAAAATATTTTGTCTCATTCGATAGTCCATGTAAAAAGATAAATAGCTCTATTAATTTTTTCTCGATACGACTAATAGTTTTATTTATCACAACCCGACGAAAAGTGATTCTAGTCACACGGTGCTTAAACGCTCCATATAAATCGGGCGTTATTTGCGACGTCACATTACTGTATTGGAGCGTTAAATGTATGAAGCTTGTTCGATATTTTGAGTTATCTCGTAATATAATGTTTTTATATATTATATACCCCTACAAGAAAATGTTCAAAATGCAATTAGAAAACTAAATCTAATAAGCATTTTACTATTCGATGAACTATATTTTTGAGACTTTTAAATTTAAATTATTACTAAATCCAAATAATAAAAAAATACCCAATAATAATAGCCAATTGTATATTTTCACATGTGCCCTGCACACAGCGGCGTGCTAATATTTAAAGCTGATAACCATGTTAACATAGATGTGAGCTGTCCCAACAGCATCTGTAACTGTCTGTATATGACTTACCTCGCTGTGTATGTAACCCAGAGTTCGTGTTATCCTCCTGTGCACCTCTCGCTTGCAGATGTTAGCTTGGATGTGGTGTGCGTGCTTCGCCTCAGGTACGTGCCGGGGAGCGTGCACTGTGATTGTGAACTCTTATTGTTGTGTCGGGCGGGTGGGAGCAACGTTATTACTCTTCATTTACGAGGCAATACTGAGCGGGTAACGCGACACACCTCGCCTGGCTTGTTTCCATCCTTTGCATGTATTATTTGTCCAACAAACACGAGGTGCGGCCCCGGGTGAACGCGCGACACCGTGAACGTATTATTAATACACGTTTTTCTGTTCAGAGAGTCGCTCGACCCGATGTGTTTGGGATTGAATCTGATTCAGGTGTGATGAGAAAAGTTAACGCATTTCATTAAATGTCCAAATGGACTTTGAAGTTGTTGAAGCTGACGGGACATAAACAATAGGGAAAGAGTGGAGTACACACACATCGGACAAAGTTGTGCAGGGCTTTGTGAAAGATATAAATATATATATATATATATATGCTGCAGGTTCCGCGTGTTGTGACCGCACAACGCTCGCGGACAACAGAAAATAAATCACCGCTTCGTCGTCGTCTGCTCGCACCCTGCACCCGCACCCGCACCCGCACCCGCGCAGGGGTCCGCAGTCGGACGAACACATCGATAAACAATAGGTCGTTAGCGCGAGATCACCGCGGAGTTCGATAGATGCGATCACTTGCAAATTTCCCGGCGAGTACCGGTAAACATCGGCGAATACCGGTAAATACCGGGGAATCCGGAAGCCGGCAGTGATCGCGGGGTCCGGCTGTGACCGCCCGGGGCGCACACTTGCCCGCGTAATAGGATACACAAAGATTCAGCCGTCCCCGCTGAGTGTTGAATTTAATCGAATTTCTTTGTATCTTTTCATAGAGTCGTTTAATTGTATATGTGTTGTACTCGTCGCGGTCCGAGGGTCTAAATGGACTGTTTCCTCGTGTTTATTGTATGTTCTTGCATGGAGGCGTCCATTGCTCCGTGCTGGGGCGGCTCCGTCATCACATGGAACACAATAATAATGATGTTCGTCTGTTTGTTTCAGGTAAATGACGTCACAGCATATTTTGATCGCGCCGCACCACCCCTCACATCAGCGATAGGTAATAATATACAATACGAACTGTAAAAAACTTTTGTGATTTACCACTCGACGAGCGAAACAAGAAACTTATCAAAGAAAAGGAATAGTATTTTGAAGAAAATATGCAAGTACGGGTACAATGACGGACAGGGGATGACTCGGCGAGCTGCAGGTCATGTTGTTACCAGGTGCATCTTACTGAACGTCAACCTGCCGTGGGTAGGACGACCACACTACAGCGCAATGCATTATCAAATGATGATGATGATGTGATTTTAAAAAAACATAAAATTTCATATTATATTATGACATTTTTGAATTTGTTTTGTTGCTTGATGGGAAACTGAGTTATCCGGTATCTATGTTTTATCGGTTTTAATTTCTCTTTCGATTTCGCGATAAATGAAAATACTGTTCTCAGGGCTAATTTCTCAAAACCATGCTGTATTTTTAATAGAAAGTCCAACTACTTACGTTGCCTATTGTTTAAAAACAACTCAATATAGAGTTTTCAGATCGTGAAATTGATAGGATAGGCTCTTTCTTTTACAACTCAAATTATTTGAGTGATTATTACAGTCTGCAGTTCACATTTGTTAACGGTTTGGCCATTTGAAGTTAATTTGAAATCATTATATTCTAAACAGCAACAGTTGTTACGATATCAAGTGTACATGTCGGCCAGGCCCTGATTAAACCACCAACTCCGCCCTGCAGTAATTTACTGAATGATGGCCGATAATTTGCCGGTCAAATGACGGTAAAATACCTGCAGTTGCGGGCCTCGTCCACGTCGAGTAACCGTCGCGCTCAGATCAAATACTCCCGCGTGCATTGTTCACAACACAACACACAATGTAATGTATGTGTGTGTGATGTGTGTAATGGAACCGTTACAATTTTCGTTGTACATTCTACGCGAGTGCGGTCAGGGCCTGTGTCTGTCGGCACACGACCCACGCCGCGAGCCGCGAGCCCGCCGCCGTGCAGGTACGAGTAGGTTAGTGGCACTACAACACTCCTGCTGTGTACCATCACCTAATAATAATATAATAATAAAAGCTGTACATAAAAAAGTTATATAATTAGACGTCCTTGTCGCTCAGGTTATTTGTTCCAAAGTCAAATGTTTATTGGTAATCGGCGCTGCATGGCAGTAAGTGACAATAGGCTATTTGACCATGTTAAAAATAAAATTTTAATTAATGTAATCAGTATGTATTATAAGTTTAAGAATGGTAATTTACTATCGGAAATTAAAAATAATAATTTATTCATTCAAAAATCCGTAAATAAAAATGCATATTTTCTGATGTTTGTCACGTGACACAAAACGGTCCTGATTGGTCTGTCTAATGAATACGTCACTGGCCTGTAAACTTGTTCACGTGCTTGTAATGATAGCTTTCGAAAATTTTTAAATAATATTTTCCTGCGTTCAGTATTGTTTTTGTGTGATTTATTCGCAAAATTTTATCAAGTACTTTCACTATGGACAACGATTTTGTGAAAGCAGACAGCAGAAACTTGCCCCAAGTCGACGCAATCATGGTCGGATTATTTTTCAAAAATAATCCCGATTTTTATGCTTCGGAGCTAAAAAATGTGAAGACAGCAAAGTAAGTATAATAACATTTATATAAATCACTCTGTTCATGTAAATTTAACTGCACTTTTATCTTTTGTTTGCACAAATGTATGTGGGTGACATGTACCACCGATTATAGTACAGGCAAGTGACGTCACCGAAGCCATCGCAGACCCATATTGTCAAATTAGCGTTTTGGCGCGCTCATTAAATATTGAATTTTTAATTCAACATTTTTCAGTAAATATGTACCAGAATTGAAAAATACAACTTTTTCTGGGTTCCTTAAACTCTACTGAATAATATGAGATTGATCCAAAAAACCAGTCAAATAGCCTATTAGAGCTGCTATGTTGCATCCTTGAAGGACACTCCAAATGTCAGACAACCTTGTTGATTTTTTCACACACAATTGGCTCGGACTTCATCTGCCTTAAAGAAAAAGTACAAAGATCTTAGTGATCCCTAATAGATGCTGTAACACTTATTTTTGTTCTGATATATATCTTAATCGTTACGCGGCATATTTTCTCAAGAATAATCCGGCACCATTATTATTTTAGATGTCGGTGAAAGGCGGTGTTCTGTATACCGCCGGGATAGTTACCGACATATTATTATTCCCCTCTTCCTTCATTCCACCGACGACACTGCTCCAGTACGCCACAATCTAAACTACAATCCCATTGCTTTTTTAAAATGTCAACTTCTTTATGAAATGACGAAATCTTAACAGTAACTCGTAACAACACTACCAGTATAACTAGGTATACGCACGTACAGAGCTGGCGTACCTACAGTACATTCAAGGGGAGTCTTTGTAAAAGTGCATTCTGATAGAATATGCAAAACGTGGTCGGCCCGGAGCCGGAGTGACGCCCACTCTGCACGTCGCGGCGCGGGCCTTGTGCATCCGCACTTTACATGACCAACTAGCGCCTTTCAATTGAGCGTCCATCGAGCTGTGAGCACACTAAACATCTTATATTGCTGGTTCAACTGCACAGCATCATGCGGGGCTCGGCTATGCAGCCCAGCATCGTCCCTCATGTTAACTATGTATTTTATTGTGCATGTTGCATTTTTACGTGCTATACCGTTTTGAATGAGCACCCCGATGTCGTCCAGTGCGTGTGAGGGTGGAGGGGGCCGGGAGGGGACTACATCCCCCGTGTCCACGATCACTAACCCGCTGACGTTTTCCTTCAGTCGGTATATTAATTCTGTGCCTCAGTGCAAATTACGTCATCACTTTTTCCACTAACATTTTATAATTTATACAATATTCTAGAACGTGGTTTAAATATTTGAACCACGCTGTGCATTTAAACTGCTTTATTAAAGTAAAAGTGTTGAAAAAAGTTACATTTTCATAGCTCGGCGCGGCGCGGTGCGGTAGATCTTAATTCTGGTTGAAATGAAGTTAATTACGACGAAGGTGCAATTTCACACAATTACCGTAGCGCTAGCTGGCGGCGTGAGTAACCCGAGACGTGCGGGTACGGCGACGGCGGGCCGCATTCACTGCACCGGCGCACCGCCGCACCGCCGGAGCCGCGTGGTATCGCCGTCCAACTGATATTTATTGAAACCTATTTAGATAACGTTCTCTCCTGAAGTCGGCAGACGATTAATTTGGTCAACTTAAGTGATGGCTTCCAATTCCAAATGCTATTGTAAATTGTAATCTTAGTCAACATAGAGTATATTATTCAGTGCTCTGCGGCCTGCACCGCACAGCCGTGACGGGTCTATGAAATAATTTGAGGAAACGTTATTGTATACGCAGGAGACGCGGTCCAGCGTCGACGTCACATCACCAGCAATACCTGTGTCTTATCACGTCCAGCAGCGAGCACTAGAGGTAATGCGCACGTTGATGATGTAATAAGACAGCCCCGCACTACCCGCGGTGTTGGAGACTGCAACACTTGCAGGACGACACACGCACGTGGAACGCTATGTTTGAATGTTCCGAGTTACATACGTTCACGGCACAATCAATAAATCAGATTTAACGAAGCCGCTTTGTGGTAATATTTCAGTATGACCTGTGCCCTGTGCAGACGCCTATATACCTAACTAACCTGGGGTCGGTCGCGCGTCCGCTCCACGTATCGTTACAGCGTCCGGCGCGCGGCAGGCGCGCGCGGCGTCGCCCTGCACCGACTCTGTAATCTACACCGTACAATACAGTTTATGAGTTTGCGTCCAGTGCGCCCCCATTGTGTGGCTAGTGCTCCATATTGTATGCCAGATTTAGAACAATAGCAGACTTGGCATATCTTTAAGCTGCTATCGACATGGGGAAATGTTCAATTCTCTATTCAGATTAGAGTCGAGAACATAACTAGGTAGGTCAGTCGAAATGGCAACTCTTATCTTCAAATGCGTGAACCATATAAGGACACTATCAATTTGTAGCCGTGTATCGTGTCGGGGCTGCGCGTGCGCGTGCGGCGACTTCCTCCACGTTTGTTTCCACGACCTCTTTTATGGCAAGTATTGTTTTATAAATACTTGGCCGCATCCCACTCGACACAAGTCTCTATTCCACTCGCGTTTAGAGCCACGTTACCTTGCGCGATGCAGTTAATTCCAGTGCTAACAGGGGTTGTTATCAGAAGGTAAACAACAGTTTAATGTGTTGCTCGATAGTGCCGCCGCTTTGTGAGAGAGTAGGCAGCCTTTTTGTGGAGCAACTGTGGCGGACTGTTTTTTTGTTTGGCCATTGTCTGCCTTACCTTAAATGGACCTAAATCTATGTGATTTATGTTTCTATAATGTTTGTTGTGGTCAAACACACCTACAGTTACCTATTTCAAGTGTATGCTTTCTGAATAATCGAAAGAGCTATACAACGTTTTAGCTGCGAGAGTTTGTCTGTGCTCAGTGCTTGCTCGTCTGCATCACAGAATAAGTGTAGGAACATTCTCGTTCGGGGTCAGAGGTCAACGTGGCTGTGGTGGTTCATTTCGGAGAGAGGTCGTCATTTTTATGGTACTTTTAGTACATTGTTACAGTGAGAGGCGCACTCGTCGAGAGGAGATCTACGGCACAGACTCGTTTCTACGAATTTTAATTTAAATGCGCTATCAAAAGACATTTAGTGCTTTTTTTGTGACATCGAACCGCTTTCAGAGCTTTTACTACATTTCAGGAGTCGCAGCGTCGGCGGCCGTGTGGAGTGCCCCTAGTTCCACCGAGGCTCAAATAAAACTTCCTTTTAGACGGCCCGACGGCCACGGCTTTAATGAGATTTTACGGGTTCACAATAATCCGAAACCCGAAGTACCCATTCATGGCTTTATTCGTTCTCTAATATGATGTAGATGAAATGTATGTCCGTGTCCTTTGCCTCTGCAGCAAAATATATACCAGACATAATATTGTCTGCGGCTCCTACGTTTCAGATTTCCTATTTCAATTCTCCAATTTGTGTGTGGAACGAGAGCCGATTGCGTTGCACGTCGGATACAATATGGGAAGATGGATGGTTCGCAAACTTGGCAAAAACTTCGCTCAGATGGATTATTTCACCGCGAGAGAGGGGTAAGTAAGGAGGGGTCTAGAGCGGGGGAGTCCCGCGGGACGCGCGTTCCACGAGCCGCCGCGCCGCGCCGCGCCGCCTGGTTACGTGGAACGTTTATCCTATTGACATAACACGGAGAACTACTCTGCGATCCACGCGGAGCCGGAACCGCGATGCTCGGAGATCGCGTTCAGTGTCAAATTGCGAACTCTGCTTCAGACATCGACAGAACATCATTGGTGCTTACTATTATATCATCACGCGCGGCGCCCCACAGCTGTCCCGTATCGTCCCGGTCGTCGGTATGCTGGCTATGAGTGCGTCGAGAGAAATACAACGAAAAGTAAAAATGATGTTTGTTTACCAACTCAAAAATATATGATTTGTAAAACGGCCCACACTACTTTTCAGCAAAAGTGTACCTACTCGTACTATCACCTTTTTTTCTAGGGTGAAATTATTCAACGATACCCTAAGGGGAGAAGCCGTGTCCATACACTAATACCCGCTCGAGGGGTACCCGGGGTCCACGAATACGTATAGTGCAATTCTTTGATGACAGGTTTGAATAAAAATGAAATGACCAATTGTACACTTCAATGAGGTAGATTGCTGACTTTATAAACACCTGTATAACATCTTTGTATTTAAGCGATGGTCAAGAAGTATTGTGATTATGATGGCAGCGGCTGTGCTGCCTCCTGTAACGCGTCAACTGTCTAGCTCGATATGTATTGTACTGTCAGTCGGTCTACGGCATACTCCAGCTTTCAACTCATTCTGTGACATCACTCCATAAATTAATCCGGTCCAAATTTCCATCTCAACTCATCCTAATAAATAAAGCCAACGTACCCGGTGCGGTCCGCGATAGTTGTCGGCGGGCGGCGGGCGGCGGTCCGAGCTCAACTCTCAACAGTTTCATCGCTCCTGCGGCGGGAACTTAGGCCGCAGTCGCCAGTCGGTCACGCGTAGTTAAGTTGACCGGCTAAGTTGTCGGTTTTTGCCGACTTAACTGAGTTAAGTGTCGGCGGGTGAGTTACTGGCCCCCGGCGGCGGCGGCGGCGGCGACGGCGGTCGCGGCTCGTGGCAACTTGGAGTTACAGGAGTGTTGCTTTTGTTTTAGATCGATTTGTAAGTGGTTCAAACTTTTTCTATTACGACGAGTGCGCACGAATTAAGTTGATCGGGGGCGAAGTACGACATTGTTCGATTTTCCGAGATTTAGGTCGTAGTTCTGAGCTAAGAACTTAGCTGACAATGATAAGATTACGAAAATAGGTCAAATAATTAGTCATTCCTGAGAGATCTTTTAAATAAAAAATTATTATCTAAGTATCGCTGGGGCACCACTATCTTTTAGCGTCTAAGGCTATAAAAAGAAGAAACAGTTTCTTGAAAGGGAAGGAGTATGTCTCGATCCTACGGCCTTTCCACCATGAACGGTGACAAAGATGAGGATGATATTGTTGGTTGTGCACGGACAGCCCACATGTGTATTGAGCTGCACTAATGGTTCGTCACACACAATATACCCATTATACGTATGTTGGTATCTAGACCAGGGCAGGACATTATGTCGGGTGAACATTAACGTTACCGAGACTTGAATCATAGAATCGTACAGAACTCACAAGAACCGTTAAACCCGAAACTTGTTGGGACAAGAAGCGAGGCCGGTCCCGGGAAGGTGCTCATGGGACATTAGCCGTATTTAGACGCAGGTGCTGGCTCGGTGGTTGGGTGGCCGCGACCAGCTGGCGGGGTGTACGTGCGGTGATATATAACATCTTTGTAGAGGGATCAGCGTCTGAAGACAATAGTGTTTAATCAGTGCGTGTTGCCAGTGATGGCATACGGAACCGAAACGTGGTCGTTTACTGTGGGACGAATAAACAAGCTGATCGAGGCATCCTCCTACTAAATGGATCGACGCCCTAGTTAAGGGTCGCTGGACGCAAGTGTCTCGGGACTGGTCAGTGTGCCGTACCATGGAGGAGGCCTGTGTCCAGCAGAGGTTGTTTCCAGCTGAGGACCATGAGAGGGACACCCCCGACACTATGTAACATTCTGTAACAGAATTAAAGCGTCGATCGCATGATAGATAACCTTGAAGCTGTGGGTTTAGTTGAACTCTTTACTCTGTGTATTGAGGGTTCTAAATTATTGCCCTTTGCTTTGGTTGGCGATAGGAGACTTATAAAGTGTTAATAGGTACGCGGTTTTCCGACACTGAAATGATATCTTCGTCAGTAATACATTATCTTATTCTTATGTATTATGCTCTTGCTTAGGTAGCAAAGCATTTGTGTATTTAAACAGCTACGTAAAGCCACTATCAATCACGCCAATTTCTTGCCATGCACCGTGCGAACGTTACCTAAGTAAGCCTTAGCTTATACTATGATAATAGATGTCGTACGCGGCTTTCCTCTCATTGAACTCTCGTCTTTACTGATTCTATAAATTGTCAAATGGTTTGGTGCGAGTATCTATCGCAAGTGACTCATG
Organism: Carcina quercana; assembly: GCA_910589575.2. Classification (NCBI taxonomy): domain Eukaryota; kingdom Metazoa; phylum Arthropoda; class Insecta; order Lepidoptera; family Depressariidae; genus Carcina; species Carcina quercana. Next base: position 16,010,705 of record OU342435.1, read on the forward strand.
CTGATCGCTTGTTTTGTCAAAACACAATGAAAAATGATAATCCGGATAATGCTACACCTATGAGAAAGAAACAACTTTGTGTGCAGTCGCAGCGAGCCTGGGACCAGCGCCCGGTCCATCGGTATGAATGTGACGCGGCTCCGACGTGGACCGGCTACAGCTTCCAGATGTTTTCTATTTGTGCGAACTTTTCGTCCGCTGCTGTCGTACATGTGCGTCGGTCGGGGCGGGTCGCCGCCGCCGCCGAGCGATCGTTTCCCCAAAACTGGCTTCAACCCGTCATTGGAATGTATTTGTATTGGGAACAGACGGTAACATGTCCAGGCGATGCTTTGTTGGTTTTTAAAGTTTGTTACGTGCGCAGACTGCCGGCCGGGGTCTCGAGCGTACAGTCAACTTCAACACGGGGAATTTGCACACAAAGAATAACAATTAGCTGTTTTATTGTCCTTTCTTTGCTATGCATAGATGATGTGGTTACTGCTGGTTCAGGCTTTTATTTATCTTTATTACACACGAAAATAAATCCTTTGCATGATAATAAGCGTAGTGTGGTCTCTAGAAACGGTTGCAATATGGCGTGTCGACTACTCGGATCATCTTATAGTTATAAATCTGACCCTGAGGGAGCCTCACTAGTAGATCGCCAAGACTAATAGATTTTACTTGAGGGGAGTTGTCATAATCACGCAGGTGGATTTTAGATCGCAGTAACACTGAAACAATAAAATGACCTGAGTGTTTTTCCTTGTACAGCATCAACGTGATAGCCAGGGTCTATTCGATCAGACAACGCACAGTCGAGGTTGACTCGCGGCGGCGCGTCTCACCGCCCCGCGTGCCTACACTCACATGTCACATGAACAATGTCTTTGCTTGGTTTTATTGCTAGCTGATGCACTTCACAGTGACGTGGTTTACATGAGTCCGTCATTAGTTATCGTCTTTTGAAGTTGTTGCGGCTCCATCTGTCTTCGTGCAGCGTGACGCGGTGCAGGCAATAGCTGTGTACGTCAAGTGAACCAGCTCTGTGCGTGTGTGTGTGTGTGCGAGGGGACAGGAGGAGAGGACGTACTGAGAAATACATCTCACGAGACTAACGTTATAAATGTGTTTTCGCTTCACTAGAGCCACTGGTGTTGCAAGAAAGAAATGTTGAAAGAGGTTCCAGCATCGGATCGTTCAATAAAATAAGTAAATGCTCGTAAACTTTACATAGCGTAGGGATATTCAGCTTCACAAGCTGACGAATCAAGTCAAGTAAGTGAAAGCAGTGTACTGTGAACAGAAATGTCAGAAAAAATATCGACTAGTGTTATCTAGTAATTGTAACAGTAATAGACATAGTTAATGCGTATACTGCCCGGGCAGCAGCTGACAAAACAGTCGCCGGCTTCATTGAGTCGGTAGCTGTCGTTAATGATTGTTTGTTGTGAACTCGTGCGTCGTATAACTTGACGGGAGGTGTGCTCCCGCCGGCATGCAGCACACGACCGTTCCACTAACTTACAGTTGTGAAGCTGATTCAACTTGTCCGTGCGCCGCCCCAACACCCCGCGCCCCTCATTAGTCAATCTTTGTTCCCAACTGTATGTGTGTGACGCCGGCACACTCGCGTGTTTGTGTATGACGGATGTTGACGCCCGCGGTGGACTGACAACACAGGGACGGCCTGGTTCTACGACAGAACACAAGTAGTGTAATATCTCTGTGTATGTAGACATGCCCATACTCAGCCACCGACATATTCCCCGTGAAATTTTTGAGGATCGCATTCCGAGTTTCAAACTTGAATTACCCGAGCGCGAGCACACCGCCGCCGCCCAGCACCAGAGCAGAGCAGTGTTCACATAAATCCTGCGTAGTTAGCAAGGCCGGACTGTGAAGCGGTACAACGCTCCACTCCGTTTGCCTATACGGACAGTTTTAAAAAGTAAAAAGCACTTCGGCGGCTTTGTACAGTCTCCTTTGATTGTGCATGTGGAAAAGGTAGTAAAGGGTGATTTGGTTTATGAGAAAAAAACCGCAAATACCACGTCAGCTCACGGTCCGTTCAGGGCAGGTTGACTTGTACAATAATATGCAGTTGTAACGTACATAAACACCCCAGCTCACTCACCTGCGGTACCGAGGATATTGTATTGCTTTGCTATTATTCCTGATTGATCATCGAGTTGTGTAATATGTGGATTTGCTGTAATTACTGCGCACGGAGCTCGGGGTCCGACTCGAGTTTGGTTTCGGTAATCAACTACGAGACACCGGCGTGCTATATTATTGATGTCATAGACGCGGCATAAAATATCCTATCTGAACGTGGAACAACGCTACATCCGGACACTAGAGAGGGGAATACTGTAGGGAGCCAGGAAGCTGCGTCTATCCTGCACACAGACAAATCTCCAGCAGCGCTGTAAGCCCCGGTGTCCGCCGGCTCGCGGCCCGCCCGCCCAGCATCACTGCGCATTACATACTGCATTCCCTACATAGTCGTCGGTGCATACAAGTGCAAGTACGTCGGTGACGCGTGCTCGTAAGCGAGCTTTACTCAGTCGAGACGGACTTGAGCATGACTTGCTTGAGCACAACGAGGCGCGGTGGGTGCGATCGATCCCGATGCACGCGGTATGCAAAACGTGCGGTGGGGTGCGGAGTGCGGGTAGAGGGTGCGGTGCAGCAGGAACTTGGATTTATTCATGGGGATACTCGTGGCTGGGACCCGACTGCGCGCGGATATGGATCACAATCAGACACTTTATACAGTTTAATTTAACTATTGTATGCAATTCTGCTGTGTTTGTTTGTTTCCATATTTGACGATGGGAACAGTATAATTAGTACCTCATCTTCCGACATCGTGTACGGAGCGCACGCCAGTGTTCGCTCCTGCTGTCCTCCTGCGCGACCCGGCCACGGTCCGGCACCGACGCAGCACGCGCTCTGTTTCAATATTATTATGACACTGTGTCATGTGTGATGTCAGTTGCTGTCGCCGCGTCCCGCGTCCCCCGGTCCACGTGTCCAGGCGACTCTTGAACAATAAAACAACCTCTAGCAGACACGTGCGAGCACGCATACAAGGTTTATAATTACTCACGCTCGTATTCACACAAAAAAAGCAAAAGAATGACAAGCATCAAAATATACACGTGATTATTTGCTCGGCGAGATGCCGGCCGCCGCGCATCGTAAACATTCGTATCATTTATCGTTAATTACACAAAATATGCTTTGATCTCTGTATATCTGTATGTACCTGCAGGAGATACAAGCCTCTGACAGACAGGGGGATAGACGTGCCGAAAACAAGGACATGTGAATTTTCTTACATAATGCGCATAAACTTCGATATAAAACTTATTTGTTGTTATGACTCGAGTGAATTTATTGATTTGTGATTTATTTTAAATTTTATCCGTGTATTTTTCCATATGGATCCACCAACTGAGGGTCAATTACATAAGAAGTCTTCACTAACTGCCTTAACAAGTCTCAGATTTGAATTACAAATTACGAGTACGAAACGAGAATACCTCTTGCACCCTCCTCGCCCCGCCGCGCTCCGCCTCGCCGCGGTGCTCCGTCAATTGATATTTTCATCTTTCCAGTATATTTTGTGAGCTGATCTAACGAATGCACAAGCGTGGACCAGAAGTGGTAACTGCAAAGCTAGGCGCGTGCGCGGGCGCATACCGCGTGTCAGGAGAGCGCTCAATGCAGAGATTAAGGAATCACGTATTTTTCATCATCATCATTTGCTGGATGGGTACATACAACCATACCGTATGTATACTTGCCCCCAGGTGAAGCTTACACAAGTCATAGTCACGTGTTGGTAGCTCTGGATTCTGACTCGTCCATCATATGTCAATATACAAAGTATTACTGCAAAGTATGCTCTCTTATCTGCTCAAGTTGGAATGTCATCCCGAAAAACCGTCTGCATTCAGCGCCGCTGATGTCGCTCTCGCGTTTGACAGTTGACGGGTAATACTATGCATACTATGTTCTAAAACTTTTCATCCTTTTCCACGATGCCTCTTTGGACACCAGAGTTTGGCAGAATTACCATGGAGTTGGTAGTTGTCATAAATATTAAGAATTGAATTGACGTCTAACAAAATATGGCTATTTCAAAACGATAATTTAATGTGATGCCCTCGCCGTCGTGCCCGACACACACTACGCAAGTACGCAGCTAGTACACACACATGAAGTACATCAGGAGGAACACCGCCGTCGACACACAACCAGTAACGATAACCTCAAAATCAATTAGTATTAGCATAACAGAGGCGCAATCAAGCTGATCTGTATCAAAGCGGATCAGATCTCGTATCGTGTACAGTCTACAGTTGTCAGCTGTGTGCGCGTGTGGCGGGCTGCGCGTCCACACACGACACAACTACATCCGTATATATATTACATTATACTGCACACACTTCATATATCAGCACTTGCAAAACGAAGTATGTTGTCTGTGATTGGACAATGAATGGAGTTTTTCGCCGTTTAACGTTGCATCTCTGGCATTGACAATATACAGATTCCAATTTTCATCCGTTTTACGCAGAATAAAAACTGAAATCGAATGTAGGCGTTGGATTGAATAGTCAATCATTGTCTTGCAGGATTTTTTTTACCGCCGACGTAAAAAGAGGGGTGTTTGCTTCACGGTAATGTCTGTGTGTCTGTCTGTGGCATTGTAACTCTGAAACGGATGGACCGATTTGAAGCGGTTATTTTACGTGAAAGCAAGTTTCCTTGCGGTGGTTCTTAGCAATATTTAGTTAAAATCGGGTCTGCTGATGTTAAGTATTTGCGGCATACTATGATTATTCACTGGTACGAGGTACGCTGTGAGCTTCACAAACTGAGTAGCTCGTCAGTAATATAACGTCGCTTGTAGAACGACCCGGCTCCAGACCCGACCCGACTACACGGTCACTGGGTGTGTAGCCGTGTAGTCGACTCTCACCTGCGATTACCGCATTGTTGTGGCGCTGGACCGTTCCAACCCGATGTTACACGCGCCTCCCGAGATAGTTGGAGCCTCCCGTGGAGGTCTTGATCGGACTATTGCGGCAGACATGGATGGAAAATTCAGTGAAGTGGTTTCACGACTAGCCATAGGTCACGGAACAAATATAAAGTACAATGTCTCTGTAGCTATGTACATACATACATTTTATTTGATGTATTCAATAATATATACCCTAGCTCGGGTTATGTAGACTATAGGCTCGGGGCTCCGATTTCAATTTAGAGTGGAGGCAATCAGCTGGAGCACTCGACTGGAACGTTCACCTGGCGCGCCGGAGGCCATTCCAGCGGGACAGTGGGAGCTGCTCGGGCTTAGTGTATAGAACTACAGGACAGGACAACGATGTAGAGCGCAGTTACATATCGAACGTATCTCTAGAAGTAAGCGGAGGTGAGATATGCGTACGATTGACAGGTCACGGCCATTCTGTGATCAGATGTTCACTGACGTTCATGATCCTCATGGTCAGCCACAACTACTGAGTACTCGTGGGTGGTGAGTTTATACATAATTACTGGTCGCGGTTTCAGTGGGTTTGTATGTGACAAATACGCGACTCGTGGCATAATTTCAAGCAGCTGTAGTGTCGGACGCTCGTCACATAGTTGAATTATAAGTACTTAGGCGTACTGTATAGTAGTAGTCGTACCATATAACACACATACACACACACACACACACGCACGCACACACGCCGCGCGCGACACTGACAACACAGAGGGCTTACATTACCAGCGTTTCCTATCGGTGCAAGGTTTGTTGGCGGTTGGAAACTGTTATATGCCTGCTAAGTCTAAGTCTGCTGACAAGAGTTGAGATTGAGGTCAAGTGTTGGTCTATCTTCAATATATAAAAAAACAGCAGTATAAATAGCACGGTTGTATTCCGATTTAAAAGATATTAAGCCAGCCAGGGCGTCATTGACTGAAAATTTCTTGTTTCAGAAGGCTTCTTTCATACCTACACATTCTTATCTTCACTTGGCTTTGGAAGATATGAAGGCCAAGTGTATGTATAAGTGTATAAAAAAGGTACAGTGCTATGCGTCCGGCGCATGGCGCAGTGTCAACTCGCAGATCGATTCATTTCAATCTGCAAGTGTCATGAATTTTTAACGCGTCTATTGTAATTTAAAATTGTCCTTTTTCGACAGGGGCGGTGTGCGTCAGAAATGTATTTTTTGTCGAATGAAATTCGGGAAACATGCCAGCAATGTACTGCCAGTTGTAAACGGTAATACAGATGTATGACTAATATAGTATAGTACTAGCGGCCCGCCCCGGCTTCGCACGGGTAGACATTTATTTTTTAAACATTTTTGGATAAGCGTAAATGTATTTTCAGCTTCATATCCCTACGCGACCAACGTCCCTGAGAAAAATGGTCTTGACAGACATAACACCAGAAGGACAAAAAAGTGATTCAGTTGTTAGTTTTATGAAAAATTTCGTAAATTAATTCACGCGATATTTTGTGGCTTACAGACAACCGACCGCGAGGGGTTGAGTTGGTGTTTAAAATGTTTAAAATGGTCAACTAATTTTGACGTTTCTATGAATTTTTGGTGTTAAGGGAGTTGGTCTGAAACCCCACACAGGTTGTTTGTTGTTGGCGAAACTACTTGCTAGAGAAAAAAAGATATCCATTCAGGTGAGATTTTTGATTGGTAAGGTTTGGCATTGTAGCTAAAACGCGGTAGCTGCGCGAGCGAAGCGAGCGGTTTTTTCTTTAAACCACGCTTTATTTAAGATGAATTACATAGACATATATTTATTTCATCATCATCATCTACCTATATACGTCCCCACTGTATGAGCTCAGGCCTACTCTCCTACAGATAGTGTATGGGGCATAGTCCACCACGCGGGCCCAGTGCTGATTGGCGGATTTCACATGCCTGTTCAAGACATGCAGGTTTCCTCACGATGTTTTCCTTCACCGTCAAGCATTCGAATAATGTACTTGAATTGAAAAACGCTCATAGGTACACGGCTGGATTCGAACCCGGAACCCTCAGATAGAGAGTCCGCGCCTTAACTTCTTATTATATACCGCACAAATTAGCATAAACGCTATTTTTGAGACTTTAAATTATTGCCAAATCCAAAGAAAAAAAATTTAATTTTAGGAAATCCTGGTTTTCCGATTTATTCCTATGGTTGCGCTGTAAGACCTTGCTTCTTGTCAAATTTCAAGTTCTAGCTCAACGGGACGTACCCTATAGGTTTTGGTTTCTTTCTTCTTGCATTTTGTATGGAAATGGTCTGAAATACAGCTATATCTTTTTATTGCGTTGGCCTAGAAACTTCATTTTTTCACGGGTCCAAAGGACCGCAGATTCGCATTAATTCGATATTAATTTCAACTTGATACCGTCACGCGTTCCAGAGAAAAAGGACCTTGACAGACAGACGGACAACATAGTGATCCTATAAGGGTTCCTTTTTTCCTTTTGAGGTACGGAACCCTAAAAAGCAGCCGAGTGCGCGTCAGTCCACGCGCAGTGCAGGGCTCCGTAGTTGCTCGGAACAATTAGTGCCGGTTTGGATTTAATGTTAATGAATTTTTCAGATTTTTAAAAGCACCAGTTTAGCAGATAGAGGGGAGGAGGACGCTCAACTCGGACAAAAATTCTCACTTTCAAGCGTAATATTTCAACGATACCCCACACAATGACGTGACGTGAAAAAATATTTCATCCCCAAGTTTTTTTATTCTACCACCACTTTGCTATCGTGATACCATGTATACCCATACCAAATTACAGCTATTTAGTAGTCAGGGTCTCTGAGCTAAGCCGCGGACAGCCAGACGAACAGAGGGATAGAGTGAAGCTATAAGGGTTCTTTATTGGACTAAGGAACCCTAAAAAGGTACCCTTAAAGGATCACTTTGTTGTCCGTCTGTCTGTCAGTCAATACCCTTTTTCTCAGTGTATACGTAAATGTATGCGTAAAGGTATCAAGTTGAAATTAATATCAAGTACTCAAGTCTGCAGTCTCTTAGATTTGTGAAAAAATCAAACTTCTACGTCAACACAATAAAAAGATATGTCTGTTTAAGCCGCACTTTTAGACAATTTCCTTAGAGAATGCAAGAGAATCAAAACCTATAAGGTATTTCCCGTTTGACCTAGAATCCTGAAATGTGGAAAAAGCAAGGTCTCAGCACAACCATAGAAATTAATCTAAAACCATACTTTTATTTATTTATATAACACAGTGCACTTTCACACACACGGCTTCCACCGTCGTTGTAGGTTTAATTTCCATGTTCCCCTCCGTCATTTTGAAGTTTAAAACAATCCTGCTAACCGTGCTTGCTGAAGAATATTCTGCGCTCGCATACAATGTTCGTTCGCTCATGTTCGCTCCACGGCAGGCCCCGAAACACGCACGTTTCTACTCGGATGCACGTCGGACGCACGTCAGGTGCACGTGGAGGACGACCGCTGCAGGCTGTCGCGCAGCGGGCGTATCCACTGTCTACTCTTCTTTCCGGGGATATTGAAAAGAACGGACTAAAGGCTATGGTTCAACAATAATATATTTAAGACTCGTAATAAAACATTTTACAATAGCAGCCGTTGTTTTTCGTAGTCATAGTTACAGATCAACTGACAGCGCTCGGCGCGCGTGCGTGGCGTGGCGCAAACCCGCCATAACGGCAAAAAATATTACACCTTGGTTTACATTACTGAAGTTTTAGTAATGATCTCTAATTTTTTCTAAAAATAAATATAGCCTATGTCCATCAGGGATAATGTCGGCTTCTAATGGTAAATGAATTTTTCCAATCGGTCCAGTAGTTTCGGAGCCTATTCAATACAAACAAACAAACAATCAAAACTTTCCTCTTTATAATATTAGTGTAGATGACTGATTCTTACATGTAAAGTTTTAAACTGTTAGTGTAAGATTATAAAATGTATAATAAACAAATAAACAGAAATTAAAATATAAAAAATATATATGATTCCTTCCTTATTAACAGGTACTTCTGATATTGCGGCCTCAGAGACATCCTGCGGTGGTCGTTTCCGGACAAATAAGTCTTGTGACCAGTAAATATTCGTGGTTCCTTTGCCCTTTGACTTCTAAGACTAATATTGGAGTGATATTCTCTATGGACAATTTTATATTATACAATCTGAACCTCAATGTTGGCCAACATCATCTCTAATTTCGTAGGCAACAAAGATCAATGTTGGATGACATCAGCAGAGACATCCTCGAGACGTGGCGATGCAAGAATGTTTGTCCTTAGTGATGCGCCTCCTGTTGAGTCCAGACTCACATACAAATAGATAACAGTTTCGTTATCAAATCTCGCGCTTTTCTCATGTAATAAAGTATACGTTAAGGAGTTTGATATGTTTGTGTGGAGCACGTAGCTAATGTGAGATCGGTGTTCCCGCCTGCACTCGCCTGCACTCCTCCTGCACCGCGCGCCGCTGCGGGCGGCAGGCAGACTGCAAGCACCCAGACGGAGCTCATAATGCCAACTTCATATTTCATCCTCATGACGATATAACGACGGTTTCCCCATTCGTCAGGGGTTGGTGATCGTTGCAGTTAATGCTTCTGTCAGTTTCATCCTTCTGTCACATACACGGGAGGACACGGGTATTCTTGAAACCTGAACACTGTTAAAGTCATCTCAACCTTTTCATTATAAGAAAGAAACTGATAGAGGCTGTGAGATTTAGAGTAGGAGCCTTTGCTGCGTTTGTAGCCGAGTAATGTTGTCTAGAATTATCTACCCGCCTCATGTTGTAGTTCCTCACCCGTCTGCCTTTCCTTGAAACAAATCTGACGCCCAGTGGGATGTGGCTAGGACAATGCGCCTAGCTACGGTCTGTTTGGAGACTCCTCAGTTGCAGCTGGTTTGTGTGAAGCGACAACACAGCGTGGACGACAAGTTCTATTGAGCAGAAGATGAATAAACCCGCTGTACTGACGATGTTTACACGATCATTTCCTTGAGGCTAATCAACATATTCCCAGAAATAAACAGCGGAGCAGTCCATATTTGTGTGCGCAGGATTCCAACTGAGGTACCCAATAAAACGACTTGTCTTGTTGTAACCATATCAAGGATGTGGTGCCGGCGCGCGGCGCGACCCCCGCGTGACTCACACAGAAGGCTCTAGAGCAGTGGGCGTTGAAGCATTTCGCCCAGATTTACATTTTTGATATTAGTTGAAATAAAAATGTGACACCAAATACGTTCTTTATCCATATGACCTAGAGGAGACCATCCGCCCTTTTTGGCAGCAAACTGAGTCCCGACCCTTGAGACCATACCTTACGTCATTGCATTATACGCGTAGATTAAATAAATTTGTGCCGTGTCACATCGTGCACATATTTTTACATAATTCCTGTGTATCAAACGTGACACCCCCATTATACAGATATGTTCACATGTGGTCACACCAAAACGTTACAAGTTCATATTTTGATCTAAATATCCCAATTACATTTGCATCTTTATTTGTGTCTTAGATAACTAAGGTATCCATGCCACAAGGGGATCATATACTTACAATAATAAACATTGCACGCACCCACAACCTACCCGTGCATATCGCTCCTTCTCTGTGTTTCTATAGTCAGTGTAAGTCCGGAAGCGAGCGTCATTTGATAAAAGACACAAAAGTAGCACCACTGGAGACGTATGGCAGGGAGATGGAGGTATTAAAGAGAGATGATGGCAGATATTATAGAGGTAGTTAAGCTAGCTTCCGCTCGGCTGCGCAGGTAAGCGGACGCCGATCGACGTCTAATGTGGCTCCATTTTGTTTTATGCCACTGTTTGGTTTAGATCCGGCGCCGCTAGCGGTAAAGGCGAGGCGGGTTTTCGTATGCTACAAGATGTTTTCATTGGAATCGTTTGTCAGGTCTCGTTTATTAGGAACTGTTTATTTCTGTTGGAGGCGCTACACTGCTGGTAAACAGTCGTGATAGCAACGAAATAATATACTTACAAAGACAACCTGTCAGACACGCGGCGTCTTCGATGCAGCTTCATGCCGTATTATCGCCAATAAAAATATTTAAACCTGTCAACTTTTAATTAAGCTTTAATCTGTTGTACGTAATAATATGATGGTGCAGGTATAGAAGCAACAGCCGGAGCGGAGCGGTAGATCAGTTACTGACCAACTGTTTTGCTTTGTTTCAGGTATGTACATGGAAGCGTGCAACATACGAGCATGTAGGTATGTGTCGCACCGCGCCGCACGGACATTGATGTCGGAGGTGACGACGTATAAACATGAAAGGTTCTGTGTGACGAGCGAGCGCGTGGTCCTACACTGAGGATACATCTCCCACGGATGCCGGGATGCTGACACTGTAAGATTTTATTATCAATATATACTCTCATCTCAACGTTGCGGCGGTGTGTATGGACTCGCCCCTACTGCTGTAATACGAACGAGGTGAAACGAGAGCGTCCATCGCGGCCGGCGTTGGTTGTTGACCATCCTTCATACTCGCCATAAGATGTTGTCGTTAACTGACAGTTACGTTTAATTAAGTTTGCTGTTAACTATGTTTTAATCTAAAGATGTATAGAAAAATACTTTGACTACATTTTTGCTTTTATTTTATTTGTACACAAGTCAACACGTCAAAAAGAACTAGAAAGAGACATCAACTGTCCTAAAAGACTACAGAAAATTTAGGACTTAAATAGCTTTCTCATGGATGTCATTGTCAGAACTGAGCCAAATTGAAATGGGACCACACGGAAAGCACCAAGCTTTCAAATATAAAATAATCATCAAAATCGCTTCACCCAGTCTGAGTTAACAAACATTAAAAACATACCCGTCGAATTGGGAACCTCCTCCTTTTTTAAGTCGGTTGAAAATTGATAATGTGTTAGCATTCGACGCACATCTGTCAAAGATATAACAGAGTCCTGCATAGAGATCTCCAACTCATGAGGCGATGGACACTGCACCAGTTAACACTCCATTCTGCTGTTTTACTTATTTGTTTTCAGCAGAATATTTATTCTTGCATAAAATACTGATTTGGTATCAGTACTTCTATTAGGAATATCAAATTGTTCATGGTCCATGTTTGTCTGACACTTTCAGAATGTTTATTAAATTGTGCTTTTGTGTGAACACAAAGGACTCTTGTCGTAGTTGAAATAAGACCAAATGCGAATCCATTGTAAATAAATAGGCAAAAACCACTCAAACCAAAAACCTGTTTTTAACAACACTACACTTACACGAGTCTTCAATGGACGAACGTTTGTGCATTATTTAAATGTTTATGAGTCAGCATTAACAAATAATTATTTACTAATAATTGTTGTCCTCGTATCGTGCCGCTCACGCACCAATTCACCCGCCCCGCCCCGCGCCGCGCCGCCCCGCCCGTGCCGTAGCTGTCGCGTGCAGACGCGGTTGATTGACGCTAATGAAGTGAGTTCGGAGCGAGACGAGTGTGAGACAGTGGTAGGGGCTGCGTCACAGGAATTATTATTGGATATTCCTGTTTCTACCTTTTATTGGTGTATTGTGTCTCGCAGACGTGGCGCTGTCTTGTCTTGTCTCTGTCGATTGTCATATTGTTACATTTGAAAATAGTTGTAGAGAAGAAAGTAACTATAATGTTCCCCAGCTGGCTGATGACTTTGAGCTTGTTTATTTGGCCCACAGTAAAGGACCACGTGTAAGATACGTATGTCATTTATTTCTGGCAACACCGAATATTATAAATATTATAAAAGTTATGACTAACAGATTTGTCCCCCTCTGGAATGGAACCTGCACTCTCCGGATATCCGTCGCGCGGCGCTGTACCAGCTGTACTCTCGTGTGATCATCGACGAGCTGCATGGTGGAGGCGCATCGCCATGGCTACCGTCTCCGCGTTCTATATCGTTGATCATGTCTACAACTAATTGCCGACACAGCTCCCCGCTGCTCACATTTGAATAACAAAAACAGCGGTTTCTTTCAAACTGTCGGCGGTTCGTTTAGACCTCGTTTAGACTTTAATGAAGTATAATTTTATTTTATTAGCTTTGTGTTTCCCAAAGCAATATTGAGAAATCTTTCGTTCTGTTTTTCAATTGATGAATAAATGTTACCTATTTATAGGATGAAATATTTGCATGATCATGGCTTCACTGACTGTGTGAGTGTCGTATCAACGTCCGGGCCACACTGCTTAACCTATATACTTGACCTAATTGACCTTGAAATGTAAAACATCGGTATTGGGAAGGTTTAGGGAAGCAATAGTGTGAGCAGCCACGCTGGGGTCAGCCGTCCGCCAGCTGCATGTACTCACATTTCTAAAATGGTTCGCGTTCAGAAAAACACAACTCTTGAACATTCCACATTGTGAACAACTCGTGGGTTGAATACGCAGGTGTAGCTATCTTGGTACGAGTACACGAGTATACCGTACATATGTATGTATATGAAAGATGTCCGTGGCTTCACCCTGCTGATATGAAAGTAAGAAAAGAAATAATTTCACTATTTAAATAATTGCTCAAGAATCTATGTAAACCTGAGTAATCCGCTCCTTTAGTCGGCTCAGGTACACGCAGGCAGGCTGCACCTGAGAGCTCTCATCCCACCAGGGGTGATGGAATAGCTGTCGGTTGGGTGCTCGTTCCCTTATTCGCGTGTAAATAAACGCCCGCGTCGAGATATATCGATAGGAAGACTACCAACTATACCTTGTTATTATATCGCAACCAGACGTCAGGTTGTTGCCGCGCGGTGCGGTCGCGGTGACGTCGGCGTGCAGCTCATCAGACCACGCTGAAGCTGCGGTGAAAATGGAAATGAAATGATTTGTTCCGCTCGTCCGAGCGCATGTCGACAGCTCCATGAACAGATTTAATTAATTGTTGGAGCGACCGACGGGCGCGGTCGCGGGGCGCGGGGCGCGGGCGCGGACGACGGTGGTTAGGTCATAGGACGCGACGTTCATTTAAATTGTCGTAAAGGCTATCATTATCAAAACAATGAGTCTGATTTATGGTAATTATCTAACGTAATATGATTGATTTTGTATTGTTCAATATCTTCATGTCTGCTTCTCCACTGATGATGTAGATGTGAAGGTATTGATTGCGTGCAGTGGTTTAAGATTTACTCGTCGATGAGAGGGCAGGGATTACGTAAAGCTTTTACGTCAGTTACGTTCTATCCGCTACTCATGAAAGCTGGATCTTTTGAAAGAGCAGATCACAGGGAAATCGATCAATTGCAGATAGTTATGTATTAATACATTTTACCCACGCTTACCAATTCAAGTATATAAGTATATTCAAAAATCCATACCGCTGTGGGCTGTGAGTGACAACGCTTTACAGGTGTATTGATAATCCCAGATTCCGGGTCTGGGTGGTATAACAGCAATGGTAGCTAACTACACAGCTAAACATAGGCGGCAATAGCACTTTGGCTTTCTGGTAATAAAATATAATCTAGCCGGTACCTCATTAACGTGATGCTACTAGGAGAGACCGCTTCTATCCAACGGATTTAAAATCCGGATTGATGAAGATCAAATGCATTGTGTTAAAAAAAAATTATTATACAAAACGTGTACAGTCGAACTTTTTCTATAAATTGCCAATCAAATCATATGACGTTTCGGCAGTGTTGTGGATCGGTCGTGAGGTCGGTGCTGCACCTGCACCCCCCGCGCGTCAGAACGAGTGCGGTGGCTGTATAAAGTAATATCCCTCGATATCAGTATTGTGTCGCCTTCCCTTCGGCCGCGCATCCATCCCCCGACTGCCGCTCGCCGCCACGCGACGCTGGCTATGGACAATCACCGAGCTCGGCGACCCACTGTGCGGTGAAATTCATTCCCATCAGGATTTGATTCCGCTATCAACCCGCGCCTCGCTATGAATATCAAAAAGTGATATCAATTTTAAAGACGTCTTACGATGATGTCAGTCAGGTCTAAAGTCAAGTATGAAACCTATTTTCCATTTGACTCCATCTCACCTGATGGTAAGTGAAGCTTTAAGTTGGAAAAAGCATGCTCATTCTGAAGCCTCAAGTTAATGAGGTTAAGTATTTTTCATTACCGGAAGTTGTGATCCGATAAATAACGACTCAGTCCCGTCTTAACATTGCGACTTGTGTCATCCCTGTTGCCCTTGTCATTCATCTTTCAAATATGTTATGTATGACGTTTCGCTTGATTCAGTGTGTGACAAGTGACATAAGAAGCGTGTCCTGCGTGACGGACGACAGTGCCGCCGGTGGCGTGTGCAGAAGTAGTCAGATCACTGCAAAAACCGGTCTCTCTAATCCAGGATAGTATACACTTCAAACTTCACATCTTCATGTCGGATGACTGTTGTTACTTGCTGCAGGCAGGTATCGCCTGACTGTCGCCGCAGTCTAACAAGTACGCGATGGAAAGAAGAACCAAATGCAAATGGCGACAGCTAGGCAGAGCTTGTATTTAAACATCAGATCGTCTGTAACTGGGGCAAAACAAACTACTTGCGTATAAGCATACTACATATAGCATACATGTCTTGAGGGCAGCGGGGCGGGGCGGGAGCGCGGGGCGATGCGCGCGCGCAGCGTGGGAACACTTTCACTGCGCTTCTGCTGAGAACTGCGTGTTGCGGGCCCACGGACACCACGGGGCCGCGCCGACCTGTCATTGTTGCACCAACCATACTATTGTTTCTACAAGTGTCCTCATATTTATATTGGCACAAAGCAGCGCGAGTGAGAACGGTATTGACAGAGAACTGAAGGAAATCAATCGTTTCACATACAACTGTAGTTGTCGAACATGCGATACAGACAGGTTGCAGGAGCGAGGACATCACACGGTGCTGCAACAGCAAATCACAACAACAGCGCTCTGTGATGTCATCCAGCGTTGACGACCTGCAGCGGTGTACGAACACTTCTCGCTTCACACGGGATGTAAGAAAAGCTTCAATCTATTGAAGCCAGATATTGAACTTATTACAGACCGTGAATGAAGGCGCTTTATCAAATGAATGGGCCTTTACAAATAGTTCCGGAACCTTTCACGTTAGGACTACGCTCCAGGTATAGGTTGGCTTTAGCCTTTTGTATGAATAGAAGATATTAATAGATATCATCGAATGTGATCTAGATTCATGTGTTGGTCTAGTAGTGGGCAGGGCCACGTGAGAGCTAGCACGCGGGTAGTGTGTGCAGTGGTGTGGAGGCTCGGGGGAACGCTGTGAACACACACACACACACACATCTGTCCGATTTGCGCAACGAGTGGCGTCAGGCTCACAACGCAACTAACTCAGCTTTAGTAGATCTGCTTCGGTGATGCGAACCTTGCGGGCGGCCTCCCTAACATCGAGATTCCATATTTATCGCTTCTCATATGGAATCGAAAACACGAAATCTCGTTACCTATTCTGCCGCCGGCGACGATCATCATTTTAGTAACTAAATGTTGGCGCGCCCCGACACAAGCTCGACATATTTCCGTCGTTGTGGACATTAACTTGTATTGTCGTTTTTACCAGTCAAGTGACGTCCCTAGTATTTCTTTCTGGAACATATTGGACTCAAATTGTAGTAGTACATAAAACTGTTTCGACCAGATAGACGATAACGTTATTCACTGATCGTTATTAAGAAATGATGAAGCTTTTATATCGGTGATATTCTTGTGGATAGTCATCCGCAGACTTTATCATACATACATACATAACTGACCTTAACGTGCCTTATGTATAAATAATATACGAGTATAGATGTCTGTCTCCAGCGGTACCTATATGACTATTGCAGTCTCGATTAGATTAATCTCCTATCTAGTAGTTACAATGCATCGGTAAATGTCAATGGTACAGCATTGATGTGATCTCGGTCGCACGCGCACGCGCACGCGCACGCAGCACGCAGCACGCGGGCCTGGCGCCCGGTGATCGTCGCGTCACGACACGTCCAAGTTGTACAGCTACATTAACATTTAGTTGGGAAGTACGAGTACCTGCAGTAGTGGCGATCGAGCGAGTCTTTGGACAAAAGTACAATTTTCTTTTATAATTTGTCTTAAAAACAAAACAAATTGAATAAATACCCAAAACAACAAAATTACAAACATTGTATCCGACCGAGATTCGAATCCCGGACACATGAGACTGACATCACCTCTTGACTACGATGCTTATGCACAAGAGTGTGATATTAGCGACCATATTTTGCGTCGAATAATGCGAAATAAAACCGCGTGAAAACTCAAAAACTCGTGTTTGCCCAGAAACCTAGCCTAAACCTAACCTAACCTAGAACGATTTTTGGCCCAGGAAAGCCCCCTTAGACCGATTTTCAGCGATATCGTTACAGCAAACACGGACGCTGGGTTATACTGGTACACATAAATATAAAAGAAGGTACATGTTTTATTTTTGTACGAGTATGTACACGAGTTATTTTTTATTTATTCTATTTTTAAAATGTATTATTTATTATATTTTCTATTATTATTTATCATATTTGTACAATGTTTAGAAATTACGTTATTTACTCAAGTTTAACCTTCTGTTAAGTGTTTTATTTTCAATTTTCAATTGTTTAATAGTGAGGACCTGTAATTGGCTTTCTGTATACTATTTATTTTGTTATACTGTTATTTTGGCTGTTGGTCTTCCGAAAAAAATAAAATAAAATAAAATAAAATAAAATAAAATGTTTCTTGTACTGATAGTCAGGTTTGATCGTGACGTATGTTTAATCTTGTTAGTATTGTTGGTGTCAGTGATGCACATTGTGCAACTGTACATCAAATTGTTTCCACGGCACCGGATACAGTGAACGGTCTTAATTGTATAGTTGTTACACTGAGCACGAGCCGCTTTGTAAATGTCATGCAGCCTTGCTGCGTTCTTTTTGTATGAAAGCCACGATATTTGTTAAACATCTATCGTCCGCGGTGTTCACCTCGCGCTGGTGCGCGGGGTGCGGTGCGCAGGCGCAGGCCCAAAACATCATCGCACGGCGTACACTGGAATTTATCTACGCTGCGTATATGACAGTGACAGACCGACTGTGTCTGGTAAGTAGTCGTCACGACACAACACCGTCTCCGTGTGTTAGTGGCTGGCCAAGTAGCACAAATAATCACAAATACAGTCCCAGTAACTATCGTTACTCGGTTCGATTAGTGGTAGGGAGCATTTTATACGTCTGGCTAGATACTATTACGTTATCTAAATCTGCCGAAACAGCAGTGTTTAGCACTGTTACAGCCAACGCCTCATTGGCAGGAGAGTTCTGGGTGCACTGCACGCGCCAACCCAACATGCATTTAAACAATGGATAAGGTAAACACGGACGAACAATTTCAATTTTACATCCAAGTTGAATGAATCCGTACCTGCGAGCGACGTCCGGAATTACGATGCGATCAGAGAAGTCAACCCAACCCAACATTATATATATATGTGTGTGTGTAGAATATATAACATAATGTTATCTTATTTAAAAACCACCTCGCGCCGCGCCACGTCCGACAAAACAAGCTGCGCTGTCACCAGCGGCGCAGGACAATTTCAGTTCTTTGTTATCAGATAATATCGCAGATGAGGTAATTAGTGATGATAGAACTGATCAATAATATCTATTGATAGGGGGAGGTACAATGCACCAGAATTGGGTATTGAGAGATGAAGCTGGGGACTCAATGCCGAGGAGAAGCGCGCGCCGCCGGGCCGCCGCCCGCCGCCAATAACAATAGATTGGAAGCTTCCGTTAATATTATTATAATCCAAACTTATTTAATATAATACAATCACCTTGTCTAATAATATGTATACCGATGGACTCATCAAGGCTCAGCGATTGTTTTACTTTGGACTTGCCGCACACTAGGCACCCGGTGCAGTGGTCAACGAAATGGACGGAATCCTATACCCATGTAATGCGATTGATCACCGCGTCGAGTGGCTAGACCACAGAAAGCATATCTCACGTTGGCAGAGTTGCCGGGAACAATGTTTACAATCGAGTATGAGAATACAACTAATGTTGTCACGCAAGTATCGACAGAGCGCCAGTGTGTATAGTTTATCCATTCATTCATATTGAAGGTATGCGCCGTGTTGGACACGGTGTGTGCCCCTCGGAGTACAGAGGCGGTGTCCTCGAGGTGGAGTGTTGGGTGCACACAGGACCGCTCGGCGCGCACCGCCCCGCGCTCCACGCAGCACTGCCGCGGTGCACGAGGATGTATTCCTTACTGGGATGTCACTCGTTAATGCCTTGTACTTTCAACAATATATTATTTCGTCCAAAACGTTGGGTAAATGGTATTCAATACGATTTCCTGAACCCATATCGTCGGCCATTCAACGCACAGAGATCTAGTCTAAGCACAAGAGATATATGTATATTTATAGTGATAATTGTGAAATTACCTTCCATGAATGACGCAGCATTGAGTTGTTGGAAAACAATGCAAACCAATGTTATCATTATCAGGTGCGTGGCAACGATGCTGAACAGAACAAGGAGCATGTCAATGTATGCACATGGATATAGCTGTCGATGTGGTCACACAGTCATGACATGCACTGAGCAGTAACTACACTGTAGAGGATAAAACATCACGGAACATTACACAGGTGAGCGGCCATCGGGATGTAGGTGTTGCACCTCGTGCGGCGGGCGCGGCGGGACGTGGACCCGGCAACATCTCGACCCCACGACATTAGTGGGGACAGACTTAATATACAGACACTCCAATGTAACGATAAATGCCGTTTATGGCACCACCGCAGGACATATTGGGAGCGAATTATATTCAAAAATCCTCTACCAAGTGCGCCGCCGTCTGGAGAGCTCCCCGAGCTAAACTTTTTATTATAATGCATTTTTATCTGCTCCGCGCCCGCACCCCGCACCCCGCACCCCGCACCCCGCTCCCCGCGACAAAGGCAATCTGCATGAATAATAATTTTTGTCTGAGACTGGATGAAATAGCAGACGGAGCGTTCTCATGTAGTCATATCACCTCGACGACGACGGTGCAGGTGTCGGCGCAGGGCGCTCCGTCTGCACGCTTCTCCCTCACTGAGACTGTGAATTATTTAGCGGCCGCTATTCTTTGTCTTTCGGAATTAACTAAAAAGTGTCCGGCGTTAGATCATTTGCATTCATTTACACCGGATTACGTCGATGGAGCCCTGCCCCCCCGTGCCGCTCCCTTATACAACTTTATGAATATATTTACGAAAAGATTCAACTTTTTAAAACTCGTTAGCACCTTCCCTTTCTAAAGGCACTCACTCTCACTTACTGCATTTTTAAGTTGCTTTTTTCGTATTTCCTGTCGTCAACATTGCAGAGGTGCTGTCAGTGAGGGTGCGCGTGCGCATGCGCGGTCACGTCGGCCGCGGGGCGCGGGGCGAGGTTCCAGGCCCGCGCCCGTCGTGCGGGCATCGTCCTCCTCCGACAGTGCTATACCGATACACTACACACTGCTCTGTACTAATGACTGCTTCAATACCAAGTAGACATAATTGTTAGCAAAATTACCTGAGTCCGCATCTCTTTATAAAACCACCGAGCACGCGGGGCGGGGCGGGGCGGCCGCCATTCGACGAGCAATCGTATGTGAGAGAGACGTGCGCTGAGACGATATATTGTTTTATAATTGTACACGTAATTGTATGTCAATAAACATTTTAATTTGTAAATCCAAGAAAAACTATTATTTGCTCATATAATGATAGACATAAATATTGATTTTGCATACATCAACTAATACAGTTTCATTCGCTAAAGGTACAGAACAGTTTGCTACCAAATGTTTATACACAAGCTAAGCCGTTCTCGCATACGCAAGCTTCAAATATATGATATTTTAATGACTAATGGACGACACCTGCGGCATTAGTACCGTCCCTCACGACACAAGACTCTGTCAGTTGGAGGACGGGGGCGAGCAGACCGACCGTGCTCGAGTGGACGGCGGGCGGCGCCTCCGACACTAATTGGCGCAGGGTTTGTTTACGCCGCGCCGCCGCCGGGGACCTTTGCCTCCATAACCTACATGCCATTACAGGCTCCATGCCTGCTCTACACGCTCGCTATGCCCTGCCAGCTGCATGCTTCACTAGCCCGTGTACCGAGCTGTGCGCCCGCCCGCCGTTGAACGCGTTGTTTTATCGCGGAACGAAGGTTCGTAAGTGCTCGGAATGTAATACTTATGTAACTGTGCAATTGGAACTGTGCGTGTGGCTCATTGGTTTATTGAAGGTAATTGTGCGGCTACCCTACGTATTATTACGTACTTAATTACCACACCTCGAGAACATTGACGGACACACCAGAGTGGCACACACAACAAAATTATTGGTGACAGAGCTGGGCACTACCGTCGTTGGTGCTTCACGTGGCTGTAGCGATGACGTCACTGCACAGTGACAGTCACAATCGACACGTGTCTCTCAAAAATCCAGTCTGTGACACCACGACACGCCGTCAGGACAGCCCGCGACGCGGCACCCGGCGCCCGACACCCGGCTCCCGGCGGGCTAAGTTAAGAGAGACTATCTGAAGATTGTGTAACTCAGACAAACAAATTGCCCAATGTGCCCGCCCTGTGATGCGTTCCTTAAAAACGCACTGGAAAGAATACCAATGCACGTTTCTGAGGTAAGAAATTAGATTAACATTTCATAATCGTTAAAACACAAAAAACAACATCTCTGCATACGTCACCATAGCAATATGCAACATCAACTCTCCTACAGAGAGTGTATGGACCATAGTCCACCATGCGGGACCATTGCGGATTGGTAGACTTCACATACACCTTTGAATTTCTTTTTCTTATATCAATATCACCTTATGTTAAGATGTTGTCTACCAATTTGCAGCTTTTATGGAATATGATTGTGTGAACAATACAATGTATCACCGGTCACGTGACGGCCCCCACGGTCTCCCATGGCATGCACCGCAGCTCTCGTACAAACATGATAATGAGGAGGCCGCGGCGCGCGGGCCTGCGGTCAAGCTTTGATCTGTCGCAGCGCAGCGCAGGTCTGCTGTGTTTGTTTTCGTTTCTACAGCTACAGTGGTGTAGGGAGTTCATTTCATGTTGTACTGTAATGTGTATGTATGTATGGGGAACTCACGGGGAAGCATTAACAAGCTCTTGTTAGGACAGGTCCTACGGAGGCCGCGAGTAAACCGCCCGAACACTAGATTCTGCGATGTTGTATTATGTAATCCACTGAACGTCGTCCTTCGCTGCACAATACTATACGTCACAGCTTCAGTCTACATACTCTCTGCAGCTCAGACTCGGAGCTAGTTGAACGGAAATTAAAGCTTCCGTCATGTCGTCATCTGCTGAGAGACACTATCGAGTACATACTATATCTTATGGGATTGGTAGTAGTAGAGTAGACTAAACTTTACAATAGTGTCAATAGTAGAATCATGAAATGTAGTCGCGGATGGCTCACTTGATCACTGTGTAGGACACGGGTCCTCCACGGTCCACCTCGCCGTACCCGCGGACACATCGGCGTGCAATTGATACAGCTTGTTGTGTTGTCCGTCCCGCGTAAATATCTTCTGTGTGACTGCATAGTATTTGTGTTGTCCTTATCACGAGGATTATCCCTTTGTTTGATCCATTGATTTTATATCAGGTTTCAGATTGTTTGTCCAAACTTGTTATCGTTAAAGGTCGGTAATGCCATCCTGTTATCTGTTATTCCTTTGACGGCTATACGCGTTCTCCTTTTCTAAAAATAGATAAAAACAATAAGAACGCTTCGCGAGAGGAAACAGACTCGATTGATTGTTTGATGTCGTGTCGCGAACAATGCCGCGCACGCGACGCCGTGGGACGAACACCATTTCATCTCGTAACGTTTTGTCTCGTCATCAGTTACGTGCATGTATGAATGAGCGCCAGTCACAACTGGAGGCGGGCACAGTTTGTGATATTCTGCGTCAGGCGGTAAATTTCTTTACAAAATTATTACTTTGATTAGGAATGTGATGATGGTACACGTTGGCACAGAAATACCTGTACATCGTCTAAAATACGTGAGTACACAAGTAGAGGTACTTCTGGCTTTCTTGAATATTGTTTATTGTGTGTGTGTAAAGTCATATAGTTGCCAAAATAACCAGCTGAACCCACTTTCTCTTACGCATTGCGTCCTAGATGTTAAGACTGAATGAACATGACTCGAACGAGCGTGTACACTGTACAGTAGACTAGGATACCTTCACTACTCTTGCTACCGTTCCCTGGCCATGGATTGTATGTTTGATTGAGTCCGTAGGCCTAATGTGTAAAAATGTAAATGATGGTAAGACAGGCAGGCAGTTCGTAAATAAAGGGAATCTGAGTATTGATCCTTATACCATAAATAAACTTATACCTATAAGTTGTAGTAATTAAAATGCGTAGTCTGCTAAAACAGCCTGACACGGCACACTGCAAGTTCTGCCTCCTTGCGTTGCTTTTCCGCGTTTGCGTTTTTCCACTTCAAGAAACAACAACCTGAATGCTCGTTCGACGCAATGATACAATAAATATATATCAGAGAGTTGATGTGTTTTGTACTTCCCCCTGATGCTCCAGGGACTTGACCAATCAACTCTCTCGTAAATCATTATCCTGTACTTGTCTTTCTCTGGCACACTCGATCATCGTGTATCACCGTCTCTATCGTGTCTAGTGGAGTCAAGTGTTGTTGAGTATTTATGCGGAGGGTGATAAAATCCCGTTTCATTTCCGTCGCTGCTCCCGGCACACGGCGGAGATATTGGAGATAGTCCGGGAGCAGGAGATAGCTGGCGACGTCACTTGTGCGGAGGCGCGCTCAGCACCGGCAGACAAGTAAATATACACGCGAGAGTAAATAACGTTAATAGCACACTTGTCGACACTAGCGTCGCTCGGTTGGAGACGAGCTGCAAATATATCTCCCAGGTTCACGGAGCGCGGGTTTGGTCTTGTTCTTCTTGCTGTAGTGTCCACAGCACCATGCCGTTGACATCACGTGTCGCCAGGATCTCTGACCTACCCTGCAAAGTCTAATAAACCCTCGCTCTCTGATTTATTGTTGACATTACTTGAAAGTCAATACTCACAATCTAACGAAGTACTCCATCGATTCCATAGAGGGACCTTTTTTAAGAATAATTGAGGTAGACCCTTCCCAAGTACATTTGTGCCGGTATAGGTGAATTATACAGTATCGCAATTTGTATCGCCAGCGCCCTCGACGCGGTGCCCTTACAATTTTTAACGAGTAGGTCCGTTACCCAGCGCTGCCCACTTCAAATAACGATTTACAACAAATTACAATCTCCTTTTGGAATCTTTTCTACAAAACGTGCGCCATTAGAACTGAGGACAAATTGAAATGGTATTGATTCCGTTGGTCCCTGCGATTAGAGCAAACACTGAAGTTGGACATGATGTTCCAAAAAGAGTTTTGTCATGAATCTAATGTTTAGCATAGACCAATGGTTCCCAACCAGTGGTCCGTGGACCACCAGTGGTCCGCAGAAGCCAAAATATGGTCCGCGAATGATTTAAAATTAGCGGGCGGTGAGCCGTCGGTCGCCGTGCAGAGCTTCGTAACCCTTTTAGCACGGACGCTGGTGAAGTTACAGAAGAAATTCAAGAAGAACTTATTGAATTACAAAATGACAGAAACTGCAAGGATACTTTTGAATCGAATTCACTTGAGTCATTTTGGTGTAAAAAAGCAATTTCTTATACTAAACTTCGAGAAATCGCCTTACGTTATTTTATGGTTTTCTCAACAACTTATTTATGTGAACAAGGATTTTCTGCTTTGTTGGTAATAAAAAACAAGGCGAGAAATCGTTTGAAAGTAAGTGATGATTTGCGTGTGGCTTTGAGTAACAATATTAGTCCTAGGATAGCAGAACTCGTGAAGAAGATGCAAGCTCAGAAATCACATTAATTCAGAATTACAAAACTTTATCCTAAAAATGTTATTATTTCTTTTTATGTTATTTCATATTAGATTTTAATTAAAGTTTCAGTTTGATTATTACAGTTTATTTTTATTACACCTAAATAGTGGTCCCTGCCAAAAAAATATATGTAAAAGTGGTCCCTGACCAAGAAAACGTTGGGAACCCCTGGCATAGACTTTAGACATACACTCAGCAACTTGAAAGAGTCTTTGTACTGGTTGGTACAGTACACGATTTACTACGAAACTTAAACGTACCTATGTAATGTTGAAACGGACTGCTCCGTCTCTGGGCACCTACTATACTACAAGACTTGTTTCATTTCTGATTAGGTGCAAATTGTATAAATCCAAAATTTAAATTTTGAGCGTATTTCAATAGGTCGTTTCTTGGAGTAGGTGCCCTGATCTGATCCTGAGTTATCCTCCATTTGTACTTATATGGTTTTTGACACATTTAACAAATGAGCTTCTCAATTCACAAAGACAATCAATTTTACCAAGAGTGAAGTCTTCAGGTCGCGGGTCCGGCAGCGAGGGCCGGTAGCAAAAGTAATAAGCGAGGCACCGCGGAGTCGTCGCGGCTCGGGACGCGCGGCCCCTCCACAACCAGCTTAAAACAATTACGTCGCCGCCGTGCGGATCGACAGACGGAATTTATATTAGATAAGTGGTCCGATTTGTTGGGATGCTCTGGGACGTCTCGGAGGGGCATTTCCCAATTTGCATCGTTATGTTGACGTGGAGAGATGTGCGGGGAGCGGGGAGCGGGGTCGAGCAGCAGCTCGCCCTCGTCGACAGGTTCTGTCTGGAGCACGGGTGCGTGTGCAGCTCCCACGTCACTACAATGTTTACAACTGGTCTATAGGACAATAGATTTACTTACAACTTTATCAGTGATGGATGACGATTGCTAAAACCACTTTCAACGAGGACGTTGCGATAAAATTAGCGGCAGAAATAACAGGTTCCTTGTTTGTAATTAAATGAGGAATAATTCGAATTAATACGAGATAGCAACAATGAATCTTGTAAGTCGAGTTTGATAGATTCATGTTATTTTCGTGAGGAATGTGTCCCCATCGACACCTATGATAATACATAATGTAGTGAACATGGAGAGAGTATCAGCATCACTAACGAGATAACTAACAAGCGACCAGTTAGCCGCGGACCCCTCATTAGCCGGTGTCACCTCTGTCGCTGCAGATGATCTCCCGCGGGGAGTGCGCGGGTGTCGGGGTCATCCGCCCGCGCCCTGACGAGGGCAGAGGCTCGATCACGAATATATTAGTTGGCCATAAATTAGGTTTGTTCATTTGGTCCTTTTGTCCTACAATCGTATTTGATAGCCGGGGGCGGCGGGCGGCGGGCGCTCCTGATACACATTAATCATTACCAAGAATATATTTTTGTGCTGTAACGTGACTTTGGATAGCATCTATGCCTCTCTCTCTCTCTCTCGGCTATTTCTCTAACCAGTGTCAATTCATGCGTTCCAGTAAAGTAGTACGTATGTAGGATACAATCGAGTTGACAAGTTACATATGGATGATGACGTCATGAAGTGGGCGGGGCTCGCGGGACACGTGATAATTGCTATAAATCTCCGCGCAATAGAACATCATATTAATATAAGTATTGTGAGTGATTGCTGGTGGTTCCCACGTCGTGGGTCGCGCACCGTGTGTTACCTCACACGATCATCGAGTGTGCAATCATCGAGCAACGTCGGTATCTCGGTCGTCGGTGGTGCGGGATGCGCGCGCGCAGCCAGCAACTGTGCACAGCTGAGCGTGGATGACACAACACAACCGGGGGTTTGCCGCTTTGCCTTTATCTCCCCTGACGGCGACGGTAACGGACCGGCCGTGCAGCGGATCAATGTATTCGAATAAATGCTTATGTCACTTTGCTTCCACTGCTTTGTTCAGTCTATATATTTTGCATATTAAAGATGTAATATTAAGTGGTGCTTATTATTTAATCTATGTAAATTGACATTGCAAATATTGTACGCCTTCGAGCAAGAATTGGCGACGTTGACACTGCTGCTACGAGTATCAACTGTTCTGATTGCGGTAAATGCCCGGTTCGACTGCTGATGCTGATGGACTGCATATTTTATTTACGTCATGTTTTATTTTATTTGCATGATAGATAACCGTGGAGCTGTGTCCTTAATTTGTAATGAGAACAACATTTTCAAGCAGAAAAATATTTTTGTTCTTAATAACGAGATATAGATATAGACCTAGCAAACCTCGTTAGTCGCCGTTTATCTGGACAGTTCCGCCGGCGCGGTGATGCAGCACCGCCGACACCCGCGCCCCGCGCTCCGCGCCCCCGTGGTAATTGTCTCGGTAATCACCGGAACGCTCATATTTTATGTAAGGACGTGGCGGCGGCCGCAACCGTGTGCTGAGCCGAGCCCGGGCGGGACGTGACCTGTTATCTATCACCACTGAATCAAAGATATCATCTTAAATGTAAAATGTTCGTCTTTTGTGTAGTCGAGACTTTTTGTTTCTCGTCTCGCACCGTGGATCAGTTGAAATAACTGAGTCGTAGTAATCGCCTCGAAGGTTTATTATAAGATTAGTAGGACTCAGTTATTTCTTTGAGTTGGTTCGATCAAGACTAGTCGTGCGCTGTGCACTATCTCGGGGAAACAGACGCCGGCCGGTGAGTGCTCGTGCGGGGCGGGGCGGGGCGGGGCGGGGCGGCGGCGCGCTGTGGCTGCAGCTAATTAACGAGCAGCAAACGGACGCTGTTTGCGCTGAGTCGAGCCGCACCGCGCGCGCCGGGGGGACCGCACACTGCCTCGTGGAACAGGACAACGGATGGCAATATATTTGCATTCTAGTTATAAAATATCGCTGCCTTTATAAAAATCTTTCTTCAATTCAAATTACTAGCAAACGGTCTCAGTCAAGATCGTCGTCAGCCGGGAAACATCCACTGCTCAACATAGCCCCCCCCCCTCCCCCTGGCAACAACACCCGCCCTCCACACCCGCTACAACACGACCGATTGTAATCTGCTCAAAATCCAAATATCAGCTACACACAATTAGCACCAAATCCGAAAGGAATCTGAAACTAAAGCTTGTAGCTCGTATTTGACCAGGAGAGTGTACTTAGTCTGTACACGTACGCACGCCACGTCCAGAATATATTGTTGTGAGTGATGGTGCTGGTGCTGGACGACGCGGCGACGATCGCAGGCAGCCTCCAGCTGATGTCCACGTCACTGCCGCGCTATAATGGTGTTTTTCATTTGTTTGCAGGTACGTCCCGCGCCCGCACGCACACTGGCGCGAAACAACGGCTTCAGCGTAAGTTTTTTATTTGCCTCTTCAAGGTGAACAGCGCATGGCTGCGGAGAATGCTGTGATGGAAATGTTTTCGTTGAATATTTGTTGAATTTTGTGCACCTGCCTAAAACTTTTCAAAGTTGTAGAGTTCATGTTCCTGAAGATCTTACAAACTCAACCTTGGCTGACGATATCTCGAGTTTCAACAACAAGTTTAGACAACAAGGACCACTATCGAATGACGTCCGAAATACATCCTGGAGCCGTGAGATTCTAAAACGTGAAATATAGGTCGGAGCAGCACCTGCTGCGGCACATTATAGTGCCTTATTGGATGTCTCAATGTCACTTGCTGGCCAGCGTTGACGGGCAGGCGATGTAATCGTACAGCGCGTCGCCGCCTCATGAATATGTGTTGTTCCCTACGGTATTATTCACAATTACCCGCGCGCCCCGCGCGCCTCGTCGGGAGGCTGTGTGTATAGCTGCACCGCTCGGCGCCGCCCGCACCGTCTGCCGATGCAGTTTACATTGCAAATGTAATTAATTACTGAATCGCAAGCAGAAACTATTATCACATCACAGTTTATGTAGATGTAGTGTCTCTTGGCTACGAGCGCAGCGATGCACCGCCCCGCCCCGCCCCGCCCCGCAGCGCTGTGCACCAAGTGTCGTTCATTTCATCTACTTGAGCTAGTCGGCTTCGGTGGCTCAAACCTGCTTTTGTTTTAATCAAAATAAACCCAAAACAGGCGTGCCTTATATCGTACAGAACCTCAACGTTGGACAATCGTCACTGCGACCTGCGCGTTACAATAGACTGATGTCCAGCAGCGAGGCTACAGCTGCTGCTGCGGAGCAATATCTGGTTCCAGTTTGAATGGGATATTTTATACATACGAATAGGTACACCAAGTGGTCACGACTGGTGCGCGTGTTATGTCATTGTCACCGGCAAACACTTGTCCTATGTATGGTTATTTATTGCAACAAACTACTAGATCGCCGACACCTCGGAGCAGGAGGGACTCCACTGGACGTTGCTCTCACAGTCAAACCTATAATGTAAATTAATATTGAGAACTTTACCTCGAGACGTATCTCTCTCTCTAGGCTCTCGTCCAAAGAACCGTAATTCATCGATATTGTCTAGTTCTGGAACATCGCCAACAGACTGAAATTTAAATTAAAGATTCCTCAAATTTCAAATACGCCTGTGAACTTGATTCTTGCTCGATGCTATCTGATCAGCTGAGTTCAGGTGTAATGAAAGGTGTACAACTCGAGCGACAGTTTGTGCATTAATTAATCATTATTTAGGTTAAGAGTGAAAGTAAGTAAGAAAGGGAATATTTACTCCAGACTTTACTGTCGTAGCTGGAGAACCTCAATCAGAAAACTTTATCCCGACTCTCATATCTGTATCTGAGCTCTTGTTAAGGAATGCGTCTTCAGTCATGAAATCTAAACATGAGTTTTCTTTCCTATAATTAAATAGAAGCAGATCCAGTTAAATAGAAGCGTTGCGGTCAGAGAGATTGGACGTAGGTTTATATTTAAACTTATCAACATTATTTCTACGCGCCTCTTCTAAGAAAACTTATGTGTTTGGACCTCAGTAAGATTGTTCTTCAGATTGAAAACAACATTGTTTGTCCGTAGATTTAGATATACCGTAGCACGGCCCACGGCCTACGGTCGCGGCGGAGGCCCGCCAGCGAACATGTAACCCTGGTAGGGTTACCGAAGAATTCTGAGAAGTGATTGTAAACGGATGATGAATGCTGATTACAACAACATATTTACATGGTGACGGAATGTCTTGTCGGTGGACCCCGTCCTTGGACCCTTACACATAATGGGACCATCCAGCTTGTGATTGAGTTGAAACGATATCTGCGCTGTGGACACCCGCACAGACATCATTCTTATGCAAATTAAATATGGACAGCAATTAGAGAGCCTGCATCGTAAGTGTTGGAAGATTGCTCTGTCCGAGCTGCTGGCGAGCAGGTGCCGCTAGCGAAGTTGTAACCAACGAACATTTATAAATGAAAGCGAAAACTGTTATGATAATGTAGTCAATCAAGAATGAACACTCTCCTGTCTATGTGTAGGTCGAGAATTCTCCTCGGGCAATCGTTCCGCAAACACTGGCAGCTAATTTTCAAGTGATTCATTTACTCTGCAGCTCCTGGCATGCTGTGATGACAAATAATCTTACTTCCGTAAAGCTACGAGTATACACCGTACTGCTTTCCTTCTAATACCTCTTTACCTATTATAATAGTGAGTGCATTATTAAAGTGTTGCTCATGTTTATAGAACACAAACATATTGCAAGTTATTAAAACCGAATCGAATATTATAATACCGATTTGCACGCTAGCGGCAGTTGGTCTAGTGAGGTTGTGGGGTGGTTGACCCCGCGTGTTGCGCGCGCGCAGCGGCCTGCGCGTGGGAAACTGATCTTTAGCGTGGAGATCGTTTTCGTCGGAGGCGTGCGAGTTTACTAAACCATACCAGGAGCAATAGCAAGATAAT
The DNA here is from genome assembly GCA_910589575.2 of Carcina quercana. NCBI lineage: Eukaryota > Metazoa > Arthropoda > Insecta > Lepidoptera > Depressariidae > Carcina > Carcina quercana. Next base: position 16,041,610 of record OU342435.1, read on the forward strand.
GTGGGTCAATGTATGTATATAACAGAGGGATTACATTTTTTTTTTGATTACAAAGGGAATTCTTCTTCGGGTGACTTATGTCTTAATTATTGACAAAGATTTAAATATAAACGGTAATCAACGAATGACAAAGCACATTGTCCTCTAAATTTCTTCACTGTGCCATCGTACTGCGTGACTCTAGCTGCAATAGTTGCACTCTCTCTGGCGGCCATCTCCCTGCCAGACTCTACACACTTATAACATCGTGCAGCAGTATTTCAACTTATGCTGCCGTAGTAACATTATTGTCGTATAGCTCTGACACGTACTGCTGTCACTTGTATAAGCTACGTCACCTCTCGCATCGGTACGAATCTACATGACAGTACACGTGTAGCGGGAGGAGAGCTGAGAGGCACTCGCGTGTAACATAATGTCGTAAAGATGGACGTAAGGTTGTTCGTCGCAACAAGCTGTGGGAGCGGGCGACGACGCAACGCTAGCCTAACATTTTTACGAGGAGCAATTTATCTCGGTCACGTGGCGAGTGCGCTCGTACAGAAGTGAAATGTCCCTAATACAGGGACAGGTAATGTCGCGGAAGTCTATTCACCCGAGATAGAGACTGCCAGTGGTTCCCTATCAAAGACGATATTATTCTTTATTCCGGGGCCGCGGCCGAGGCCGGGCGTCGTCGGCAACGCTCGGGCCCCCGCCCGTCGGTGAAAGTGCTTCATTAACGAGAGAGTAGCGAATCATTTGATATTTCCTTTATTAGATAATGTTGGGCGCCATTATCACGCACCGAGCCGTGGATGTGAGCAGCGTCGTGGCGACATACAACCGCAGCAGTTCAATGGATGTGACTGCACATATTTTCTCAAAATTCAATTAGGTAGGTTGGCGATGAAGGCTAACTTTAGAATTATACATGACATTCTTGTGTACATTGTGAAACAACTCATTCAGTGGTCACGGCTGACTCTCATCTCGAGACCGACGTCTCTTCGCAACCTGCGTCTGTTTAACGTACAAGAAAACAATTTCATACTCGAGCAGGCGGCGCGGCGCGGCGGTGGATCGAATGTCAATATTGTGCGTACCCCGACCCGACCCGACGTTCTCCGTGCCGTGTACGTACCCCGCGCCTTGCCCCTACATCGACCACGTAAACAAACAACCTTATTTATCTGTGGTGCACACTCGTATCTCATCCCGGGGCCGGCTCCACGTCGACCTGCGCGCGCGGACATGCTGATGTGCAGTGCGTGACGTGCGCTAGAGTTGGCTGACGTGGAGCATTATGTCCAAACATTTGTGCGAGTTCAACTTTATAAAGGTATTTCAACATCACGATTAGGCGAGTTATTTTTTATTTTTTATTTATTCTATTTTTAAAATGTATTATTTATTATATTTTCTATTATTATTTATCATATTGGTACAATGTGTAGAAATTACGTTATTTACTCAAGTTTAACCTTCTGTTAAGTGTTTCATTTTCAATTGTTTAATAGTGAGGACCTGTAATTGGCTTTCTGTATACTATTTATTTTGTTATACTGTTATTTTGGCTGTTGGTCTTCCGAAAAAAAAAAAAAAAAATCACAGTACCAAGCGGATGTAGATACGAGATCTGGTTGTCTTCATCTTCGAATAAATCCTATTAAACAATCTTCTTTACTTTTTAACGACAATGAACGATGCCCAGAGTAAAACAAACCATTGTAAGGGTAGGCATTCCCTTCAAGCAGGCATGTAGTGACGTAGTCCAGGGTGAGTGAGAGGTGGTGGGGAGGTGGGCAGCAGACGTAAACCCGCGGGAACAGCTATTGAATTGACATCATACTATGTTACGGCGAGGTGTTCGCGAACACGGCAGGAAATCAATTTGTTCCTGAAATTGCTGCGCGGGTCTCCAACACACAAACACAGAAGCGTCTGAGCGCCGCCCGCCGAGCGCGGCGCTGACGGGGACGTGGTGATTGATAAAGTATTACCACGTATTACGTACGGAAGAACCTCGCGAGGAGAACGCGATCACAAAATTAAAAACAAACAGACATCTGTCGAAAGGTAATAATATACGAGCTGTAACGTAATAACGGAAACGAATTGAACACAACGCCAGAATTATTGACGCTCGGAAACATTTCCATTTGGTATGAAACTCTGAAGTTGTTCAAACTCCATTTGCATGATTAGGTAATGGAAGTACCTTTATTCTATTGTGGTTTTGCTTACACAAGTAGCCACTTATTTCGCACGATCGTCATGATGAATGACTGAACGATGGAGACCTTCGCGGGGACGGTCGTGGCGTGCCATGTGACCGTTACGACGGCCATGTCACGTCCCGCGTCATTGTCTTTGAAATGCAAAGTCCCGGGTTAGTCACGCCGCCGACGTTTGTGTAAGTGTGGCGGATTATAATGCAAATAGGTATAATATTTGCGCAGTTGGCGGCAACTGCTTATTGAATCGCTGTGGAATTTGAACACACCGAGACGAGGAAAATATTTGGTGATCTTGTTTGCGCCCAAGATAAGTGTGGTTAGTAATGTAATGTTTATGAGTCACATTGATAAGGCTCGAGCTGCGGACAACAAGGGGGCGAGGACTGGACCGCACGTGACGGTGGAACAAGATGATCATCAAGGTGATCACGTACGTATTGGTTATAATGATGACTACAACGCATTCATGTACCACTGCTCATGGAATATTCTAAATATATCCATGTACACTCGCTTTCGGTACAGCTGATCTCTAGTTGTCTCTCATTCAGCCAACACATTCAAGTCTTTCATGCCAAACGTCTGAATCTATGTATGTAGCAGCTAAGCAAATACAAGACTGTGCTGGCAACTAGGACCCGTTACTTGTGACATTGCACTCGAGAGAATGGTTCGACTGGAGGAAGGGAGGGAAGAACGGATCATCGTTGTAATATGCGGGTAGTTCACTCTTGAGGCATAAAGAATTATTGATGTATTCATAACATACAAGTCGTACATAAATGCGGCTCGGTAACGCGGTAACTCACGATCGGGCTGTCCCAGTTTTCACTTTAAATATTTACGTTTGATTTATTGTGGCAGCAAGAGAGATCGTCCCTTTATATCATACAATCCGGGGTCGATAGTGCGCGACACGACGCCTCGGCGCCATTCACCGCTCTCAATGCAGAAGGTGCGCCGCGCCAGCTAGATCAGTCCCGCGCGCTCCGAGACATCGCCTGCGTACACGCATTGCACCGTTACTTGACGTTGACGGGCTGTAGATAATTCAACAACTGTTGCATGTATGTCACATTCATCATATAAGTTCAACTTTGCGTCCTGTTTCTTCTGAGTTAGAGTTCATTTCGCTTTATAGTTTTGAATATCTGGGGGCACGGCAGTGCCCCCACAAGTCGAGCAAGAAAGCGTCACGGCCGTACCATCCTTTTCTCGAAGCAATTCAGACCATTTTCGACCCCCTGTAACTTCGTTGTGGATAAAACTAGAAGACTGAAATTTTCAGTAACCATGCAGGCTTGTAAAGACACGGTATATTTCAAATTTCATTCAATTTGAACCAGTATTTTAAGAATTATAACGGGTCAAAGTTTAAAGTTTTGTCACTCACTGACTGACTGACTGACTGACTGACCGATCATCAAAAGTCTAAGGCACTTCTAGCAGACCTAGAAGCTTCAAATTTGGAATATAAGTAGTGTTTGGTGTATGAATCAAGGAAAAACTAAAAAATCTAGAAAATACCGCAGAAAATTAAAATTAAAATTAATTCAGTAAAAAAGACGCTAGATGTCGCTATTGACGGAACATTTTGTGCATCGCTCTTTGAATTTTAATCAAATTAAAATATAAAAACATCGTTTTGTGTGCTGATTTGTGTGTGATGTGCTGGGACTTGTACTAAACTATGTTATTCAAGCACTATTTATGAATATTTGAATCAGATTTTACGAAAATACGGAAGTTTACCCTCCACCGAATTTTAATTCATGAAGGGCTTTTGTTGAGTAATTTATGGAAATTGTGAAGAAATCACTGAAGAGGAATTCAAAAATTAGCATACTACATGAAATGTGAGTTAATTCAGTACAATTATTTAATTGAATCATCGACGACAGCGCCATCTAACTGAAACTGCAAAACAATCAACGATCGTTGCGCGCCATCTATTAGTTCTGCTCGGAGCTACTGTGATTCTTAGGGCACTCAAATCAACGTACGATTTAGTTCCACCTACTATCATCAACAGAGGGAGCTGTACATATGATTCGCAATGAATGCGACTTGCGACTCGCGTTTTTGACCATTCTTGTTCTTGTTGGAAGTGTTAAAGCGCAGGAATCGTCAATTTGTGAATACAACAGACTAAGAAGCATTTACCGTCCAGATTTGTCAAAAATTGTAACATCAAAGCCTCCCAGAAAAACGCATAGAGACAGGGAGTGGGCTCTTAAAAAAACTGTAGCTGAAGCTCAAGAAGTAGTACCGGAAAAGAGAAAACGGAAGGCTACCTACAAAAATAAGAAAAGTTCATAAGTCAGAGAGAGGGCTTTAAGAAAATTCGTTGCTGGTAGATATACATATATACAATAAGTAGAAGGTACCGAAAAGGAAAAAATTAGAACTGTCTACAAAATACAAAAAGAAATGAGATCCTATCAAAAACAATACTTGTCAAAAAAACAAGTCTCGCAACTCAGTTGTTCTGCGGTAAAAAGTTGTGAGATCCATGTAATACCAAGTCGGTTATTAATTTATTCAGTCTCTACTTAAGCGACTTTCTGTCTTAATACGTTCAGTCTCTAAGACCACGATCGTGGTCTATAACAATTGAAAATCAATTGTGTCTGGAATCTCCGTACTCGAAGCATTAAGTTGTTACGTAATAATTAACAGCATCTTATAGTGACGCATATCAATATTAAAATTCTTTAATGTTTTATATAAATATATTGAGACTTGGCCATCGCCTGAAAACACGTGTTAATTCAATCGCCTGAAAACACTTGTAAATTCAATTATTTAGTGCGATGGCCAAGTCTCAATATATTTATATAAAACATTAAAGAATTTTAATATTGATATGCGTCACTATAAGATGCTGTTAATTATTACGTAACAACTTAATGCTTCGAGTACGGAGATTCCAGACACAATTGATTTTCAATTGTTATAGACCACGATCGTGGTCTTAGAGACTGAACGTATTAAGACAGAAAGTCGCTTAAGTAGAGACTGAATAAATTAATAACCGACTTGGTATTACATGGATCTCACAACTTTTTACCGCAGAACAACTGAGTTGCGAGACTTGTTTTTTTGACAAGTATTGTTTTTGATAGGATTCATTTTACTGCTTTATCTATACCTGTGATTGTTAGCGAGGTTCGTTTGATTATTGTAATTGACATTGACGGAATTCTAACAAGTTTCGTCATTGTCTAAAGTTCAACTTTCGATTTTATTTTACATCTCACTAAGTGTATGTTTGATTTGAATGATTTCTCGGTTGGTGTGGGTACCTATTGTGCAGCGTCGTCACCTCTCGGCTCCGTCGCTCGCTCGTGTCGTGAGTAGTTTTTACTTGGTTAGTTGCTTCAGGTAAGTAAGTACACCGGTCATCTAATGATCCAGCGAGCGTCGTGCATCGGCGAGAGAGGCACGATTTTCAACTTAGCTCATAAGTAATAAGTATCATTTGTGTGTAGTGTTGGGTGTGAGAGTGTGAGTGCGCGCGGTGCCGGGCGGTGCCAGGCGCGCGGTGGCGCTGCCTGCGCGTGCGCCGGAGTCGAGTACAGTTACGACTGTTGCGTGTGTGTGTGTGTATGGTCGGCACGGAGCGCGGCTCGTCCGACGTGCTTCACGGTTTACTTTGCTAAACTTGATGTCTTTTTTGTCGCTTCGACCTTGTGGTTTATCCTGTTTTTTATACGTCATAGTTTGATGTTTATTGTCGGGGTTACTATCTAGAATCGTTTATTGTTAATCCGTTCGAGATAGATCTGCGTTGTTTTTGCCGGTAGAAGGAAAATTCCTATCAATAAATGTTAATTCACAATTGTTTACTGGCGAGCGAGCGGTGCCGGGTCGTGCCAGCCTGACGACACACCTGATGCATCAACGCTGTTTACATTACCTTTATTTATATACAAATAAAAAATGTTTCCTACCACATATCTTAACGCTAGTTTACTGTATTATCTACTACATTTTCTTGTTAAATGCTAATTATAAAATAAAGAGAAGAGGTTTTATGTAAAACTGATACACTATGCCAAGAGAGTTGTATAATCTGCTTAATATTTGTGCGTGAGATCGTAATGAAGCACAAGTAACGTCTTCTTTGTTGCGTGTTGTATCTAATGTTACAGCAGTCGTATTAACTGTGATGTTACACGACACACACACCCCCCCCCCCCCCGTCCAGCACCCCCTCCACTCAGCTAATGAGCCGTGTGTCACGTGACCGGCGGCGGGGGGCGCGGGGCTCGCTCGACGCGCGGCGGGATTCCTCCTCGTATACTCATTAGGAGGAACAGGAGCGTGCGTGACGTCACCGCACCTTCGTCGTAGTCATAGTGTCGGGTATCTCACGTGCAACCCCCCCGCGCCCCTCGCGGCCCGCTGCACACTGCGTTCTCTAATTAGACACCTAGCAAATACATTTGAACGAAGGATAAGCCAACAACGAGAACAGAGCAAGTCAATCTGCAGAGTAGGTAGACTGCAGGAGGTAAATAATTACAGCGTTTTGCTTCTAATTTTATCATGCCCACAGCCAGGGAGAGGAGCGCACTGCACGGCGTCTATCGTCGTGAACTGCGCACCATATCTTGTGGGAATGTAATTTGTGGAGTCAGGAACGCGAGTTCATGCTGCATCCGAGCATACAAGCGCTTCTGCCATGAGTAGTACGACCAGTAGTACTCACGGCAGAAGCGCTTGAATGCTCGGAAGTTGCGACGCGTTGAGACGAGACCGCCGTAGTAAACCGGATCGATACCGTCCAGCAGGAATCGTAGCCCTCAGCTACCCGCACTCACTGCATAGCGCTGTCCGTGGTGTATTCCAAAACCGGGCGGTCGGGCTTCTCTGCCGTCCTCCCATTAGTAGGTGACCTTATGGTTGACTTTCTTTGAATTTTCGTTGAATGTCTTTACCACTCCACCCTATTTCTGTATTCTAAACGAGTCTGGTCCCAAGATAGCTTTAGAGTTCGTAGGAAATTCATGCACCTTCAGTGGACGCGTTTCAAGTGTACCGCAGTAGATCCTGGCTAAAATAAAAAAATAGGAATAACAGTGGGAGCGGAGAGGAGGTGGGAATGACGGCGTCTATATTCCCTGCTATCTACAACTTGGGCGTCTTCAAGTCGAGGGTGAAGAGGCACTTCTAGACCAACGCGCACCACCGCAGGCCACATCGTCGCGCACTATCGGGTGGCATCGGTGACAGCGTGGCCAAGCGTGCATCCAGTATATATAAAAAAGCTGTTTTAGCTTGGTAATCAACGTGTGCGGTGTCAGAAAGATGATGGTCTGCCATTGCAACCAGAGCGCGTTGTTCAGTTGTTGTTGACCGTGGAGGGCCCGTGAGACTCGCGGCCAGGGATGCTGCCTGCGACACGAACGTCCCGTGATTGTAGTAAACGACAAACTTGACCACACAAACTATTTGATATATTCCGTGAATACATTAGCCTGCGTCGCGCCGCCGGACCTCCGGGGACAGGGGGGGGACCTCACATAAATTACGGGCCCTTTTAATTAAAACCTTCGCGGGGAGACGGCCTGCACGCGCACGCACAGTGCCCTGTCTGGTCCTGTCTGTCACTCATGAGAACCATATATTTTTTTAATTGCGTTGCTAAAGCATTTCTTTCAGACGTTCTTCTGGCATTTAGATTGTTTCGAAAATATATTACCTTTGAATTATTCAATCCACATGTGATACCTTCGACATTCGTAAGAGGAGGAATATATTGCACAGACAGTCTAGTCATTGTCGTTTAGATTTAACTATGTCATTGATGATAATCATAATAAACATAATGTTGTTGTTGTAATCGTATATCGTTGACAGCGACGTTAGACGACAGCGGCACATGTTAATGTGATAAACTAAGGGACAGTTGTTACTCTGCGTGGCAAACAGTGTCCGACGTCGATCCCGAGATTACATGACATTGTATCAATCTGTATTGGTCGCGCGTGTGCCGTGCCGTGCCGTGCCGTAGAGAGGTTTGAGTAAGTCCGCAGGAAGCATGTAACGATCCGTGCCAGTATAAAATAAACATTGTACTACTCAAGATAATGCGCAAAGTCACTCGAGTGTCGATGAAATGACAGCGTCAATCTTCACGGATCTCCCCGTCTCAAGTAAGCTCTTAGACGACGTCGAAATTACCAAACACCGAGTGTGATGCTCGCGCTCTAGAGGAATGTGCGCGAGGAGAGGCGGGCGTTAGAGCGAGACGAGGGATCTTGTTTACATCACAACACAATATACTGCTCGTAGCCACTCTTGAGATCACAATACTAATGCGACTAGAGATGTTTAGTCAATGGAGCTGTCTGTACGAGCAAGGGCGGGCCTGGGAGGCTGCCTGTGGCTGCCTGGGTGCTCACAGGCATGCTTCACGATAACTATATACTAATTGGATCCCCCTCCCTCCGCCTCCGCCGGTGTCAAGTGCCTCCACCACGACCACTGACGACATCCGGTTAAGTTTGTTGCACAACTTGTTTGACAGGAAGAGGAACGTATGTAAACGCAATGGTTAAGGCGTTGTAGTACTTGGTGCAACGGGTCTCACAACTCTGGGAGGTCTCGAGCCTTCATTATCACCAACAGCCCTACGGCCTGCTCTCCTACAGAGAGTGTATGGGCTATAGTTTACTAAACTACTTTAAACGAGAATATGAGATCAGTATAATGTGAGCTCGGTAAGAAATCCGCCTCTATTTGTAGATTGTGGAGATGTACTGAGTGTATGTAGTCAAGTCCTCGCGTTCACTGTGCCAAGTGTGTGTATCACATCAGTAGCACTGGTGTCGGGGCGGGGCGGGGCGGGGCGGGGCGGGGACGGACAACACACATCTTAGACACGACGTATGTGTTCGACAGTCGCAGTAATGATCCGGAACGAGGGAGCCGATGAGGAAATTAGGAAACATGGGTTGTTGCATCGCACGGGGAAGTCCCGCGTCGCGCGTCGTTCACGCACGCCAGTCTACTTCACGGAATTAGCGTTTGTTATTTTGTTTACGTGTAATACTCGTACATCTATAGTTTGATAACCTGCGTATTTATTTGCAACTGTAACGAGGCCTATGTCCAGCAGTGGACTGTCGCAGGCTGTACATGATTACTTTAAATACTTGTGAATAATGAGTTTGTTTTGTCGTTCACAGGTACGTTCAGTTGACGGAGAGCATCGGCGCTGGGTTGACGTAAGTACTCGTAGTAAGAGGCGGACGTCACGACACCGCGCGGAGACTGTGGTGCTTCTCTACCACTCCACTAGTACCATGAGCCCGTGGGAGAGTGTGACGTCACGGCGTGTGCTCTACCGTGGTGGGTGTTTTTTATATTGGTAAGCGGTTTGTGGACAATTTTGTTTTGTCCGACGAGAGGGAAATGATAATGTGGACAAATTTCAACTACAAATAACGTATCAGCAGGTCATCGCCCGCAGTGGTTGCATGTTCATCTTAATTGGTTTTAGCAAAGGTAAGCGCCGCGACTTTCTCTGCCGCGCCAGCGCCAGCCTCGAAATACAAGATTTTTTATATGAAAGTTTGTGAACGCACAATGCGACACGACACGTAGCGTGTGTTTGTGTGCGTGTGCGGAAGTTGAGAGTTGTGACGGTGTGTGAACAGCGGCGTGCCCACTGCTGGACAGGAGACTCGCCGCTTGAGTAGACGCAGGTAGATTTGTGATCGTAGTGTCGATTAGTTGCCTTGTACTACACGCACACACAACATCAAGGACACACACACAGACAAGGAAACGATTTTTATTTTGCAGTTCTCAAACGTGCTGACGAGCGAACAGCTTTTGAAACACTTTTTACGGAGTCGTAGGGTCAGTCGGCAAACAGAACAATACTTGTATCCACTCACTGCATGTTAAGAAGCCGAACTGTATCGTCTCGCGACACCTACCGCGACAAGTACCGCGAGCCGACAGCCGCCCTGCAGTGGTTGAAGATGAGCAACAATAAGAAGAAGATGAATATTTCATGATGTTGCATTTCGCCTCATTTCCGGTTCTGTGACTTGCTGTGCTTTCTTGTCGGAGCCCTTGCACAGCCACCTCCTTACAGAGAGCCCCGCGCGATTTTATTCTGCTCTTATGCAACTATTCGCGCAATGTCATGTAAAACACAGATTCAGCTAACGTATACCAGGAACTACACGCTCCTGCGTAGCGGCCAACTCTAGAGCCACCTCTGAGACCGGTCGGTCGCGAGATGAGTTCAAGGTGAGCACGTGGCGCTGGCCCCCCGCTGCCGGGAGGCTGCGTGCCTAGCTGCTCATCTCAACACACGAGGCTATTGTTTTCCTTGTACTGATTAGATCCTGCGCGATAACTGACATTGGGATTTCCGAAAACTGCGGTCTGAATGTACCGTCTCGGACTCGGCCCACTTGTCACGTGCGCAGACCTACCTGCTTCTGTGCCGGGACAGTTGAAGGACAATGTCTGGTCGCGTTCTCTACTAGAGGCAGCGCTACATTGCGGGTATAGTTCTCTCTCTGTCCCCCGGTGAAATACACGAACTGTTCAATCTCGGTGCACATAACGTTCGTTTAAATGAGCAGCTTAACCAATCAGCTGCAGGTAGAATGATGTGTAGTGTTTTATCCGCGTCCCTCGGGTGAGACCTTGGTCGTGACAACGACTCGACGAGCCGTGACGTGACGGAACTAACGAGCGCCGGCGGCCCGGTGCGCCGGCCTGCGCGTGCGACGACATCGTCACCGAGACAACACGTCCTACCCAGGAGGATGCTCTGCCAGCTCTGGAGACAGTACCGACACTATCAGGGTAACACTGCACTGGTGGAAAGACTTGTCGGACCAGGACGGTATGGCGGCATATTATACTGTGAGGTTCAGATTGCATCTACTGTGTTTACTGTGTGAACGTTGCATCATTCAAAGCCTGTGTGTCGTAGAGGGCGTTGGACGACGCACCTGCTCAACTGGATCTTCTATAAATTGTAATACTTTACGGATGATCGTTAATATATTTGTATTCGAATGGTGTAGTGGATTTTCAGGAATAATTTGTATGTGAACCAAATTAGAGGTTACGACTAATGGTTTCCTCACACACCCGCGCTCACCACGCTCCGTGCCTGCACGTGGCTGTGACGAGTGCCCTTGAACCACGACATGCACAGATAGATATCATTTATTAATTTTGTTTTTGGAAGATTCTGTGACATGAAATGTTCGAAGCACACATAATTGCTCCAATAGCAAATGAAATACTGCGTGAACTATTGTATTGTATGCGGTGTTGTGTGACGTACATACATATAGCATCACGCGCGCGGTGTATGTACGTAGTATCACATCTCGTCACACCGTCTCTAACGACCTGCAATCAAGTTGCACGCCCTCCGTGAACTCAACCACGAGGATATGGAATATTAAAAGCCATCGTCGAAGCCGTTGTCGAGGCGCGTCACGGGGCAGAGGCAGGGGGTGGGGAGGGGTAGAGTGCAATTTCGAAGATTGTCTCCGAGAAGATGTGCGCCGCATTAGAGCCGCGCGTACACACATGCGCACCTGTAGCGTACACGAGACATGTGCACGTACACGCGCGCAGCTCCCTCCGCGGTACACGTACATGTCCGCGCCGACCGGAGACCGGCGGCTGACAGCCTGAGAGCTTTATAACAATTCAGATACACATTTCCCCTTCTTTGGACACAATTTCAATCTTAAAAGGGAAGGAAAACACTTATTGTTAGATAGGTTGTAATGAAATCATGATTAGGAAACCGCAATGATGGTGGTGACAGACGGACGAAGCTTGACTTCTTATCCAATTATTATTACCAGTCTAAATGTCTGCTCAAAATGTGATGTTTCATGTTTCAATACAAACATTTGTAAGTCTTGGATTCTCCAAAAGTATGAAGTACATTTTATATTCAGTGCACGCGTGCACGAGTGTGTGTGTGATACAAGAGTTCATTTCACTGCAGTAGTCGCATGTGACGCGGCAGAGGACAGCGATGTGCCTGCACGACTCACGTACCCTCCCATCTGTCTTCGCGCAGGATAACTTCTGTTTAAAAGCATACATCAACGGTACAACATAAAGCTGATGTGTGCCCAGTTTATTCTGAGTTTAGACAAACACGTAATATTCCTAAGTTTCATCGATCGGTTACGATTGTTCATTCTTGGTGGGGGTTGGTGGGCCCTGGGTATGTAGAATCCAGTAAGCGTTTCGATACGTACCCAAAGAACGAAGCGAGCGTGTGTACCTCACCTGTGTCTGAGCTACTCGTTCGTAAGCCAGCCCGAGCTGCGACATTACAACCTCATCCACGAGCGACACGTTATTCATATAATATGTCAGTTGTATGGAGCGCCGCGCCGCGGGTCGGCGTCGTTCCTAGCAAGACCTATTACCGCGGCGCGGCTCCCTCCTGGCGCGTGTGACGGTGATTTCTGCCCTCACTTATCTATCCATCCGACATACCGTCTCCAATAAATGTCAACATATTTTGATAAATCACATTTTAATAACGAAATAAATGAGAAATCCTAAATATAACAGCTGGTCATTTATTCATCAAGAAATCTTTCATTAACACGCAGCAAATTAATTATTTTCTTTAGCAAAACCTTAGTGCCGATCAAATACTTTGTGATTAATAATTAACGCGTTCAAAAATAACTAAAAACCGACTTCAACTGCCTTAAAAGTCTACTTTGACTGCGGCAAATTTAAGATTTATAGTTTTCTCATGGACGCCGTTGTCAGAACTGGACCAAATTGACTTCCTGACTTCCTCTCAAAGCCAAAAGATGGTTAAGAAGCCCACTATCGAATTTATTATATTTTTGATGCTATCCTACACTTTTGTTGTGGTAGTTCTGGCGTTTTTTTAAATTCTATAAACTGCACGTGGCGGGCGGGTCATATGGGGTCTGTAATAATATTCTTTCATAGAAGTATTGTACTGTACTAGATACAATCAACTAGTATATAAAACCAATGTTACTGTGTTGTCTCTATTCAAAAGTGCGATACAAATTAAAAGCAAAGGAATAAAGAAACGTAAAAAAATAATCTAATAACAATTGTAAAGTTTCCCGGGCGACCTTGCGGGCGCGCGCTGGTCGCCGACGTTCAAAAGAATGAGTTTTCCTGCCGACATTGTGGACGCTGCCGGAGAGTCTCGGGTGTAGCAATTATTCACAAAGGGCTCGCAACAACACTGCAATCAAGTTATCGCTCACAGACACAGAGAGAGAGAGATAGAGAGAGCAGTACAAGGTTGTATTGATATTGACCTTGTAGACTGATGTACTGTTGCGTGCCAGTCATTTGTTGCCAGCTGACGGTGCGGCCACTACGTAGTAGGTAGAGGATTCAGTTCAGCGTCGCAAATAGTGCCCAATGGAACCTTATTACTAAGGCTCCGCTGTCCGCGCGTCGGTCTGTCACACGGCTGCATCTGTTGAACCGCTGCAGGTACACTAGTAGCGGACCATTGTATTTTACAAAATTAAAATACAAGAAACGTGTTTTTATCGACGCTTCTTCTGTAGAATAAATAGTTTAACAAACTTTAACTTTATGGATTGTATAAATGTTTTGAAGTTATCGTGGTTATTGTTATATTTAAATTGATTCATTTTATCGGGATCTCACCACGGTTTGATTGTTACTGAGTTTGTGCTGTGTCACAGTGCCGACAGATCACGTGACCACCGAGCAACTGATCTGTGCTGTGCTCCGCGGTCAGTGCGCGTGTCACAGTGCCGACAGATCACGTGACCACCGAGCAACTGATCTGTGCTGTGCTCCGCGGTCAGTGCGCGTGTCACAGTGCCGACAGATCACGTGACCACCGAGCAACTGATCTGTGCTGTGCTCCGCGGTCAGTGCGCGTGTCACAGTGCCGACAGATCACGTGACCACCGAGCAACTGATCTGTGCTGTGCTCCGCGGTCAGTGCGCGTGTCACAGTGCCGACAGATCACGTGACCACCGAGCAACTGATCTGTGCTGTGCTCCGCGGTCAGTGCGCGTGTCACAGTGCCGACAGATCACGTAACCACCGAGCAACTGATCTGTGCTGTGCTCCGCGGTCAGTGCGCGTGTCACAGTGCCGACAGATCACGTGACCACCGAGCAACTGATCTGTGCTGTGCTCCGCGGTCAGTGCGCGTGTCACAGTGCCGACAGATCGGAAGTTTCAGTTTCAGTTTATTTAGTCATGAACAATATACATTGTGTTTGACTTAAGACTAAAGTAGACACAAAAATTTAACAACAAATATATAATAGATTAATGAACACATTCTTAAAATAAAGTCAAATTACGTTCTAGAGGAAATGTCAGCGTTTAAAATGTCATCATTCATGAAGTCGTCAACAGAATAGTAACACTTTTTCAACAAGAAGGATTTAATGCAGTTTTTAAATTTAATTGGGCTCGGGATTTGCTTGAAGTTATTTGGTAGCTTGTTAAATAATCTGACCGCTTGAAAAGAAGAACTGTGCTGTACCACCTTGATTCTTGGGATGATTGTATTGGTTACGTTTTTTCTTCGTGTGTTTTCTCTTCTCTCTCTATCCTGAACGGTTTCTGTGTTTCGTAGGAACTTTATGTAATCGCTTAATATTATTAGCAAGTACAAACAGGGAACCGTTAGTATGTTAAGCCTTTTAAAATGCTCTCGACATGATTCCGTTTGTGAGATTCTAACTATTGTTCTTATGGCCCTTTTCTGGACAACAAAAGCTTTGTGAACATTATAAGAATAGCTACCTCCCCAAAGTTTAATGCTGTATCTGAGTTTTGACTCCACCAAAGCGTAGTACACCATTTTTAACTGTTCTATCTTAAGTTGATCTCTTAATGTTCGCAATGCGTAACAAGCAGAGCTTATCGAATTTTCTATGGCATCTAATTCATTTTTCCAATTCAGTAGGAAATCTATGTGCACTCCCAGAAATTTAACGGTTTCAGCTAGTTCAATTTTTTCTTCGTTGACGAACACTTCAAGTACATCTCTATTCCCAGAGGTAGTCTTAAATAGCATCACTCTTGTCTTTCTTGCGTTTAGTTTTAGGTTGTTTACAGTAAACCACTTCGAGAATAGACACAACAGTTTGTTTATTTTACAACTCAGTTCTTCTTTATTATTTGCAGATACAATTGCGTTTGTGTCATCTGCAAAAACAACAAGTGAAGCTTCTTGGTCATTCGCTTCTATGTAGTCGAATAGATCGTTGAGAAATATGATAAAAAATATTGGTCCCAAGATTGATCCTTGGGGAACTCCTCTTGTTATTCTGACCATTTTGGATTTTATGGCTCTTTTTTCACCATTTTCTTCTATACTTATCTCCACGTATTGTGCTCGGTTTTTCAGGTAGGATTCCAGCAGTAGTATATTATCTCCACGAACTCCATAGTAATCTAATTTTTGCAGAAGGATGACATGATCCACAGTGTCGAATGCGGAACTTAGATCCAAAAATATGCCAGCTACCTTCATTTTTACATTTATTTTCTTGATTATTTCTTCAATTAACGCGTCCATTGCATCGGAGCATCCTCTACTTTTTTGGTACCCAAATTGTCTAGCGTTCAAAACATTGTTCGCATTAAGATGTTGCAACAGACGATCCTTTATAATTTTTTCAAAGATTTTAGACAATACTGGTAGCAGAGATATAGGTCTATAATTATTTGGATCTGTTTTACTACCTTTTTTGTGAACTGGTATGATTTTAGCAAGTTTTAATTGGTCAGGAAAGCAGCATTGTTGAAGGCATATATTATAAAAATGTGATAACGGTTTTGCTAATATGTCGATGTTATTTTTTATTATCGTAATGGGCATTTCATCATAGCCACATGATAGTTTAACCTTCATTTTTCTAATAATAGTTTTGATTTCTAGTGGGTTGGTAGCATCCCATTTCTTAGCATTGTCTACTCTTTTTGAATTTTCTTCAAGAAATTGTTTTGCCACATCTCGATTTTCTGGGACACTAGTACACCCCAAGTCAAACTTTTCGGAAAAAATATTTGCAATATTTTGTGCATCAGCCTCAATTTTATCTCTGATTTTCAGTAAAGGTTTAGTTATTGTTGTAATAGTTTTCTTGTTTCGATGTTTATTTACTATTTTCCAAATTTGTTTTGATTGTGATCCTGATTTACATATTTCATATTGAGTTGTTATTCTTTTTGCTTGCCTTACTACTTTACGAAAAATTCTAATGTAGGCATCGCGATATTTGATAATACTGTCATCATTTGTTATCTTATCCGTATTTGTCAGAACTCTTTTCATTTTACTCGATGTTTGTATTCCTTTAGTGACCCAGTTTAGTTTATTAATAGATTTTAGTTTAATTTTCTTCTTTTTCTTTGGGAAGCTAATATTAAAGATTGTTTCTAACTTCTTTAGAAAACAATTTACTCCGTCTGTGTCCCATGTGGCATTTATTAAATTATTTCTAAATATTTGATTTTGTTCTTCATTAAATACTCTCTGCTTAGTGAAGACCACTTCTGTAACCCCATTTAACTTATGTGATTCAATTTCTGCCTTACAAGAAATTCCAGCGTGTCCATCCGAGAGACCATTATGATCCACGTTTACATCGACAATGCAGTCTTCTGGTAGATTTGTTATGATATTATCAAGGCATGATGCTGTTGAGCCCCTCATATACTCAGTAACAATCAAACCGTGGTGAGATCCAGATAATTTAGGGAGTGTAGTAGTAACCTTTTATCGTAACTACATGTTTCGTAAATAAAAACACTAAAACAAAGATGAGGCGAAGAAATAATTGTTTATTTGATGATTTGATACCTCAGGCAATTATTAGTTTTAAAATTTAAGATATGAATACATACATTTTAGGACATAATTTGACTGAAAATTAAATTAAATTAAAAAAATATATTATTTTATTTTTCTCAAAGTTATTTACACAAACAAGGTTGAGACCCTCTTGTAAGTATAACAATACCTGTAGCAGAAGGTCTCACTCTTCCATATATTATATTTAGGTTATTTAGGTAGAAAAGGTTGTTTTCTTTTAGGTGTTAATTTATCCAACGGCACAGGTCCGAAAATTAAAATACGATTTGATAGCAGTAAGTATTTTTATCCTGTAATAAGTGTGAAAAAATCACAGTACAAATGACAATGTATTTATAAACGAGTCAGGTGCACAATAAAGTGATGACATGGTAGCCACATCCAGCACACACAGATGTATTGAGCCTCGGCCTTCGGACCGTTGTATTATAAAATGTCGATTATAGCAATTTGTACCGTGTGATGAGAGTTCAGTTGTTAGTAAACAGGAAGCCGGTGTTTTAGTCACGTCAACACATCCGGCACTGGGGTGCGGGGGTCGCGGGGCGCGGGCGGGCGATGTCACCGCCGTCGGGGTCCTGTGCTCGTCTGTGATCGCAGGTGGACCCGTGGACGACTGCAGCCCCGTGCCACGTCGCCGCGGTGTACAGCACAGACAGCGGAGGTGAAGCTCACCATTGATCACAGTTTATGGTATTTACAGGCACGCATCGGTATCGCATGCGTGGGACATGGGTTTGTACTCAGTATCGGAAAAGGCACTTCCATCCCCCCACGCACAATGGCCACCACCTGGCTAAGTGCGGAAACCGCCCTAGAAATTTTTTTTACTAAAGAATTTAATTCTGCAATCATGTTCATATACGTTACACGTAGCGTGTATTTAAAATCGTCGTCCATTGCTCACTGTCTGGTAGCTGTGAACGTTGTAATGTAACTGCATCTGTATCCCCGCGGGGGAGGGTTGTATTCACCTTGTGCCCGTGGACCGCTGCATTGTTGGGGTGGCAGCGAGTGTCTCGCGCACCAGTCACCACTCACGGAGATTAACTTCCTGCACCCTGCACTGCACCGTGCACTGCACCCTGCACTGCACCGTGCATGCGACACTGCTGCACTCACGATCCTTCACCACCTGTAACACGCATCGTTTGTTTGTGCGTTAGTCGTGAGGATCCGCTGTCACAGATGACGGCGTCGACGTGGTGGCGGTACCGAGGAGGAAGTATGTGTTGCTTGCGATGGGAGTGATCTCTAAGGAAGTGACACGGCGAGGATCATTTCGGTCGGATTGTGACGTCACGCCGCACACTATCATTGTGTTGTATGCGGGGGATGGCAGACCGACACCCGGTGTACGTGTCCTATAACCGTCGAGGCATCTAATTGAGCGCAACACGTGGTGCCTGCAGGTGTCCCTGGTCGCGTTGTAGAACGTCCTGTTACGTGTGTACACATTGTATCGCTGTAACTGTCCCATTATTAGACTCCATTTTTGTGGTTCCGTACCCAAAGGGTAACCAACGGGACCCTATTACTGAGACTTCGCTGTCCGTCTGTCAACAGACTGTTTCTCATGAACCGTGATATTTGACTTGCCATTTTCACAGATATATAAGGGATTTCCCATACAACAAACTTTTTTGCCGTTTTTGTCCAGTTTTCCTTGTACCAGAAATCGGCAGAGACAATGACAATAAAAAAGTTCTACCGACGAAAGACTTTGAAAACGTAAGTTTCATTTACCCAGCGATTGTACCTTTCCTGGTGAATCTTGTTTGAAAGAAGCTACATTCAATGTTACTGTTTGTGTCTCACAGAGGTCCTGGTGACGTGGTAGTGTACTGAACACTGAATATAGACATCGTGCCATGATCGCGCCCGGATGAGTGACGGCTGACAGTACACCACGATACTGTGCATGTGCGGCACAATACACAGATGTATTCAACAAGTGCATGCGTGCCGCCGCCAGCAGGCTTCACCGGCATTTGTCACGCGCCGCGCGGCCGACGCTGCACGCAGGGCGGGCGGGGCGGGAGGGGCGGGCGGGGTCACACGCGGGGACATGACGATTTGTCTCCAGCCCCGCGGTGACAGGCTCCTGCTGTTATTACATACAAGCATCGCAGCTGACGTCGGGACCGAGACACACAGTTTCGAAGTGACGCACGCTGGTCTTCATCCTTATACGTTGTAACATATCCTTAACCGCACCATCGACAGAAACATTGTCACTTCCCATCAGATGAGATGAAGGACGAGGGGAAATATATGTTAAAAATGTCGAAGCTGAAAGAAAATAAGTTGTATGTATCATAGGGACGGACATGCTCGTTACCGACCCGGCTGCGCTTCGGTCGAATACCAATATTTGTAAACAAACTAATTAACCTGCGCGGGAGGGGCTGTGGCTGCGGCGGGGAACGACGGTCCAATACACCCCCTCCCTCCATCCCATGCCGCCCGTCGACGTCGGTGACGTCACGTGCGCGACGTTGTACTGCGTGCACATTGTAAATGCAGCGGTGACACGGCGGCCGACACAGACTATCCGCTAGACGACAGCGTCGAGGCAGCCGCTGCCAGCGCGTTGGACCGTGTTTGTTGTGAAATGTCATCTTGTTAAAGTTGAAAATTGGATGGGTTTTAGTTTGAAAGATCTTTAGCGCAGATCGCAGCGGCTTATTAGTGGTACACGTGATATCCCCGCGGACGACAGCGATCGCTGATCCGATCCATTGTTCCGTGACTGCGGCCGGAGAGGCGTGACGACATAACGCTGATAAGTTCTGCGCACTAGCGTCCACTGATTGTATATATTTCTCATGAGTTTTCGACGAAACACAAGATGGATATCGTTTTGAATGTCTCCAGACGGTCGTGAGTAGTGAAGGCAAATCCGCTTCGAATATGCAGAGCTGTATGTTCTCTGCAGCTGTCGACAGCAGATGTGAGGGGGGTTTATTGTGAGTGGTCGTCGTAAATCCTCCAACTATTGCCATCGTGTTGGGAGCTCCGGCGCGGTGCGGTGACGTCACAGCGCACTGCTGACGACGCGGCGGTGCGATGCTGCATTGATACAGTTTGTGACGACAGTGGCTTCAAGTTACATGCTTTTGTCAGCATCCTAGGTACATGTCAGGTCTTACATGACTTGACTCCAGGTATTATTAAGCTGCCCACGTGTACGATGCACTGACTGAGCTTGATTCTCAAATGAAACGCAATCACTTTCAGTGACAAAGAACGACTAATTTATTTTAACACATCACAGATACAATAGACCACAGTAATACGTTTTGACATAACTGTCAATAGATGGCGTTACTTGTACCGTTTCTATATTTTGATACTTTCAACACTCCCACTCAAAATATAGAAAATTACAAACAAAACAAAAGTAATTCATATTTCAACAATACCTAGAGTATTTAAATGTTTGTAATGTTTAATAGGGCCTAAGCTCTTTGTGAGCAAATCTGCTGGCATATCTGATGTACACATATATTCAACACCAACAATGTTTTCAGTTATCATTTCTCTACAATAATGATATCTGACATCTATATGCTTCGTTTTATTATGAAAAACTGGGTTAGATAACAATTTCTGAGCACTCATACTATCATTGAATACAGTAATAGTATACAATTTTTGGGTAATTTCATTCTGCAAGTTCCTTAAGTAAACTACCTCTTTACATGCTTCTGAGATTGATACATACTCAGCCTCTGTGCTAGATAAAGCAATACATTTTTGTTTACTACAGCTCCAAGATATTACTGATCCTGACAAAACAAAACAATACCCAGAATATGATTTCCTATCATTGATATCATTACTCCAGTCTGCATCTACATAACCTACAATGTTATTATTGTTGCCTTTACAATATTTTAAGCCTAAATCTTTTGTTTTCTTTAAATATCTTAACACTCTCTTTGCATACTGCCAATGTTCTTCAGTATTACAATTATTAAATTGGCTTAAATAAGACACCGCATATGCTATGTCGGGTCGTGTAAGAACAGCTAAATACATTAAGCTCCCGACAAGCTGCTGATAAGGATTTTGGCTACTACCAGTAGTCTCCTTTTTACATTTTAAATTGACCTCCATAGGAGTATTTACTGGCTTACAATCAGTCATACTAAATTTAGACAATAATGAAACTATATATTTCTTCTGATTTAATGTAACAGTGCCTTTTTCCTTATTAAAATTTACAGACATTCCTAAACATTCCTTAATAATACCTAAGTCTTTTAACTGGAAATTTTTACTTAACATGGTTTTAAGGTGTTCATTTTCAGCTCTATTGTTGGAAAAAACAAACATGTCATCGACATACAGAGCTACAATAGTTTTTCTATTACCAACAATTTTAATGTACAAACATGGCTCCATTTTTGACTTTATATAACCATCAACTAACATACAAGAATCTACCTTCTTATGCCAAGCCCGGGATGCCTGCTTGAGACCATATATAGCCTTTTTTAATTTAAGCACCTTACTATCATCTGAACAGGCATAACCAGCCGGTTTCTGCATATATATTGTCTCAGCCAGGTCCCCATTCAAGAAAGCGGTTTTTACATCAAGGTGAGTAACTTCTAGATTCAACTGTACTGACAATGCAAAAAGTAACCTAAGTGTTGTATGCCGCACAACAGGGGAAAAAGTTTCACTGTAGTCCACACCGTACTTTTGAGAACACCCCTTAGCTACAAGCCTAGCTCTATAACGCACATTATTTTCTGAATCACACTTCTTTTTAAGAACCCACTTGCACTTCACTATAGTTTCACCATTCGTAGGCCTATTTACCAACTCCCAAGCATCGTTGTCCTTAAAACACTGAAGTTCTTCTTTTACCGCTGACAACCACTGATCCTTTTCTTCTCCTTGTAAAGCCTCTTCTATTGACAAACCATTGGCATCATCAAACTCCTCAGGGACACACATATTAGTCAGTATGTACTTTTCTGGCTTTTTCTTTATCCTGGTAGACTTGGGACGTACCGGCAAATCAGAAGCATCTTCGTAATCACTTGGTATATAGTCTTCATCCGATAAACCTAGTGTTTCATCAGTTATTGTGGTTTCATCCGCACTGGTGACATTTTCTAAGGTTGATGCCTCCTTATCTTCTATGTCTCCCACTGAACATGAGTTTTCCTTTCTCTCACTCTCAATAATTGGGATAGTGATATCTGGATGTTTATCCTTTTCCATGACAATGACCTCTCGGCTAGTTGTGATACACTTTGTCCTTGGATTATATATCCTGTATCCTTTGATACCATCAGGATATCCGACAAGAATGTGTTTTTCAGCTTTCTTGTCCCATTTCTGACGTCTTGCCTTTGCCACATGTACCATCACACTGCTACCGAAGATCCTGAGATGGCTCACATTTGGTTTATGACCAAACCAGACTTCATATGGAGTCTTATCATTCAATGATGGAAGTACTGTTCTATTCTGTAGGTACACAGCAGTATGTGTCGCCTCTGCCCAGAACTCTTTCCCTAACTTCGCATCAAACAATAAGCATCTTGCTTTTTCCACCACAGTACGATTATTCCGTTCCGATACACCATTCTGCTCGGGTGTGTACGGATTACTTCTTTGGTGTATAATACCTTCATTCTTGAGAAATGAGTCAAATTCTTTATTGTAGTACTCACACCCATTATCGCTTCTCAAGATTTTAATTTTCTTGCTCGTTTGCTTCTCCACTTTGGCTTTATATTCTGCAAAACATCTGAGCGCTTCACTTTTATGCTTTAAGAAGTACACTGCTATCATTCGGCTGAAGTCGTCAATGAACAAGATAAAATACCTTGAGCCTCCCAACGATTCATGCTCCATTGGTCCACAAATGTCAGTGTGTACCAAACCTAGCAACTCATTGCATCTAGAACCACTTGGGAATGGCAGACGACACTGTTTGCCCTCACAGCATACAGGACAAGATGACTTATTTATGTCAACCTTTTCTTGGAGATCCATTCCTTCCACAGCAATTGACATTTTATTTTAATAAGTGCTATTGACATGGCCTAGTCTTCTGTGCCAGACATCTCCTGACACTGCTAAACTTGTCACTTCACTGTCAGCAAGTCTCACCTTGTACACTCCGTTACTGAGCACAGCCATAGCCACCATTTCATTATTTCTGTTGAACACGTTACAGCCTTCTGACGTAAATTGAACTCTGTTACCAGTCTCGATCAATTGGCTTACTGACAATAAATTTGTTGTCAATCCTGGAGCACACATAACATCTTTCACTGGTATCTCATATTCACATTGATCAGTTTTCGTCACAATATTTACGTCGCCGGAACATAATACTTGAAGTTTCTCGTTGTTTGCAACACATATCTCCCGCATATCGTGGTATGTTGCATCCTTTATCCACTTTTCATTGGTCGTCAAGTGCATACTTGCGCCAGAGTCGATGTACCAGTCGTACTTGTTGAATTGGCCACTCAAAAACACTGCACTGAATGCATTACTATGTTTACGTTGCAATTCTTTCGAATGATTACTTGAATTATCATTATTTGGGCATTGATTCTTGTAGTGACCCGTTTGTTTACACCGGTAACATTTGACATGACTTTTGGCACCACCACTGACATTGACATTTGACTTAGCTTGACTTTGCGCACCGGCTGACACATTTTTATTTTTCTTAGGTTGCCACTTCTGCGCGCCACTTGCAAATGCCCCACCAATTTCACTGGATTGAGAACCCACTTCCGTTTCCATATCCATCAGCTTGGTTCTAATGGCGTCCGTTGTAATTTGGATACCTGAATGCTCAATGGCCATGATCATCGGCATGAATTTTTCCGTCAATCCAGCTAGTAAAAGACAGCCGATCCACTCGTCACTGATTTTAAAACCTGTCCCGCTCAACTTTTGACCTGTCTCGACGATCTGCGTGACGTACGCCTGCATGGAAGCACAGTTTTCCAACCGTATTGAAATAAGGTTTCGCAAAAGAGATATTCTTCGCGAAAATCCGGAATCATCAAATAATGACTTAAGCTTGTTCCAAAGTTCTGACGATGTTTTGACTTCCTTGATATGCACGTACAAGGCGCTGTCTATAGTCATGATAAGCTTTGCCTTTGTTTTCGCATCTTCTGCAGCTTCTATCGTCATCCCAGATATTGGCCTGATGCAATGCACCATATCCTCCAGGACTAGAAAATTCTCTGCAGCGAAAACCCATTCTGAGTAATTTTCTCTGCCTTTCAGTTTGGGCACGTTGACTAGGTAATTCGATGCCATCCTCGTTAGTTAACTTACTGGATAACACGATCGATACAATTATAACTTCAATGAGTCCGAAACTTACTTCTCGACACAAAATTACTACTTTTAATAAAAGTATAGAGGTGCTCTGGGCGCATAACCTCAAATGAAACGCAATCACTTTCAGTGACAAAGAACGACTAATTTATTTTAACACATCACAGATACAATAGACCACAGTAATACGTTTTGACATAACTGTCAATAGATGGCGTTACTTGTACCATTTCTATATTTTGATACTTTCAACAGATTCTTGTTTCGTCATTGATGTACCACCACGCGGCGGCGTGTCTGGTCTGGCACCCACCACCACCGCCACCACCTCGTCATAATGCCGCCCGTACGTAGAAGGAGAAGATATAACCGCCCGCTCGAGGCGCGGGGCGCGGCGCGGCGCGGCCTCGCCAGCGGCTCCACGGAATGCGAGTCGGCTACGATCAAATCAGTGATCATGTTGATCGGTTCCTCCCCCTCCCCCCGGCGCACGGTTATTACAAATGAGTATGTTACCCACGCGCCCCCGCGCCCCCGCCCTCCGCACCGACCCCTCACACAAAAGGTAATCTAATGCAAATACCTCCGCCGATACGCAAGTTTCCCTCCGCTTCTTTATACGGGCTTATGAGACTATTTATCCATAAATATACCGTCTCTTTACGAAACGTTGCTCCGGCCAGAATCTTTGTTAATGCTTCTCTCATAACAACTTGACCTTTTGTTTTGAATTTGAGTAATGTTGATCGGTAGTGCCGCGGGCCAAGTTCGATGCGGGATAGAGTGACCCCCACGCCCGGTGACCCCGCCCCGAGGCGGGGACGGACGTGGTCAACGTTTCCGCAGTACTGCCTCATACATATTGTCACTGAGCTTCTCCAACAGGCTAGAGATAATGAAAAGAGAGGTGGATCTCCTATCTCCTTCTTGTGAGTAGCCCGGACACTTCCCGAACGAATGTGAAAGAGAGAGGTGGATGCATCTATCCCCTTTGTGTCGGATAGTGACAAAAGATAGCGTGAAAAGCTCTCGAATAAATCACATAAGGATTGAAGGCTCTCGAATGTTCCTGAAGATTCCGAAAATTGACGGTCACTGCGAAGGATCTAGAAACAACCGGGTATACATGGGCGCGGGCCGAGCTTCGACGACAGTTGAGTTCAGTTCTAAGTAAAAAGCGATCTAAAGTGAAGAATCGGAAACCGGAAGTTGTAGAACGTAAGTACGAGAACAGTCGAGTTGGAAAAGTGTTAGTGTACTAGTGTGTCACGTGGTGTCAGTAGCGACAGATCGGCGTCAGTAGTGCCAAAGGACTCTGTATGTAGAATCCAGGGACGGACTCAGTGCAGAAGACTTGGTGTGTGGAGTGAGACTGGGAGGCACACTGTTGGGATTTTGAAGATTAGTTTGTGGACCTGTGCTACCAATAAAATCCGAAACTTCGGACTCGTGTTTTTCTACAATCTACAATCGAACTTGGAAGCTCGCAACAATATTGACCCCCGAATGCAGTACACAGGCATAGACAGTGTAAGTGGCAGAAAGTGAACCAATCGAAGTGATTATTGCCTTTTGAAGCCATTCAAGCCGGATTTTAGTTCGACCCTTGAACAATTTGACTTTAAACCGCAACTTCCATTTAGAAACTAATTCATAACTATAATAAGACTCGCAAGTTGTGATGCGTCGTCTGTCTCAATGAGCAACAATGTGGCAGTGTAATGTAACAGTATAGAACAATACCAATAAAAGTATCCGAGTGACTTTGCAAAAGTCGCGCGTGACAAGCGAGCGGACAAGTTCCGCGCACGTCCCCGCCCCCCGCCCGCACACAACAACTGATTGTATTATAGTTCTTCGCAACTCGGATCTGGTGTGTTATTGCCGACACTGTCACTTTAATGGAGCTACGTGAGACGGGGGAGATATTCTCCCGTTAATTAATTTAATAATGCTCTGTTTTGATTATGTTAGAGCTGAGGGTTTACCTTTCAGACAGTACAACGTCCGTTGAACGTTGGTGAGTTGCAGCTTGCATCTCCACACACCCACACGCCCACGAGCACACACACGCTGCCTACAGCGGGATACGTACGTGTGTGTGTACGCCACGCTCACGGACGGATCATGCCTCCACAAACTTGCAGCAACTTGACGACGTACTTGTTAAAAGTTAAGAAAGCACGTCTGCGCTTGTTGCCATTACTTTTCAGCTAACAGTATAACTATTTCGTGAACTCATCTCGAGCTCGCTCCTAGTACAACTGCTTCATGTTGTACTGTATACAGTTATTAGTGTACTCGTAGTTGCTCCGCCGCGCCGATCCCAGCTGCACTAATGCTGGCAAGCGCTGGTGTCAAGTGTCACATACACCACGTGGCCTCGACACACCACACACTCGTAGATCATCCCGACTGATGATGATGGCGCAGTAGCAAGTCACCCCCGGTACGCTTGTTGTCAAATACATTTAACATAAACAGTAACTTATTACTTTAATTAAATCGATCTGCTTGTTGTCGACCTAACATATCGCTGGTGTGCTGATGGAATGCATCAAACTGTTCCGCCATGTTCAGTGCCGGTAGCGCCGCAGCCATCCCGGTACAATCTCATTCACAGACGACTTATTTCAGGAGAGTCCTGTGGAAATGTTTACATTCGTGATCGCGTCGCTTTCATTCGCAGTCAACGAATTCAGTCGGAAGTACCGGAAGGAGCGTGCAGCGCGTCCCAGCCCGCCCTGCCGCACTCTGGAGACTATATAAACAATTATTTATTAGTATATATAACTGTGTACCCGGTGCACTCACAGCAGACGGTCGTGACATCAGCGCTGCTGACACAACGAGTATCCTCCTCGATAGGAACACATACATATATTCTCGCTCGTATTATTATTCCGGAAGAGAGGTTTTTGTCCTTTACGTACCAACGGAGAGTCGGGTTGTATTGTTGCGTGGGGGTAGCTGAAGGTTCGTAAAACGACACAGGACACCGATCGAACAATTAGTTTCCGCGGGATAATTTGTGTCGCGGACAAACGCTAGTTCAGACATCCTGCGCGCAAAACTAACATCAGCACTGAATATTCTATCTCTATATCTAATATCATCTGCGGTTACCATCGTGCAACGTATGTACTTACTCGACAATGATATACTTGGTGTTTCCAATAGAACCAATCAAAAACTTCGCCATGATCATATAGCATTGTACTCGTAGGAACAAAGATAATGCTCAGCACCTGACTTGATTGCTCAATAGCCTCACCTCGCACCGAGGGTGTAGGGTGCAGGCGGGATGCACGTCGTCAGATGAATACCCGCCCCCTGTCTCTAAGCGGGCTGCATTACCATATATTTCGCATCACAGTGCATCCTCCCCGTGCAGTACAGTAGTCTCAGACGAGACGCGACGTGCTTATTGGTTCTGTGACGACATCGCAAGACAAATGAACCGCTACGTGACGCGGCGCTGCACTGTGGCTGCATGGTGGCGCCAGCTGCGGGGGCGCTACGATCATATATAAACCTCTCGTATATACGTTCCTTGATCGGACAAACCAGAAGTTCACGAAATCGATACGGTGATGCTCAAATAAACATGGCAGATTGTATTCGGATGTTTACACATTGCCGGCGAGTACTTGCTTGTTATTGTTTTAGGGAAATGAAATGTTTCTTGAGAACATTGTAAAGAGTACCGCTGTGTCTCGTCGGTCAACATAGTGGAACTATGAACCGCGCGACACTCCGTTGTGGCGAACGGTTACACTCACTCATCATGCTGAGCGCAGTTATCTCACGACGTTCACTGGTCACTTGTTGTTATCAGTGTGTAGATGTAGTGCACGGCTCCAGTGTCTAGTGGCAGTCTAGTGACTCGCTCGGGGAGTACTCGTCATGTGGAACACTCGCGCATGCGGTGAGGATTTTATCTGCGGCACTGGCTGGCGTGCGCGGCGCGGCGCAGGCGCAATCAAACAACATCGTTATCATAAAGCATTGCGGATCATTAGCAGAATGTATGCTAAGACGTTTAAGACTATTGTAATCAGAATATATATACAATTTTGTTTGTAGATCTGAAGACTGTGCTAGTACACATAAAATGATAGCAATGAAAATGTCATGACGTCACGCCTACTATAAAGTTCTCGCACAATAAGTTTGCCCCTCTGAAGTTAGCTCTCCGCAACTTCAAACATGTACAGACGGAATGTGTGTCTATTATTTTCGATAATAACTATCCCTAGATGACATACAACACTAGGACATTTCTTTCCACCCGCTAACTTGCCTCGCCTCCCATTTATACGTTAATGATTGATACTTCGTGGTCTTTAGTGACTAACTTCACAGGGGCAAACTTATTGTGCGAGTACTATACCTCTAGATATTCTAGATGCTACTGACTGATCAAAAACATAACAACATAACATCTAAAATGGTGGTCACTCATTGGCGGTGATATGGACGTAGGTGGAGTGGAGTGAGGTGGGGAGGTGTGAAGTGTGAAGTCTTATCAAATAATTGGTTGTGGAGTGTTCTTGCGCAGGTTTAACGAGTTTGCAAGCAATCGCCGGCGGCCAGTTTGGCGCGGGTGTAGCGCGGGATTAGTGATAACAATAAGGCGTCCTGGGCTCCCTCCGCCGCTGGCTGCGCGGGGAGGCGGGGCGCGGAGGCACGAGGATGCAGCAACGAAGCGGATGTTAGTGTATCCATGCGTGTCTCAGCTTTTTCATGCACATCTACTTGTAACGAGTTCCATTACTCTCCCTGTAAGTGTCGCTGCAGTGCTCGTGGCTTCATTACGTAGACAGACGTCCTACTAGAGATGCAAGTACACGCGGATGTGAATATGTACCCGGTCATACTGATGCTACTCTAATAGTTGTATGTCTCAAAAGTACAGAGCGACGACATAAACAAATATTGAAGCATAGATCGATGTAACACTCTAATTACTCTTAATTAATATTTAATCGGTCGGTGTGGTGGGATGGATCGGGCGATCCGTCGTCGGAGATGGGTCCGGTACATGACATAAATAATATTGTTTAGGTGCACGGGGCGCGGTGCGGGCGTGGAAGTCCACGCTTGGACTAACACGACTGTTGTCCAAAACCTCCTCTCACACACTCCCCCCGCTGCAGGCTGCTCCAGGGACAGTTCAGCCTTACAACACACTTCCATTATTATTATGTAATATATTAACCCGAACAAGCCGGGTTCCGAACAGGCTTCAGCGCCGAAGACTGAGGAGTATAATCGGCCATTATTAGGCGTTTGTGGACTACGAGAAAGCCTTTGATTCAATCGAGACTTGGGCAGTTCTTCAGTCTCTCCAAAGGTGCCACATTGACTATCGCTATATCGAAGTGTTGAAATGTTTATACAATAAAGCCACGATGTTCATGATTCATTCATACTTTACATTTCAATTAAATTCATCTGAATATTCTAATACATTATTCAAAAATCTTTATCACTTCCATCATTTTATTATAATTGTTCATGTCACTTCACTAATCCTATAGGTCATGCTATTGTATGGCAAAGGACTCCCCTCTCTTTGTCGTCATATCCTTATTTATAGCTAGGCGCGTCCAGAGCGCGCCGAGTCCGTCGAACCTCTCTAGATCGTCGTGCCGCTGGAGTCTCGGTCGCCCAGCTGGGCGGGCGGCGCAGCGCGGGCACCACACTGCTCTCTCTCGTCCAGCGTGAGTCGGAGGCGCTCATCAGGTGTCCAGCACATTTCCACTTCAGCTTCATAGCGTGTCGAATTGCGTCGCTTGCATTGGTTACAAAACCAATGCACACTTCCATTACTATGTTAAATCTGATTGTAAACAATACTCAATCAGTCCCGCTCCCCAGCAGCACCGCCCGCCCGCCCACGAGCCACAGATTGATCCATTGTTCACTTATAAAGACGGTTAACCCTACTGTCTACTTTTTTAGTATAAAAGTTCACTTTTAGAGAATTTTTCTCCTAGCCAATTACGCAAATTTCTCCGTCTCTTTTACTTGGAAATTTATTAGGAACTTGGACCGTCATTCTGTGGTAATGGGTGTCGGGCGGGAACTGATTACTGATCGTCAGACAACTGTTGTGAAGTGTGCGGAGCGGCGCCAGAGATAATTACGAATGATTTTACTGATAACACATCGATACGTTCGTTTTAGTAAAATGAAATACACACATCGGTTCTTTTAGGTAATTACGCGCAGATTTACTGTTGAGAGCGGGACTCCCAACCCAAATATATCGCCACGAAGAACGGGATAATGGAGGCACGGGGGGCGCGTGGGGCGCGTGGCGCTCTGCTGCCCTGTCACCTGGCACAGACATTCTAAACCTGAATCCACACGGCTTGTAATGATGACAAGTTAATCAAACCGACAACATCAGATAACGTTCAACAACTCTTTATAAATAACGTTTATGAAGTGCTCTCTCCTGCCCCGGCGAGATAGCGGCACGCTGTCCGTGCCTCCAGGCAGCAGCTCCCGGCGGCACTCCTCAGGTACCCCACGGCTCTCAACGCAACAAAGCGCCGCCACGTGAGCGAGCAGCCTCGAGGCCGAACAGGCGATAACCTTTTGTTAAGAATTTCCCCCGGCAGAGGAATATAAGCATTTTCTTCATAAATAAAAATTGGGACGGGCTCGCGAGGTGCGCCCTTAAAATTTTACGATGTAGTGAAGTGTAGACGCCGGTGTGCGAGGAAGGGCTTCCGGGGGTGGGGGTAAGGGGAGGGGGAGGGGAGGTTGTGGCGTGCTAGTGATGCTGGCAGACCTAGACACCAACTCGGTCGCAGCTTCCTGAGAGACGATTGTCACCTCGCACGACGCAGTTAAATCATAAATATTGTACGACGACCGACCGTTACGACCGTTTGAAAGCTCATCAAGTTGACCCACGACCCCGCCGCCCGACGCGGCATAGAATGTGGATATGTTTTCATAAGCAACACGTAAGTTTTTGATACGTAAATTCAATTAGTTTAAAATCTCCGATGTCGCCGTCGGATAAGCTTACATCACTGAAATTTGTCGTTTTGCGTGTCGGCCACGGTTGACAATAGTGTGTGTCTGAGTCAGGACGCCGCGCCCGCCGCCCCCCGGCACCCCGGACGACGACGATGCTCTACGCGGGAATATTACAGAATTAAAATGTCCCCGCCTGCTTTATTACTTTTTTATAGTTTGTCAGGAAGTGTTTTATGTTGGTAGTTGATTTAGAGAGGTGCTTGTACCGACGCCATGTCTCCCTGAGTGCGGGACACGTCTACCATAGTGCATCTCGCATATGTATAATAGTTATCGTAGCACAATCTATCCCAATGTTTCTCGGGTTCGATTCCCACCTACCGAGTTGCCTGCCGGTACTCGGTTTTGTTGTTGGTAGAGATTTTCCAGCAGCCAGCTGCAACCGTGTATTACCTAGGGTATGATAGGTAACAAAGCTACGATGTAATTACCTGAAAGATGCTGAAGGACTCTGTGTGAACACGCTTTCCACACCTTATTGTGACTGATGAAGGACGCGTCCGCAGTCCCGCGTGCGGGGGAGCAGGGGAGCGTGGGTGGTGTGCTCTCTGTCTATTACAACTGCGTGTACTGCACACACGGACCCGTGGCGTGACGTCACCCACCGCGACCACAGTACCGTACGTACCCCCGTGAAGCCGTTCCGAGCTTGAGTTTGTAATATCTGCAGTTGTATCTGCTCTGGCGCGGGGCTCCGGCACGGTAATACCCTCAGACCAGGCACAAAGGTGCTAAGCCGTGCGCTTTATTAAAAATTTGGAAACAAAGGCTCGCCGGCTCACATAATTTATCGCTAATCCGAGGCGCGGCGCTGCACGCCGGCGCCGGCCGCGGGGCGAACACTAGTCCGTGATAACGAGGTTTATCCCCGGAGCGGCGGTAAACTTTATTTATCGCGCATTGTTGCAGGTGATCGATGCGGCGCTAGGCCGGAGCCCGAGCCCGTGACGTCACTACAGACGATAGGGGCATCTATGCTGGCGTATGCGGCACGAGGTGCGGGGGAACACCAGAGCTGTAATAGCGACTCGACCAGTAGATCCGCCTCCAAGATAATTGTCAGAGACAACATCGGCCTTATTCAAACTGTACATTTACTACAACACAAACCTTCCAAACTAAGTTCGGTGGGTGACGCACTCTGTCTGGTCCACAGCCCGTGAGCTGTGTGTGTCTCTCTCTCGCTGGGTAGCTGACTATCGTCTACGTCACACTTCAGTAACACACACTCTACTCGTAGGTTATTGGTCTAGACGTCTTTTTCATGTATCTTTGTCTGATTGTCTCCGGGTGTTATTGTGTGCAAGGACTCGTTCATCGAGCCACTAGACGAGCACTGTCCCATGCCATTGGTAGCTGTAGCTAGGTACATGGCAAGCGTGCTCGCCTATAAGCTTCAATGTATTGAGGCTCATAATAATTAGAATTATTTTGGTTATTAGAACATAGACTTTGATACTGATAACTATACTTTTACGATACAATTTGAACACAGTTAGCAGCACGTTTCTACGTAAACCTTTGAAGCTTAACTTAATGAGCAGAGCCTATGTACGTCGCGTCGTCTTATGCTGACAGATGTGACCGCGAGGACAGAGCGACGCGCCACCCGCCCCGCACCCGCCCCGCACCCCCCAGCTTGTGCTGACTGGATAAACTGTTTCCAAGTTAAACCTCTTATTGTGTGATAACAGTCCTCTGTACTCACGAGACCTGTCTGCACATTTATATTTACGGCGGGGGACGGAGGGAGCGTGCGCACAAGTTTCGTTTCCCCATTACGTTTTCGGCAGCTTTATTTGGCAAGTGGAGAACACCCAGCGCCGCTGACGTGTCATTCGGACTGGTGGTAGAGAGGTGCAGGACGCGCGGTGGCCCATCGATGACCTCTCACGTTTATAATAACGGTTAGGTTATTGGTTTTTTATGTGCATGCCCCGGTCCACGAGTCAGTTGATACCACCATCTCTCTTGCTATCACGATACCGACATCGCCACACCGAGAATGTTCTTTATATGCACGACATAATTTAGCTGAAACAACCTATAGGGGTGTTCCCTGGCACGCGCTGCTCTGGCTACTCTACAATACGTACGAGTATGTTATCGTTGCCTGTCTTACATTACACACTATATATCTACGTGACGTTCACACACACACACACACTTACACACACAGCGGTCGTCCGCGCGCTGCGTGCCTAGTTATTACATCACGATATATCAATATATTAAATTATCGAGGCATCCGTCAACATACGGGACAATTCCTATTCAAAACGCGGGACAATTGTGTGGAGAGGACGGAGGGAAGGTCCTCACAACGCGAGCCTGTACTAGTTTTGTGTGAACATACACAAGCAGCGACATACATCAATTACTTAACAACTATTCGCGAGTTGTGTGCTGTGCACGCCGCCCGCCCACGCCGCCCGCGCCGCCCGCCCTGAGCGGACTTCAGTCACAGTTATATTGTCACCTGCGCCCGGCGATTCAGTCACGTTTCTTTTGAGCTAAAAATTGTACTTTCGATAATTTAATCAGAACCAAAAATCATTGCGAGTATTTCATTTTTTCAAATGTCCATCAAGTGTGCGATGACCCCCCAGAAGACACAAACAGAAGTGTTCTATCTTGGTACCGACATATGAACATATACATGACAATGTTCAAACTGTATTTGCATCTGAATTCAGTTTGGCCTTTGCTTCTTTTGCGATACGCATTAAAACTACTAAACACGGATAGCGCTGTTGAGTGCCCCGATGGTACAGTCCCGTGGACCTGTACAGTTGTATGTAGACTATACTTATATATTCGTGTTCTCTATAATGTACGAGCCTTGTACGAACAAGTTACGAGGACAAAATCTAGTTTATAGTTAGTGTTAGACCGCACCTCTGCCGCTAAACTTAAGCACTAAATTCTCTCCACAGCAAAATTTTTAAACCTGATTAAGAAAAGCTATGAAGTTTGAGTTAGACTCGTGTTCCTAGAGTCACCTCCCACCGCCCAGCTCCGCGGGAGATATACTGCTCATTACCTGTGCCTGGGGGCCTGGGGGCCTGCCGCTGCCGGGGTAACGTCGGGTGATAAACATTGTCTTACAAACACGTACATCATGTATATCTGACCCGCACACGCAGGAGCCGCTCACTTGACTTGACCTGCTGGCGTCGTCGCCCTCTAGTGAATACCTGCACGTCGTGCGCGATGGCTCTTGTGTTCTAGGACAGTAGTAGTATAATACCGAGTCAGTGTGTGTCGTGAAGGAGGCCGTATTCATTCAATTACTACATACTAGAGCTTCTACTAGAGCTTCCCGGGAACGCATTACCAATGATACAATTCAATGAATGCTATATCTCTAAAGGGTATTTCAAAATAATAAATTATCATAAAGGTTTTCTCAAATATATATGTAAGTAGGGTCGGAACGTTGGAAGGGAGCACATTTCAGACCGCTTTGGGGCGTTGTAAATCTCACGCTCTCAGGGAGGATGGCAACGAGTAAAACTTCAAATGATTGCAAGGACCTCAGCTTGATTTAAACACAGGTCATTGAGAATATTTCTCTGATTCTACAGATATACAGACGTACGTTTAAGCATAGGTTTCTATCTGCCTACCTACAAATTTTGATAAAACAGTAAACTGAAACAAAATAAATCTTGTTGGTGCCCTGCTCTGTACTTGGACGGGGAATATGTCACAAGCTATGCAGTTCTCTGTCTTGAACAACAACCCCCGGTGTGTTCTGTGCACCCGACGCGCGCTAGCGTCGGAAGCCACTCATGCACTCATGTCCCAGTGCAGGGAATGAATCGTATTGGCCCCAGGCTAGGATGCAACATGTGCCAGACCCCAGGCGTGGTCTGTAGACGGTAGTCACGTGGTGTCCCGTCAGTCGCCAACAAACACGCAATGATCACGATATTTATACGCGAAGAGTGGTACGAGTGCGCGGGGTGAGGGGAAATGGAAAGGCAATGGTGCGACGAGGACGCGAACGTCTCCGGGACGAGGGGTGCGGGGTGCGGGGGTGTAAGTGTTCTGCCTCGTTGACATGCAGATGATCAGCATTTGTGATCACTCACCAGTGTGCGCAGGCGGGTCCTGCTCGCACGTCGTGTGTATCTATGAAACTGTGTACTACGAGTATGTCACACTCACTCGCACTTGATATTAAGTGTATCAAGTGAAATGTCAAATTTGAGCATCCTCCAGCAACCTTCTTCGAGATAAATCGAAATTGCTGTACTGGAAGGGGGTTGCAGGACGTTTTTATTTTTTTACAATCCCGCGACGATATTGCAACAACAAACCTCCCAACGCCCACCCCTGCACCTGTTGCACGGGCCGTTACAAATTCCCTGACATTGTATGAGATGCAGGCGTTTGTATTATAATTAATGTTGCTGTGGGTTTTTCATTATTGTTGCGTCTTAGAAAATAAATAACAAGCATGTCGAGGTATGGGACGAAAACGTAAGTGCAGGGGAAATTTAAATATCAGATGTTAATAGAATTGCACGTCGTTCGATAAGCCGTAGTTTGGCTGACAGTGTTCACAATGACACTGTTCTGTTCATGTCATGTCCTGCAGTTGCATGTGACGTAAATACAGGCGTCACAACAATGTGAACGTTGTCCAGTCTCCCTCCGTGCGCCAGGTATATACATACAGCTGCACACCATTGCGATTGTTGCACAGGTGTACATACAGCATATGTCTCGTCAGCAATGGACGTGGCGTTAACTCCATCACGCTCAGACGCCGGCACCGTGTCACGACCTCACATAGTTTAATGAAGGCTCCAATGAGACGATAACATTCCTGCTCCCGCGACTGCTACTGCCGCCCGGCGATACGACGCGACGTCACTCCAACAAATTAAACTATCCAGCTAGAGTGAGAGCACCATAGCGAGATAAATGCATTGCTGGATAACATTACTATGTTTATATGAGTAGTGAGTGCGGGGTGCGGGGTGCGGGGTGCGGTCTCTACTGTGTCCCACTGTCTCTCGGTGTGTCTGTTGTGTCTGCCCTCCGCTCCAACTCATCGAAATGTTAATTATGTTGCGAGCACACTCTGCGGGCAGCCCTCAATGCAGTAAATAGAGTCGTCGATACAAATAAACACTTAAAATATAAAGTAATTGTAATATGAGCGAGGGAGTGTAGGCAGCGTGTTGCTGGAAGCGCCTGCACTCGCCCCAGCAACGGACGGTTGTGAATTATACTCGGTCAGTTGTCATCTACGGTAAGGATATTCTTTTTGCAATGCTGCAGACGATGAGCGACCAAGTTGCGATGGCTCTCTGCTGCACTAGACGGTAGCTAGCAGAGGACCCCGCGCCGCGGCGCCGCGGGACACGGCACACGGGGGAACTTGTCTTTACACCGGCAGACATTTACAAATTCAATCTGTAACACATAATGTGATTGAGAGAGGGTAAGAGGTGTCGCGGGCGCGGACGGTCGCGGCGCAGCTGATTACACGGGACAGGTCACTGGGGCCCGACGACGGACACACGATCCGGCACGACGGCGACACGACGATCGCGTGACGTTAACATGCAAGGAGCGACCTCCATTTGAATAACTTAATGAAGTGTACGAGGGAACTAAGCTCCTGATAACAGCCCGTCACGACCCACTCTCGCAAATTAGGGACTTTGTGTGAGCGTCCTTTGTTACTGGACAGATTGTATTCCTCCGACAACGCCGACGCCGACGCCGACGCCGACGCCGGGCACGCAGGGAGATGATCACGATATGGTATTGTATGTTACACGTAATTAAATGCGTCCGTTCTCAGGTTCACATAGCGTGGCTGTTCACTCGACATCGCTTGAGATGAAGAACAAGTGTAAGATTGGTCATTAAAAGTAACTGGAAACCTGTGCGCGCTGCAGGTGTATGCGTGTAGCGTTTGTTTCGTTTTCAAATATGGATATTTCTTTTCCATCCTACTTCCTTTGGGAACCTTTTACCGCCAACGTTACAATTCTGTCTGAAAGTAGGAAATAAATCTGAAGGGTTTGAATAGAGAACCCTATTTGTAATTGGTCGATGTTCGTATTGAATGGCGACCCTTCCATTCCGGTCGTTTAGCTCGGTCGTCGGTCGTCGGCCCGCCGTGACGTCACGCACCAATCTGCATAATGTAATTACAGGCATCCCCAGAGTCTGAAGGATTAAACCCTTCATGAAATATTATTGAAATTTATCTCCGGCGAGATGGGCCCGAGCTGGTTTACAGAATTTAAAAGAAAAGCCAGCAGTTAGTGAGTAGAAGCCGTGAAGTAAACACACACTTATAGTCCCAAAATGTATATAGCGTGGGGGCGGAGGCCTGCCTGCCTCGGGACACGCGGGCTGGTCCGACTACACTACAGTCGCACATATCCTTCTGTATGTATTTTTCCTTTTACGCAAACATCTCGGCACGTCACCAGCTGTAATGGCAGCTCCGGCCATGACGACTTGTGTAGCGCAGGTTGCGACAAAGGGAGTATTGCAACTCTATCGGCGGGTATAACATTGCACGCTGGCACCGCGCCGCCGTCGCCCGACGCACACAATGCTGCGGTGTGCGCCCCAGTATGTATAAAGGAAATATTAACCTTTTGACGGAGGCAAGTGAGAGACCGCTGGCATTGCTTGAGTCGACAGTAAGCTAGCTGCATGTTGATGTGGGTCGGTTGCTTTGCGTTACGAGCGTTTGAGAATGCTGTGTGTGTGTGTGTGAATCGCGGGGCTCGCTCGTGTCGTCACTCGCAGACGACAATAAAGCAACTGGTCTCGTGTGTGTCGTCCCCCTCACCCCCGCTCACCGCTCGCTCATCTCCGGCAGACGCGTCGCGAGCACGGACCGAGCATAAATCCCGCCTCGCACACTTGACGTGGGGCCGGCCGGTCATAAACACAACTACGCCATCCATGACCCGCTCAACCTCGGAGACGTATGTTTGTCCGCAGTCGTCGTGCCCTCGACGTACACAATTATTTTATAACATCTTTGCATTACTGTACTATCTACATACTTTTATTTATTTATTACGGTTTGACAATATGACTACAAATTGCACCTATAGAACAAAGCACTTGACAATAGACTAAAAGTGGTGCGAGACTATATCCTCACAAATAAGAAAAATACCCGCGCCCTAGTGTAGGATATTAGTTGTTTCTATTTAATTTAATGCAAACATTGCATACATACGAGTATGTCCTAGACTAATTGACAAGTATGAAATGTAAGTTTATGACAATCGTGTGTCGCCGTGACCGCCGGACCGGACACCGCCCCGCGACCAGTCGACGTGGATATTAATAATAATAAGTTGAAATTTCATTTTGTACAAGTCAACGCTGGCGCACGTTATTCAGCGCACGTGCACCTGACGAGCTTTGTTCCTGATCGCATTGTGTCCACATCCGCTAGTTTTTGTATTGTACTAATTGTGTAACATCTTTTGTTTCAGGTAATCACCGAGCGCACCGCGTGCGTGGCGCTGCTGGCGGTGCTCGCGTTGGTGCCGGGAAACATGCAACTCAATCAATGCAATCATTGAAGCACACGACATTACGCCCTTATTAAATAAAAACATATTTACTATTTAAAGTAAACTAAAAAAGATTGAAGCAATCCCATTAAAATAAACAATTGTCCCTCATTCGTTTAAAACAAATTGTAACACGCGTTCAACATTTCTATTATACTACGTCGCGGTGCAAATACAAAATCCTACGCTAGCTAAGTGAAAAATTTAAACAAAGTCGTTAGTTTACAAAAAAAAAGCTCGATTAATGAGACCCTCGCGGCAACGAGGTTGTGTCAACACAATTCCACAATGTCAACTATTCGCGATCGCGCGGCAAATGACAGACGCACGTCCGGCGTCGGTGGACAGTGTCGCCGCCCCGCGCCGCCCCGCGCCGCCCCGCGCCGCCCCGGACCAACGTGGAAGCTGTAGGACACGACTGTAATACTTGACGAGTTTCCAAAGTAGAGACACTACGCCGGCCGCCCCGCGCCGCCCCGCGCCGCCCCGCGTCCCCCGCGCCGGCTTACAGTAACATTTCATTAATGCGATCGCTGAAAAGTGTGTAATGGCACGATTCCCGACAGAGTAGAGCAGAGCCCGACATTAAATATTAAACAGGAGCGGGGCGTGAGGTGAAGCTGGGATCTGTGTCGGGACGACGCCGGCGCGGCGCGAGGAGCATGGCCGACATGCACTGACAACAGTACATGCCCTTAGTAAATAATAACAAGACTGATACAGCACCGACCGATCGTAGAACATTGGTCCGAGTGTATGAATGCCAGACGTAGCAAGTAATGTTAGCAAAATGAAGTGCGACAGTGGAACAGTGGTCGCAGCAAGAGAACAAAAGCCCGCAACGTACGTACGTATGTGCCACGTGCAAAGCGCGCGCAGCACGCGCCCGTCCCACTGTACTGTAGCACGCGCACAGCACATGTCCAACGTTCCGCCACCATGTAGCCTCGTGTGGTTGCAGGGCGCGCGCGCCCAGGCAGCGACAGCGTCAAGCCCAGGCTGATACCCAAGGCATATCTCAAAAAGTTGCGCTTCAAAGGTACGTCCGCTTGCTTCGTAGCGTGGGATGTGCTGCGGAGCCCGTGCAGTGGTGTGGTACTCGTAGCGGAGCCGCGGCCGCCAGGGGAGCACATTGTACACGGTGCAATCGTAGCCGACAATGTGAGCTCGTGGCAGACGATGTTCTCTCTTCTGGTAGTTCTTTAGTCCTCTTGTGGTGTTCTTTGTGGTCGACTAGAATTCGTAATAACTGTGTAGTGCTGGTCGAGCGCATCTCAATGCACGACAGGTTCTAGTGCG
The DNA here is from genome assembly GCA_910589575.2 of Carcina quercana. Taxonomy (NCBI): domain Eukaryota; kingdom Metazoa; phylum Arthropoda; class Insecta; order Lepidoptera; family Depressariidae; genus Carcina; species Carcina quercana. Next base: position 16,081,987 of record OU342435.1, read on the forward strand.
GTGTCCCGCTGTCCTCCCGACGTTGAACGCCCAAGTCCGCCCCTGCCCCTCACGACCGTATCCTAAACTTGCCACTTGTCCCCCTCGCCCACCGGCACGTCACCTGACGCACCTGCAACATTCAACTAGTAAATATTGTATGAAGATTGTGCTCGCTGAATGTTGCATGAGGTGTTACATACTTTCTCGGGGTTTCTAAGCTTGCATTGTTGTAGAATTATTGGGATGTTTTATTGTGTACTGTTTGGTTTGATTTTTATTTCAATGTAATGCTTTCCATATTCAGGTGAGTACAGCTTACTGGGTAGTACATGTTTTAATCTGTTTAGTACAAGTGATCTACTCAACGCATACTCCAACACGTCACGTTCATATTGGTACTTTTAAGTGACATTTCTCTTACACACACACACAAACTCTCGATACACACAATACCATCAGTTCATAGTGAGTGTGACATGGTAGATATTGGGTAGATACAACACCAGTTGTTGATAACATAAAACCGTCTACGCCGCTACGGCCGTCGTAGCGTGTGCTACGCCCGTGCGTAGCGGCGTAGACGTGCTACGCGTACTACCGACTGCGATCGTCGCATCGGAGTTGCGAGTATTCAGGATGTTACTCAGTTACCTAGTATACAGTTTTACCTGTTGTGACACTTACATTAATTCATACCACGACGAGGTGTAATGTGTATTTATCTACCGCGTGTCTCCATAACGTGAGGGATCACCTATTACTGCCACCGTAATATACTCCTTCTTTTGTACATTCTCACGTCGATAAATAGTGTCGGTTATCGTGGCACAATGCCAGTTACAACCCCGAGGGGGCTGCAGGGGGGCTGCAGGGGGGCTGCAGGCGAGCCGTAGGAGGGCACGTGAGCAAAGGTAGACATGATCATGATTAACGATTACTTTGTCAATGTATTCGTGTTTTTGCAGTTAACTATACTAATTACTGAGGGAATTACTACATTAGGGAATGAAATTATTATTTTTGTGAAACATGCTGCCATAAAATTAACAATCAACAAAATTAATCGATTTAATTTGATGGTAAGTGACAATAAGGTAGTTGGATGGAAAGCCGGCTCACTGAGAAGCCTCGTGCTAGCTAATGCGAGCCTGACGCTGCTATCTCTCACTCCAGAACTCAACAGTGTTATTAACACTGTCGGCAGTCTTAGGGGACATGGTGATGGTAGGTGGGCAGCCAGGAGGACATAGAAAATAGAAAATCGGAGCAAACCGAGCCGCTGGGAACCGCCCCCGGCCCTCCCTGGACTGCGAGCCCAAGCGTGTAGCCAGTAGGACACTTCACGCAGTCGTCAGTTTGTACGTTGTGATATGAACTATGGTAGTCACCACGCTTGGCGTGGCCGTGGCCCAGGGCTGCTCGCTTCACCTCCACCAGCCTTCACCCGACGATCCTCAATTACTACAGTTGTCGCGAGTCTGTCACTCTCTCGCGCGGCACCCGGCCGCCCTCTCCGTCACACTCACCAGGACGACTCCGGTAACGAAATTTAAAAACAATCCCGCGAGACGCCGAGTGCAATTTATTTTGTTGTCTACGAGATTGTTACACTGCCGCGTGTGGGCGCGCGCGGCAGCGAGCGCGGCAGCGAGCATTGTGAACGTCATTCATTCAGTCCCTCGGGATAACCTTCTTAATGTAGACCTGCTGGTTTGTAAACGATGTGAGGGCGATTCAACGTTACACACACACGTGCGGGTGCGCTAGTGGTAGACGAACGTAGACAAGTGCACGAACAACAAACATACCCAGTGCCGGCGCCTGCTCGGCGGGGCCCGACCCACCACACTAGTGTCATTACTGAGCTGCGAACCTTGAGTCATCAGCCGGGAGCCGTCTACTCCGGAACATAGTCATCGCCCATGTACATGTACATCGCCATGTGTATGACACTTGTCAATTCATATTATCTTATAAATAAACATATATAGCGTACATAGCGGTGCGCACTGTGGCCCGCGCGGGGCTCCGATACGGAGAATTGAAAGCCTGCGCACCGCTGACGTCGCAACACCGGATTATGGCTGTTAGAGATGTGCCTCGTATTGTTGTACAGGAATACCGGCAGTTCCCTGCGAGAAGGTATTTTAAGGAGAAAAGAATAGGATTAATTTTAAGGAAAAAAAATACGTATGTAACTATGTATGAATCTGTCTGTAGAAGGACGCGTCACGCCCCCAGGCTGAGTTACACAACAAGACCATGTTCATCACACAGAAAGAACACAAAGCGTTAAACAGTTCCTCGCGCGAGTGCAAACAGCTTCCGAATCCTCACACTACCACCACTTGTACCGACGTCTGTCGCCTCCTTGTAGCCCGCATGTAGCCTGCCGCGCGCCCGCCCGCGCGTGCACACGGAAGTGGTTACAACGCTTCCGGCAGCATGGTGTCAGCTGAGGTCGGGTCGCCGCTGGGGGCGGACGTGTTTCACCCCGACATCAGGAAACACGAGACACCTAGGAGCGATTTATTTAAGTACAGAGCATGCTCAAATTAGTATCTTTATAAGAGCGCGTTGGCTCTAAGCCAGAATTGAAGCGACAGGCAACTTGATCGTGGCTTAGCTTAAGCTCAGAATATTAGAAACATTCTGTAAACCTTCCTCTCGAGGTCTGTCGTAATCCGGAGGGCTACAGAGCTCAACAGGTGGGATCCGATTCTCGACACCTGCGAGATATCGCGCCTCTCCAGGAGATTATTTATTTGGGTCTCGCTATTCGTGTTTTTGATGTTCTGAAATCTCTGAATGCGACGGACAATAGATAAGAGACGGTAAATAAAGATCATTCCAGTGAATTCTACATCTATGTTTATATAGTTACATGAGTCCAATAATATGGTACATTGTTCACCGAGGGAAGAAAATGACTGATTATCAACAAGGGTGGCACATGGCACGAAGCTCAGCCGAAGGTGTCAATGTACACGAGATGTGAATTTTCAAAAACAGAATGTATCTAATGAAATGACGTATATTGTACATCGTTTTCAAATAAGTAAGGAAGCATATGTAAAATAAAGATTTAAATATAATAATTAAACAAGTTATAAACACAATATTCTCGTGTGAGGCAGTGTGCAGGCGAGGGGGTTCCCCGCGTAGGATAATTTCCACCCACGTTCATAAAACGAGATTACAATAGATAAGGTGGATCCACGCCGTGTGTCCGCCACCGTCGCGGAGACGATCCTTAGCTCCGTGTTGGAGCACGTACATACACTTTACTCTCTAGGCGACAGTCTTGTGTGCGTATATGACCGTCACAGGCGGTCGAGGGAACGATTCGTCTCGGACGTAGTTACTCTGTAGATCTTACACAGATATTGTGAATGAATTTATTGCGTTGTTGTTAGATGTGCATTACAACTGCCAGTGCAGTAACAGCCTGCATAGAGGAGGTCATGTTGGTTGGTAGTATCCGTAATATCGTTAGAAGAGATACACGCGCGCGGGACAAGGACAGCGTGCGAGCTGCGCTCTGTCGGAGCAAGAAGTTAGTGTATTAGTTGCGATTCAATTTAAAACATATTCGTTTGCTAGAAACCATCTTCTAGTTGCAGCTTTAGATCGATTGTAATTCGGTACTCGAGCTGCAAAGGTCATCGCGTATCACAGAACATTGTATTGAAATACGGGGGCACATAAACCTTGTTGCTCTTTAGCCAAGTTTAACTGTCCTCACATGATTTCTCGTTAGTGCAGCTCCCGCCGCGCTGCACTTGCCAGCATTCACTGCGCTTCTTGTGTTTGTATTTATATCGTAGGAACGGTCGGCTACAGTCGGAGCATTGTACAACAAGCGATGGTGGGATTTCTTCATATTTACGATATACTTTCCGTCAATCTATTTAGACTAGTCACTTGTCTCTTTTTTAGAACATACGAGTTCCTGTAAAGTACGAGTACATGTTAGTACAAACACGGCTTCCTCTCCTAGTGCACGGTGTGCGTGTGTGCGTGTGTGTGCGCGCGCATTCATTACCGTTTTGTTCGACGCGTGCGCACTGTTGCATTTATGTGCTCTTTGTCAATCAGTAAAGACAGTCGCAGATCAATAAAAGAAAGAAATAACAAAGTGAAATGATTGCACAACACAAACAACCATCACCAAGTTTACCATGACGTGAACATTAGTGCAGAAGCCAACTCCTGCAACGGTGGCCCTGCCTATCACCTTGGTTGCTGAACCAACTCAACTGATGAAACTTCACGATCCCCCCTATCCCCTCCTCCCCTGCCATTGATTGATTGTATGTGTTCTGTGTTGTCAGGGGACACGGTATGCCCGAGCGGCATGTTCCGGTGCCCCGAGGGCAAGTGCATCCCGGCGCTGTGGGTGTGCAACTACCAGCGGGACTGCGACAAGGGGGAGGACGAGTTCCAAGCGTGTCGTGAGTATCACACATCTCTATACCTCTACTCCTACCTCTATCACACACCTGCTCACCAACACAACAATACCTCACACGTATACCCCCCTTTTTTAAACAAGTTGGCCTTCGCTGCGCATATCGGAGAGCTTTGGGTCCCCTAGCGCTGTGCATTTCGCACATCCTGGGCTGATGTGCCAGCCCTCTCACTTTTCACACCCCCTGTACACCTACACATCCTCCCTCCTGTACTGTAACTGCATAACAACACACTCACCCCTATATACACACTTGCTTATTTTTCTACAGCTTATTTTGTGACATTGTGGTGCGTTATACAACATGGCAATCAAATACACTCGCAGCAGCAGCTAGTTCCCCAGTACAATGTGAACACTGCTGGGCGAGCACGCTTCCAGCTGCCAGACGCATAGTTATTTACAATAGTGACAAAAATAAAAAAAAATATATTTGTGGTGTAAAAATATACTTGAACACCCGGTGAGAACATAAGGGGGTGTACTCCATCGAACAACTTTGTGAGATATTGTTTTGTATGATTTACGAGTATTAGAAGCCGCCATCTTAGAGAAGAAGAAGTGGGAGCTCAGTTGAGTAGAGTCGTTGAACAACCGAGGTCTGGGTTCGATCCTGGCTTCTACCAATGAGTTCCAATTTGTTATTTAGAATGTATGTACGAATGATAAAAATCATTACCATTGGATTTTCGGTGAAGGAAAACATCGTGAGGAAACCTGCACACTCCTGAGAAGAAATTCAAAGGTGTGTGTGAAGTCTACCAATCCGCACTGTTCCCATTCCCATTACCAACAATATATTGAATTTGAACGTTGGTAGAGGCTTGGTGACGCACCTGCTAGGAGCGGTGTCGCCTGCTGTCGATGAGTTGTTGTTTGTCGCGCTGGTGTGTGACGCTCGCTGTGTGGTTTCAGCGCCGCCGGAGTGCGAGGCGGGCCAGCTCACGTGCGGACAGTACGTGTGGAACAAGACCTACTGCATCCCCCCGCACTACCGCTGCGACATGCACGTGGACTGCGTGGACGGCACCGACGAGGCAGACTGCAGTGAGTACACGCACAGTTACAATTACCTTCGTACTTTCCTTTTAATGAATGTTTGGACACGATGACGATTATAAATATCTTTAATACAATACATATAGTAATAATGCTCTTCACGGAAATAAATATCGAAACTCATTTTCACTTCACTGAAGTTTGCACGTTTGTTCGATGTAACGATGAACTCGTCGCGGATCCTCTGATGAGAGCTGACCCGCAGTTTTCGTGTTCGTGCCATGTTCGAGTCACCAACGGGCACCGTCCTCGTCCCAGCATACAGCTCATACATAAACATTTAAAAACGTAATTAAAAGTGTTCGCGCCGGCGCTGCATCTGCAGATTACGCATTCGTTTTTAAAAACTGTTTGCATTATGATGCAATTGTTATTCCCTCGGGCCCCGCCCCGCCTCGCGACGCTCCGAAGAGAAGACTAAGTGTGGTCCTGCTAATTAACGTTTCTGCGTCGCCTCCCCACGTGTCATCACAGCACACCCCCACACACGATCACATGTGGTCTGTTTCCCGCGCATCTATGTGTTTCTCCCCCTTCTGCGTGTGTTGTGTGACGTATGTCGTCGTGTGTTTCAGCGTACCGCAAGTGTCAGACGGACGACTTCCAGTGCGGCGTGGAGAGCGCCAGCGTCGGCAAGACGGCGGCGGCGGGGCCCTGCGTGCCGAGGGACAAGCGGTGCGACGGGTCAGTCGCATACATACATTATATATGTAATGTGTGAAATATTTTACAAATTTAGATTGGCAAGAATACAGTGGTATTTTTACAACTATTTATTTAAACTGTACCGAACTACGGCGATGCTGGTGTGTACCTGATCGTGTCTAGGTGAGTTAATGGCTGTGCTACACACACATGCACATACGTAACAAGGCATGCACAGAGTGCAGCACGTTGTTATAACTACACTGATCATAAATAATGTTACACATAAAATCTTTTTTTCAACTGTAGAATTATTTAAATTTTCTCGCCATTTCACATTTTTAAGGTTCCGTAGCCAAATGACAAAAAACGGAACCCTTATGGATTCGTCATGTCTGTCTGTCTGTCCGTCCTTCCTTCTCCTGTGGTTATTTAACTTGGTGCATAATTCCGCAATACCGGCTTTTTATTTTAAAATTTATTTGTGAGATGGCGGCTGAGTTTGTCGGCGTCACGGATGTTACGTGACGCCAGGTCGCTGCGTAGTCTGGTCAAGGGCTTAGTGAATAAGCTGTTCTACTCGTAGTTTTACCGAGTTTGTTTAAACACAAACGTTTATTTTATCAATAAATATGTTGCTTGTAAATTTATGTAGGTTATTTTTGGACAAATACACGAGTGACACCGACATCGTCCCAAGCACTGGTCCCAAGAAATATCAATCAAACCGTGGTCGGAGTCTGGATTTTAAATAGAAGACAAGAGTTCTAATTTAAAATAATTTGTTTTATTTAAAAAGCTTCTTTATGAATTTTTTATATTAATTTATTTTTTGTTTTTTAGTTATCGCTGTATTAATGTATCTAAATGTTTCTTAACCGGTTCATATCATTTAAAGCGTCATTGTTGACTGTTCGTCTTCCAGTTAATTTAATACAGTCTAAATTCTTCGATAAGGAGACCTTCCAGTGATTTGACTCAACGTAAGGCCTTCTGAGCCACGTTTGTAAGCTATTTTCGAGAGTCATTACGAACCGACTAGCACGCAGGTTTGACGACTTCCAACCTCCCGAACAAGCCGGGTTCCGAAAAGGCTTCAGCACCGTAGACCACATACATACGCTTCGGCAGATTATACAGAATAGTCCTCTATGCTTGTCGTTTGTGGACCTATTGTGGACCACTTGTGGAGTACGAGAAAGCCTTTGATTCAATTTTATGACATTGGTGCATTACACAAGTCTGTGCGCATGACGTTGAGCATTGCACAGAGGATATAATCACAGATTGTGTGCAGATTAGGTACTGATATAATACGAGTATCATATACCGCAGCCGTTCACGTTTATTACGACTTGGTTTGATTAGTGGTTACTCTTTCATTCTCCTGGGCCAAAAAGAGACAAAAAGCATTTGGAATCTGAAGCACAACATTCTTCAACTAAAAAGTCTAGTTAAGTTAATGAATCTATTTAGATTTTAAAAAACATCCAAGTGTGTGTCGGGCCCCGCGCAGTGGGATCCGTAGTTAAACTGGCTTTATAAAAAATTCATACCCAAATAACTTTTACAAGAAAACGTGATCTGCATAAACATAGACTAAGGCATGCTAATGATTTAAATCTACATGCACCGCGAACAAATTATGGTAAAAGAAATATTTTGTATGAGGGGGCTCAGATCTATAACAATTTACCAACAGATGTAAAAGACTCCAAAAGCATTACAACTTTTAAAAAACTACTCAAATATCACATCACAAAAAGACAGCTTAACCTTAAGTAATTCTAAAAGCATATTTTATTCATCTTATTTAAAACTTCTTTCATTTTTCGATACATATTTATAGTCTTACAGTATTATATTTACATCAAATAACATACACAAAACAACATTCAATCACATAAAACAATGCCACATCTAGTTGCGCTTGCTCTGTGTATTGCGCTCGTTCCAGCGAACGGCCGATACTGGTTCTTAGTTAAATAGTGACCGACCGTCACTCAAAATTAATTTTATTTTATTTTAGTTTTACTTTACTTCTAAGATACCCCGTTGAATAAGTATAATATGTATAATTTCTCATGTAAGTGAAAACAAAATTTCTTAATGAGAAAATAAAGTTCTTTAACCACAAAAAGTAATTTCGAATGAAATTAGTACGAAATTTTCATTTTGAACACTCCAAGTCCTTTTTATAATTTGGTCGCCTATTACTCGTAAACCTGTATAGCCACCCTAGTCGTGATAGTTTTCCTTTCCCAGTCCCTTAACGTTTTTGCACGACTTAATAATTAAACGATTCCAAATACAATGGGGAAGACGCGAAAAAAATGTTCGTCCCCAGTTACGTGTATTTTAACGTTAGGTTAAAAAATTATTTTTCAATATTTTATTCTACCACTTTGTCGGCGTGATTAATATGTATACCCGTATCAATTACAGCTTTCTAGTAGTAAGGTCTCGGAGCTAAGCCGCGGACGGACAGAGCGAAACTATAAGGGTTTTGTATAACCTTGTTTGACTACCGAACCCTAAAAATAGAAGCTACACGTTTTCATTTCAAAAATTAAATTAAGTTTTACTCAAACTGTAAGGTGACCCGTGCGGTACATGTCATCAATCTCTTCTGTTTCTGATAACCTGGTACTTCAAATGATTTTTCAATAGTTTGGTAGGAAATTAACCTGCGCTACAGAAACTATATAGCACGCTCCCTTGCACTTATGTCAGCCTTGTATTCTGGTATTGAGATGAGCCCGAATTCGAGATAACATTCTTCAATTGTCTCTCTTTATTCCTCCTGACTCCAGCATCAGACCAGCTCGATGGTACCATAAAAACGCATTGTCATCGGAACTGAACCAACGTGCAAAATTTCAACTCCCTAGGATAAGAGGAAGTGCTTCTAATTCAGCTTCCAAGATTTGAGCCGAACATACATACATACATTGCTTTTAATAAAAAGCTTTTAAAAATCGAGGTGCCCAGGGTAGAATTTCACCATCCAACTCCTGATTCCAGGGCCAGATCAGCTCTATGTTGCCAAGTTATTGCATTGTCATCGGAATCTCATATAATTGCAATGTTTAAAATCGCTACGACGTTTAGAAGTAGCTTCAAACTGACTTGCTAGATTTGTTTACATACATAGTTAGATAGATAGTTACATACAAGTGAACCTTATATAAAGCGTGTATAAAATAAATGTTATCATTCGGTGTGTACATATAGCTACGAGTAGGTGGGTAGGTAATGGAGCACGTGTGCGTACGAGGGAGATGATCACGCGCGTGTGTGTGTCGCAGGTACATTGACTGCCGCACGGGCAAGGACGAGCAGGAGTGTCCGGGAGGGGCGGGGGGCGCCCCCGCGTGCACCCTCGACCAGTTCCGGTGCGCGGCAGGAGACAAATGCGTCGAGCTGGCAGCCAAGTGCGACCACAAGACCGACTGCAGCGACAACTCGGACGAGGCGCACTGCAGTCAGTACACACACATAATTAATATAATATGTACCAGCACTACCTACAGAACGGACATTCTCCGCCTCCCGACGATCTCCGATACCTCACTTCCCCCGCCGCCCTGCTCCAACGCGTATCTCTAGCAGCAGAGCACCAGGGTGACTCGACCACAACAAACTTCGCGTAGCTCAGTGCTCACCTTCACTTTCAATATAATATATTGAACATAACAATATATCTCTACAATGACTGTAAACACTACATCATCATCATTGCATCCGCCTGCAGACTTCCCGCCGTGCCACATCGGCCAGTTCCGCTGCAGCAACGCGCTCTGCATCCCCGCGACGTACCACTGCGACGGCTACAAGGACTGCGCGGACGGTTCGGACGAGGCCAACTGCACCGCCATCGCCTGCCCCGACAACAAGTACCTGTGCCCGCGCGGCGGACCGCACGGCGCGCACAAGTGCATCGCGCGCGCACAGCTCTGTGATGGCAAGCGGGACTGCGACGACGGCGCTGACGAGGAGGCCGCCTGCTGTGAGTAGGCAAACAGTAACAATATGTCATCCGAGATAACCGAAGAAAAAGTAAAACTTAATTTTGCCGACGGTTGTTTTAGGAATTACAGGGGAGTCCCAGTACTCAATCCCATCTGTTGTTAACAGTATCTCCACCTCTCTCTCTGTCTTCCAACGTGACGTATTTATTGTTGCCTGCCCTGCAGCCATGTCATCGTGCCCGGCTCTGGAGTGCGCGCACAAGTGCGTGCCGTCGCCTGGGGGTGGCGTGTGTGCGTGCGCGGCGGGCCTCCAGCTGTCGTCGGACAACCGCACGTGCGTGGACCGTGACGAGTGCCGCGAGTGGGGGTTCTGTCACCAGCTGTGCGTCAACACGCCGGGCTCGTACAGCTGCCTGTGCGCGCCGGGGTACACGCTGTCGGACGGCGCGCGGTGCGTGGCGGGCGCGGCCGCAGCCCCCGCCCTTCTGCTGGCCCACGAGCGCGCCGTGCTGCGCATGGACCTACACGGTCGGGCCCCCGCAACCCTCGCTAACGCGACCGCCGCCGCCGGTATAGACTTCCACTACAAGCGGAACCGACTCTACTGGTCCGACCTCAAAACAAGGAAGGTCAGTCGTCTCATAGATTTTTAATTACTCGTAGTTTTTGGCAATTAGGTTAAGCTAATTTTTTAATTTTGTAATAAATCTTTTTTATATTCTATCGGTAGGAAACCGATAAATGTAACTTGACTTTATCACCGACTTGTGTGCAGATCCACTCACAGCCGCTGCACGCGCCGGCGGGTGTTTCGGGGGGTGCGGGGGCGGGCTACGCGGGCGCAGACATCGCCGTGCCTGGCTCCTGGGCACCCGTCGCGCTCGCCGTCGACTGGGTGGGTGACAAGCTGTACGTGGCGGACGCCGTGGGACAGAAGGTGGACGTGTTCGAGCTGGACGGTCGCTGGCACGCCGTCGTACTAGGGTCTAACCTCACCAGCCCCCAGGACCTGGCGCTAGATCCCACCCTCGGACTCATGTTCGTGGCCGACGGCAGTCAGGTACGGTACGCACTGTGGCGCCGCGCCGCGGTAGACCGGTCTCCCCTCACCTCACCACGTGTTGCAGATCCTGCGCGCCAACATGGACGGCACACACACCAAGAGCATCGTGTCCGAGGCAACGTACAAGGCGTCCGGCATCGCCGTGGACATCATCGCGCGGCGCGTCTTCTGGTGTGACTCGCTGCTCGACTACATCGAGACGGTGGACTACGACGGCGCGCACCGCTTCCTCGTGCTGCGCGGCCAGCAGGTGCCCAGCCCCTCACGACTGGCGCTCTTCGAGGACCGCGTTTACTGGTCCGACAGCACCAAGCAGGGCATCAGCTCTGTCAACAAGTACGAGGGTGCCACCAGCATACAGGCCATCTACAAGATGAAGGACGTCCGTGACCCGAAGGCAATTACCGTCGTGCACTCGCTCAAGCAGACCTCCGTGAACAACCCGTGCGGCACTAACAACGGCGGCTGCAGCCAGATGTGCATCGTGACAGCGCTGCCGAGCGGTGGGCTCGGGTACCGCTGCGCTTGCAACGTGGGCTCGCGCCTCGAGGCGGACCTGCGCAACTGCGACCTCGTGCAGGAGTTCCTCATGTACTCGCAGCAGCGCTTTATCAAGGGCAAGGTGCTGGACCCTGTCATCGAGGGCTTCAGCGACGCTATGCTGCCCGTGGTGTCGCGTCGCGCGCGCTTTGTGGGCCTGGACTTCGACGCGCGCGATGAGCACATCTACTACTCGGATGTGCTGCAGGACGTCATCTACCGCGTCCACCGCAACGGCAGCGCCAAGGAGATCGTGCTCGCCTCACAGAACGAGGGTGTCGAGGGTCTCGCCGTCGACTGGGCCTCCAAGAACCTGTACTACATCGACTCGAGGAAGGGGACGCTTAACGTGCTGTCGACGAGGAACGTCGCCTACAAGAGGACGCTGCTCAAAGATCTGAAAAGGCCACGCGCTATCGTCGTACACCCGAATAAGGGCTACATCTTCTTTTCGGAGTGGGACAGGCCAGCGAACATCAGCCGCGCCAATGCCGACGGCACTGGGCGGATCGTGTTCGAGAACGTGACGCTGGGCTGGCCCAACGGCCTCTCCATTGACTTTGAGGCAGATCGCGTGTACTGGTGTGACGCCCTGCTGGATCACGTGCAGCACGCGCGCCTCGACGGCACTGAGGTGCGCACCGTCAACTCGCGACTCATTCGACACCCTTTCTCCATCGTCATCCACCGCGAGTTCATGTACATTACGGACTGGCGCCTAGACGCTATCGTACGCTTGCACAAGCTCACGGGTGAGCAGGAGGACATCATGGTGCGCGAGCCGCAGACCAACCGTCTCTACGGCGTCAAGGTGTACAGCCAGCGCGTGCAGAGCGTGGACCCCATGCAGCCGTGCGCGCGCAACAACGGGAACTGTCAGAAGATCTGCTTCGCCGTACCTCGCAACAATACAGAGCTGCTGACGGTCAAGTGCGGCTGCCCCTACGGCGAGAAGTTGGCGGGCGACGGCACTAGCTGCATCGTGGACCCCAACACCGAGCCGCCGGTGCAGGCCTGCCCCAACTCCTGGGACTTCACCTGCAACAACCAACGCTGCATCCCTAAGAGCTGGGTGTGCGACGGAGACGATGACTGCCTAGACAACAGCGACGAGGAGCAGAACTGCACCAGTGAGTATCGCGCTCGCTCACACCCACAGCCGCTCCCTGGCAGGTGTCTTCCCAAACCAGGAACTACGCATATCTAACCACTTCATAGGTGGTCCTGCGTGATTTCTGTTTTGGTAAATCTTCGGTGGGAGATCTAGTGGATGTGTCTGTATTCCGCAGAGACTACCTGCAGCTCGTCCGAGTTCATGTGCAAGTCCGGCCGCTGCATCCCCGCCACGTTCAAGTGCGACTCCGAGAACGACTGCGGGGACTTCTCCGACGAGACGGGATGCGTCAATGTGACCTGCAGCTCCTCACAGTTCCAGTGCGACAACGGGCGGTGCGTGCCGAACACCTGGCGCTGCGACTCTGAGAACGACTGCGGCGACGGATCAGACGAGGGCGCGCACTGCGCCGAAAAGACCTGCGCCTACTTCCAGGTGCGTGCGAGTACCTGTGCGCGCCGAGCCGTGCTTGCGGTGCGTGCTTAACTTGAAGCATGTGTTTCAGTTCACTTGTCCGCGCACCGGCCACTGCATCCCGGCGTCGTGGGTGTGCGACGGTGATGACGACTGTTTCGACAAGCAGGACGAGGCGGACTGCCCGCCCGTCTCCTGCCTCGCCTCACAGTTCAAGTGCGCCGACCTCAAGCAGTGCGTGCAGGTAACACAGCCACTCTCACCTCGTCTCGTGCGGCGCGCACCGGCCAGCGTGCCGCGGCGCGGCGCGAGGCACACACTCGCACGATCCGCGTGTGTTGCAGGAGGCGTACAAGTGTGACGGCATCCCTGACTGCAACGACGGCAGCGATGAGGCAGGCTGCCCCTCGCTGGCGCCACACCAGTGCCAGCCGGACAAGCAGTTCCAGTGCCGCTCCTCCGGCATATGCATCCCGCGCACCTGGTACTGCGACGGTCAGTGGCTCACATACAAACCCAATGATGATACAATACGCGTACGCATCATATCTCAGTGGATCTTGTCGACAAGGCAAAGTCGTGTACGTGCCCGGGTAAATTGTAGTGCAAAGTATTAATACCATGAGCCTTCCTAAACATTAGGAAAATATCTCGCTATATTCAGAATCAGGTATGTGTTAGGGATTAACTGAAAAAGTCTATCCGAAAACAATACTGAAACGACAGGACACTGTCTCACAAATCGACTTGTTGAAAATAAAAACAATCCAAGTTTTGTATTTCAATACCTCTTTGTTGCTATTGGTTGGTGATCTAACGACCAATGTATGCCAACGGTCGACGTACCCGTAAAAAATAAATATCCTAGTGTTTGCGTGTGTTTTTAGGCACGCCTGACTGCGAGGACCTGTCTGACGAGCCTGCGTCGTGCGGCGCGGTGCAGTGCGCAAACAACTTCTACCGCTGCCACAACGGACGCTGCGTCTTCAAGGCGTACGTGTGCGACGGCCGCGACGACTGCGGCGACGGCTCAGACGAAGGCGTGGAGCACGCGTGCCACGCCCCCGCGCCCCGGTGTGACGGCGGCATGTGGCCGTGCCCAGACGTGGCGGGGCGATGTGTCAACGTGACGCAAGTGTGCGATGGTGCGCTAGACTGTCCCAACGGAGCGGACGAGGGTCCCGGCTGCGACCTGGCGCAATGCCAGCACCAGAGCGGACTGTGCTCCAATGAGTGCAAGCAGACACCGGCGGGCCCGCTGTGCCTGTGCCCCGCGGGCGAGCGCCTGTCAACTGACGGTGTCACGTGTGAGGACGTGGACGAGTGCTCGCCGCCCGGCGCCTGCAGCCAGACCTGCACCAACACCAAGCGGTCGTACTCGTGCAGCTGCGTGCCCGGGTACCGCCTCGCCGCCGACAAGCACGGGTGCAAGGCTGACAACCACTCGAGCGCCTTCCTCATCATCTCCAACCGGCACTCGATCCTCGTGGCAGACCTCAACGAGCAGGGACTCGAGCGCGTGCCCATCAACGTGGAGAACGTCGTCGCCACCGACTCCAACATGCGCACCGGCACCATCTTCTGGTCGGACATGAAGCTCAAGAAGATCTCCCGTCTGGACCGGGGAGGGGAGCCGCAGGTGATCGTGGCCTCGGGGCTCGACCTCGTTGAGGGGCTCGCCTATGACTGGGTCGGCGGTCACGTGTACTGGCTCGACAGCAAGTTAAACAGCATCGAGGTAGCCCGCGAGGACGGCACCGCGCGCGCCACCCTGCTCAGCGGGAACATCACTCAGCCGCGCGGCATGTGCCTCGACCCCGCTCCGGGTGCGCGGTGGCTCTTCTGGACCGACTGGGGCGAGAACCCCCGCATCGAGCGGGTCGGCATGGACGGATCGCAGCGCCTCGCCATCATCACCACTAAGATCTACTGGCCAAATGGGCTCACGCTGGACACCGCTACTAAACGCGTGTACTTCGCGGACTCCAAGTTGGACTTCATCGACTTTTGCAGCTACGACGGTTCAGGCCGGCAGCAGGTGCTCGCCGGCAGCCACTACCTGCTGCATCCACACTCGCTCACACTGTTCGAGGATACGCTCTACTGGACTGATCGACAGCTGAACCGCGTTCTCTCTGCGCACAAGTTCCGTGGCTCCAACCAGACCGTCGTGTCGCACCTCATCTCGCAGCCGCTCTCCATACACGTGCACCACCCCTCTCTGCAGCCGGCGCACCCCTCCCCCTGCCACGCGGGAGCCTGCCAGCATCTCTGCCTTCTGTCGCCAAACGCCTCCGCCCCGTACACCTGCGTCTGCAAGCCAGGCTTCCGCCTGCTGCCCGACGGGAAGTGTGTCGAAGGTATGCACATTCGTACAGTAATAACAACAAAAACAAACACAATCTGTTGTTTACGTAAAACTTGACGTGTACATCGTTACATTGCAGAGGACACGGCGTACCTGATGATCCTTAAGGGGTCTCAGATCATCGACCTGTCACCTGACGGCTCCGGCCGCGCCGGACAGCTGTCGCCCATCGTCGGCGTGCAAGGTGCGCACCTTGTAGATGACGTATACATGTGCGAGTGTTGTGCGTGGGCTCGGTGGGTGACGTGTGTGTGCGGGTTGCAGGTGCGGTGCAGCTGGACTACGACCGCCAGGGACACACGCTGTACTGGCTGCAGGGCACCGGCGCCGCTGACGAGGACGACGACAATTGCACGGTGTACAGCATGCCGTACGGTGGCGGCGCGCGGCAGGAGTTCCTCGGTGCGGATACAGGGGTGCTGGGGTCACCGGCTGCCCTGGCCTTCGACTGGCTCGGGAGAAACCTGTACTTGGCCAACCGCGGCCAGGGCTACGTGGAGCTAGTGCGCGTCGACGGCAAGCAGCGGTTCCGCACCGTCGTGCTGGCAAACGACGGCAGTCGAGCCTCCGTGGCGCGCCCCCGCGCCCTCTGCCTCGACCCCGCCGCAGGGTCAGTATACCTATATATAAGGGTATATCACTAATTTACATATATATTGTGCGCTGTGAAGTTAATGTAGTAGAACAGTCGAAAGTGACCACAGTACGCGGTTCAAATTATAATAATTGCACTGCATCTAAATATGAATCCACGATGACTCGGCAATAGGAATGTTAGTGGTTCGGAAGATCAACAGCTATTTATACAGGTATAACATAATTTAGCTAGTAAACAGAAAGCCAATTACAGGTCTTCACTAATATATAATTGACAAATTGTAGGAACTAAGTGCAGCGCTTAGAACCAGGTTACAGTAATATTAAGTAAAGTGGGACGGGCGGTGGGCGCGCGGTAACGGTGAACAATTAATCTTCCGAAAGTCGTTTGTGAGTCACTGCTCTGCCAGTGCCTCCACTTAGTTGTAGTAGTCCCTTGTTTTAGCTATACATACATATTTTCTATTAATTAGTTGTTGTTGTTTTTTGTTTCATTTATTGTTTGCACGCGGTGGTTTCCTGTCATTGAAGGAGGGAGCACTTATTGTTATTTTAAGATGTTGTTATGATTCGTTTAATGTCACAATATTCAAGTGTCAAATACAGATTTTAAATTATATTGTTTGTTAGATGCTCGATGTTGTTATTGTGTGACTACTTACAGTGTTTCTTTGTTGGAAATACAAATAAATAAAATAAAATTGCCTTACTTTCCGTTTCACTGTCCCTCAGAAAAATTTACTGGTCCGATGAGGGCGGGTACGGCGTGCCCGCGAAGATCGGCAAGGCCAACATGGACGGGACGGGCGCTGTGGTGCTGGTGGACGCCATCGAGCGGCCCGAGGGCGTGGCCGTGGACGCAGAGAGACAGAGGATATACTTCAGCACGCAGTACCCGGCCAGCGTCAGCAGCGTCGGCACCGATGGAAACGATCGCAAGACTATCCTCAGCGAGGCCAACGACATCTCCTACCCCAAGGTGGTGTCGGTGCTGGACTCGCGCCTCTACGTGCTCGACCCGCGACACGAGAAGATCCTCAAGGCGGACCTCCCGGGCGGCGACAACGTGCGCGTCCTCCTCGACAACGAGAGTGACCTGCGCTCGATGACCGTCTTCCAGAAGAGAAAGACGATCGACCATAATTGTCTTACCGACAACGGCGGCTGCGAGCAGATCTGCATCCCGAGTGGCGGCGCGAGTCGCGTGTGCGCATGCTCCGTGGGATACCGCAAAGAGAACGACGTCAACTGCGTGCCGTACAAGACATTCGCAGTCGTTTCGCAGCTGGACTTAGTGCGCGGCTTCGCGTTGGATGCCAGTGCCGAGGCGATGGTGCCCATCACCGGCCCGGGACACCATGTGCTGCACGTGGACGTGCACTTCGCGGACAACTACGTGTACTGGGTGGAGTTCAACCGTGGACAGTGGAACGGCGTGTTCCGCGTGCGACCCAACGGCACCGAGCTGCAGCACATCATCAAGGACGGCATCGGCAGTAATGGAGTGCGCGGACTCGCCGTCGACTGGGTTGCCGGTAACCTCTACTTCACGAACGTGTTCCCGCACGAGAACTACGTCGAGATGTGCTGGTTAGACGGATCAAACCGGAAGGTCCTCGTCAAGACAACGATGGATGCTCCAAGAGAGCTCGCGGTCAACCCGCTGAAGCGGCTTCTGTACTGGATCGACTACGGACAGTATCCTCGAATAGGGAAGGCGCATCTCGACGGCAGCGACTGGCAGACGCTCGTCACGTCCGGCATCTCGAACCCGAGGGACCTCACCGTCGACATGCTGACTCACGACGTGTACTGGGTCGATTCAAAGCTCGACCAGATACAGAAGATATCCTACAATGGAGGGAACAGACAGCTGATCCGCTCCAACCTGCCGAACCCAATGGGAATTGCGATCTATACCACGAGCGTCTACTGGGTGGACCGAAACCTTCAGACCATTTACAGGGCGTCCAAGTTACCAGGAAACGTGTCCATGCCCGAGAAGGTGAGAACGAATCTACCCAAACTACGGGATATCGTCATTTTCGATGTGAACAATCAACCAACGGACGAGTCGAACCCCTGCAGGAAGTTGGGCAACGGAGGCTGCGACCAACTGTGCTTCAGCTATCCTCCAGAGTCCTCCAAAGGCTACAACTACAGATGCGAATGTGCCACGGGTCAGATATCCGCTACCGATCCCAAAAAATGTGACATTGTCAATGAATACCTAGTGTTTACGACGCGCACAGAGATCCGCGCCGTGAACCTAGATCCCAGGTCAACCGGAGTACCGTTCAAGACGATCGGCAATCTGACGAACGTAGTGGGAGTAGAGTTTGATTATGCAGATAATAAATTATTCTTTACGCAAATCAGGCCATGGGCCAAGATAGCCTGGATGTCTGCGAATAGTCCCGACCCTTCAGGCATACAGAACATTATCACTAAAGGTATCAACCCCGAAGGGATCTCTTACGACTGGACGCAAAAGAAAATCTACTGGACAGACAGTTCAAATAACTCAATTTATGCGATGAATCTCGACGGAACTGAATTAGTAATGATAGCTAGAGTAGAGCGCCCGCGAGCGATAGTGGTAGACCCTTGCAATGGGACGTTGTACTACACGGATTGGGGAAGGTTTGGCACTTCAGGTAAAATATACAGAACCACGATGGCGGGCTCGTTAAAGAGAGCTATAATAGAGAAAGACTTATCTCAACCGAGCGGTCTGACAATCGATTTCGACGAAAACATGTTGTATTGGACGGATGCAGTTCGAGAAAAAATTGAACGGTCCAAGCTCGATGGATCAGATCGAGAAGTGTTGATATCTGCGACGATATATCCCTTCGCTATCACGGTATTTCGGAACTACATCTATTGGACCGACCTACAACTGCGCGGAGTCTACCGCGCTGAAAAACACACGGGCGCTAACATGGTCGAAATGGTGAAAAGACTCGATGACTCTCCGAGAGACATCCACGTGTACAGCACGAGCCGGCAGAAGTGTCAAGTCAACCCCTGCAAAATATCCAACGGAGGCTGTGCGCAAAGCTGCCACCCCGCGCCCAACAACACCGTCGAGTGCAAGTGCGACGACAGTACCAAACTGGTAAACGAGGGGCGCATGTGTGTCGCCAAGAACATCACGTGCGACGCGAGCAAGTTCTTCTGTGCCAACGGCAAGTGCATCAGCCGCATGTGGTCCTGCGACGGCGACGACGACTGCGGCGACAACTCTGACGAGGACAAGAACTACTGCGCGTATCACTCGTGCTCGACCAACGAGTTCCGCTGCAACAATGGCCGCTGCATCTTCAAGTCGTGGAAGTGCGACCACGAAAACGACTGCAAGGATGGTTCGGACGAGGAAGGGTGCGCCTACCCTCCTTGCGCCGACGGGGAGTTCACGTGCCTCAACGCGCGCTGCATCCCCGCCGCGCAGGTCTGCAACGGCATCAACGACTGTAAGGACAACGTCACCTCCGACGAGACGCACGAGCGCTGTCCGCGGAACACCACGTGCCCCACAAACCACCTCAAGTGTGAGAAGACCAACATCTGCGTGGAGCCCTACTGGCTGTGCGACGGTGACAACGACTGCGGCGACAACTCCGACGAGGACCCGCTGCATTGTGCGCAGAGAACTTGTCCGCAGAACTCGTTCCGCTGCCCCAACCACCGCTGCATCCCTGCCACCTGGTACTGCGACGGTGACGACGATTGCGGTGACGGCGCCGACGAGCCGCCAGAGTACTGCAAGTCGGAGGGCCGCACGTGCTTCGGAGATCTGTTCACCTGCGACAACGGTAACTGCATCCCGCGCATCTACATCTGCGACGGAGACAACGACTGCCTCGATAACAGCGACGAGGACGACCGCCACCAGTGCAACGAGAGGAAGTGCGACGCCGAGACCGAGTACACGTGCGAGGAGAACAAGTTCTGGGGGCGCGCGCAGTGCATCCCCAAGAAGTGGCTATGCGATGGCGATCCGGACTGCATCGACGGAGCCGATGAGAACTCTACGGTGCACCATTGCTCGACACCCACGCCCTGCTCGGACGACCAGTTCCAGTGCAACAACGGCCGCTGCATCAACCGAGGCTGGGTGTGTGACCACGACAATGACTGCGGGGATGGCTCCGACGAGGGCAAGCATTGCAACTCACAGTACAAGCAATGCAATGAACAAGAGTTCGAGTGCCAGAACTTCAAGTGCATCCGCGACCACTTCCGTTGTGATGGTGAGGACGATTGTGGTGACCGCTCTGACGAGGTGGGCTGCCTCAAGGAGAACAAGACGTGTCCAATCGGACAGTTCAAGTGCAATAACGACCAGTGCATCGACAATCGCCTTGTGTGCAACAAGGTGTCTGACTGCGCCGACGACTCGGACGAGCCCGCCCACTGCAACGTAGACGAGTGCGCTAAACTCGAGGTGAACCAGTGCGGGCACAAGTGCGTGGACACACTGACCGGTTACTACTGCGATTGCAACCAGGGCTACCGCCTTCAGGCGGACGGGAAGGCGTGCGCCGACGTGGACGAGTGCGTGGAAACGCCCGGCGTGTGCTCGCAGCGATGCTCCAACACGCCCGGCTCCTACTACTGCAAATGCGACGAGCGCTACTACGAGCGCGAGGCGGACGAGCGCACGTGCAAGCGCCGTGACAACACAACCGCCTGGGTTCTCTTCACTAACAAGTACTATGTGCGCAACATGTCCACCGATGCCGGGATCTATAGTCTCGTGCACCAGGACCTCATGAACGTCGTAGCTATCGATTTCGATGTCACCGAGCACTACATGTACTTCGCGGACGTTTCCGCCAAGACTGTCTACCGCTCCGACTACACTGACCCCGAACCCTCCAAGGAAGTTGTCATCCGACACGACTCGCACGGCCTCGAGGGAATCGCCATTGACTGGATCGGGCGAAAGCTCTACTGGCTAGACAGACACTCCAAGAATTTAGATGTGTCTGAACTAGACGGGACGAGGAGAAAGACACTGAAGACGGGCATTGCCGACCCACGAGCGATCGTCGTGCACCCCGGCACCGGATACCTGTACTACACGTCCTGGCACCTCCAGGCATACATCGGCAAGATGGGTATGGATGGGTCCAACTTCACTACTATTCTTAACTGGGAGGACGACATCGCGTGGCCAAATGCTCTCACTCTAGACTACTTCACGGACAGAATATACTGGGCTGACGCACATCTCGATTACATCGGCTCGGCAGACCTCGAGGGGCGTCACCGTCACGTGGTGCTGTCGGGGACCAAGGTGCCACACGTTTTCGCACTCAGTCTATTTGACGACGAGATCTACTGGACCGACTGGAACCTGAAGGCGATTAGCAAAGCCAACAAGCACACTGGCGCCGGCTTGACGGTGCTGCGGAACACGACACACCGACCCTACGACATTCACGTGGTCCACCCGCTGCGCCAGCTGCCCTACCCTAACCCTTGCGGTGACAACAACGGGGGCTGCTCGCACCTGTGCCTGCTCGCACCCCCGCACGCCTCCAGCTACCTCAACATCGATGGATACGGTGAGGAAGGAGCTACAACGTTCCGTTGCGCTTGTCCTAACCAGTTCTACCTGGCGCGGGACATGAAGACCTGTATCGCCAACTGTACGGACGGCCAGCACCGGTGCGAGGGCCGCGATGAGAAATGTATCCCTTGGTTCTGGCGCTGCGACGGCGAGAAGGACTGCATGGACGGGTCGGACGAGCCAGCCTCGTGCCCCGCGCGCCACTGCCGCGCCGGATCCTTCCAGTGCGAGAATACCAACTGCACGCCCGCCGCAACCATCTGCGACGGCACCGACGACTGCGGTGATGGTAGCGATGAGGCGCAGTGCGCACACGAATGCCCGCTGCTCGAGTTCAAATGTCGCGCATCGGGCCGCTGCATCCTCGACAGCTGGAAGTGTGACGGCGACACTGACTGTAAGGATGGCAGCGACGAAGACCCCACAATGTGCCACAACCGTCCGTGCGACCCCGAAGCGGAGTTCTCCTGCAAGAACGGACGTTGCATCCCCAAGCTGTGGATGTGTGACTTCGACAACGACTGCGGTGACGACTCGGACGAGCCCGCCTACATGTGCCGGCAGCGGAACTGTACTACAGGATGGCGTCGCTGTCCCGGACGATCCAACTACCGATGTATCCCCAAGTGGCTATTCTGCGACGGTAAAGACGACTGCCGAGACGGATCCGACGAGCTCCCCGAGAACTGCCCCGGCTGCAACGCCGAGACCGATTTCACGTGCGAGAACAAGCGCTGCGTGCCCAAGCAGTGGTTGTGCGACTTTACCGACGACTGCGGTGACGGCAGCGACGAGGCGGAGTCGACCTGCCAGCACAACTACCGCGAGTGTTCCGAGTCCGAGTTCAAGTGCGCCAACGGGAAGTGTATCTCGTCGCGGTGGCGCTGCGACCACGAGGACGACTGCGGCGACAACTCGGACGAGGCAGAGTGCGGTGGCTTCCAGTGCAAGAATGGCACCTTCCAGTGCAAATCCGGCCACTGCATCGCCGCCTATTTCAGATGCGACGGCGACCGCGATTGTCGCGACCTCTCCGACGAAATCGGCTGTCCGCCGCGCTTCCCTGGGAACAGATACTGCCCCGAGAGCCGCTTCCAGTGCGCTAACAACCTGTGCGTCGCGCAATCCGACCTATGCGACGGCACGGACGACTGCGGAGACGGCTCCGACGAGGCCTCCGCCCTCTGCACCAACTTCAACTGCGACACGCTGCGTCGCTTCCACTGCGACAACCACCGCTGCGTGCCCAGGTGAGTGGGTTGGGGTGAGGTGGGACGGCGGCGGTGAGGGTTGACATCTCACACATGGTGGTACATGAGTGCGGGTGTTGCAGGTACCAGGTGTGCGACGGCGTGGACAACTGCGGCGACGGCTCGGATGAGAACAATATGACGTTGTGTGCGTCGCGCGTCAAGCCTTGCGACCCCTACACTCAGGCGCAGTGCGCCAACCGGCGGTGCGTTGCGCGCGCGCAGCTCTGCGACCTGGCCGACGATTGCGGCGACGCGAGCGACGAGCGCGGCTGTCACCACACGCGAACCTGCGACCACCACGACAAGGGTACTAATACAATTTCTATAAAATATACCACAACCAAGGTTACTTTCAATTTAAGAGGAGTTTTCCCCTAGCACGTTCCATGCAAACGTATGGAATATTGACGAAAATATAATTTGACAGTCTGCCATTCACTAAGGACAAATAAACTTACAACCTCACGACTTAGGAATCTCTTTGATGACGTTATTCGATATTAATCCTTGTTGCCTAGAAAACTAGGTCTATCTTCACGAATTATTAACACATGTGAGGCGTGAGTTGCAAGGATGTATGTCGTCGGTGTATTCGCACTGCTATTGTTCTGCCGGAAACAAGAAAAAGATAATAAGTAAAGCGAATGCCGGGCCCGGGTAGTTCTCGTACTGAGGTGTGGTGTTCACGTTGCAGGGGGCTGCGAGCACTTCTGCACGAACCTGACGTTCTCGGGTGCGGGTGCGGGGGGTGTGGACGCAGGCGGGTACATCTGCACGTGCTTCCAAGGATGGATCATCTCCCCGATAGACAAGAAGAAATGCGTGGACGTTGACGAGTGCGCTGCCGGCACCCACCACTGCTCCCAGCTGTGCCACAACCTCAACGGCAGCTACAGCTGCTCCTGTCGCGAGGGATTCCGGTGCGTGCCGTCCTCACAACTGTTGTGTGCCCGCAGGCGTGACGTAACGCTCCCGGGTAATGTGTTGCAGGTTGGCGGACAGTCTTTCGGGCGTGTGCAAGACGACGGAGAGCGCGCCGATCCTGCTGCTGGCCAACGGTCCCGAGATCCGCGCCCTTGTGCCGGAGCGCGACGAGGAGTTCGACGTGATCAGTGCGGAGAAGCGTATCGAGGCGCTCGACTATGACCCACGACACGAGATGTTGTTCTGGGCGGACAGTTACGACAAGGCGATCCGGCGCTCGTACATGGTGGGGGCGCGCGACGGCGAGGCGCAGGCAGGGTTCGCGCAGGACCTCGGCGTCAAGGGCAGCGCCAAGCCGACGGCGCTGGCGGTAGACTATGCTGGGGACAATCTGTACTGGGCTGAGGCGGAGCGCACGGGCTCCAAGCCGCGCGGGCGCATCCTCGTGGCGCGCACCGATGGACGGTACCGGCGCGCGCTCGTCGCCTCGGGGCTCGAGAGTCCGACGTCGCTGGCGCTGGACCCGCAGATGGGCCGCATGGTGTGGGCCGACGCCGGCTCCGCGCCCAAGATCGAAATATCGTGGATGGACGGGAGCAAGCGCCGCGCGGTGGTGCGCGAGGCGGTGCGCCACCCCACAGGTCTGTCCATCGACCTTGCCATGGAGCACACCATCTACTGGGCGGACACCAAGCTCAACACCATCGAGAGCATGCGCCACGATGGGTCGTCGCGTCGCGTGGTGGTGCGTGGGGAGCAGCTGCGGCACCCTGTGTCGCTGGACGTGTTCGAGTCCTCGCTGTACTGGCTCACGAGGGACTCCGGCGAGCTCATGAAACAGGACAAGTTCGGTCGCGGCGTGCCCGCGCTCCTCGCTAGAGACCTCGTCAATCCGGCAGCCGTTAAGGGTGAGTAATGTTTGCTTATATATATAGGGATATAGGAAATACACTGAACGCCCTCGACGCTCCGCCTGCCATGCGCCTGCCCCGGGCACACGCTCATTACACACGACAGTAATGACACGGTGACAACAGTCTGAGAAAGAAGAAGAATGTACCTTGAGTTCATCAGTGAATATGCATTGCGGGCATGCTCGAGTGTAATGTGAGACGCTGCACTATTGTATTGTTGTGATCTGTCGTCGACCATGTACTCACTGTGCTCCCGTGGCACGTGTCGTGCAGTGTACCATCTGCGACGGTACAACGTGTCGGCGGGGGGACCGGGCGGGGCGGCGGGCTGCGCGGCGTGCTCACACCTGTGCCTGTCGGTGCCCGGGGGGCGGCGCTGCGCGTGCCCCGACGCCGCTGCACCCACCCCTCCCAAGCGTGCCGAGGCCCTGGCGCCGCCCGCGTGCGACGCGCCCGCCGAGCCCCCGCGCGCCCTGCCCCGCGCCTGCCCCTGCAGGAACGGGGGACACTGCGAGGACGACGCGGACGGCGCGCTGCGCTGCGTGTGCCGCGCCCCCCTCTCCGGGCCGGTGTGCGCCGACGCCGCGGCGAGCACGGCGGGCGCGGGGGGCGGCGCGCGCGCTGCTGTGTTGGTGCCGGTGCTGCTGCTGCTGCTGCTCGCCGCTGCCGGCGCCGCGTGGATCGTGCTGCGACGGAGACCCTTGTGAGTCACACTACTACTACTGGCTGCCTGCGCTACTCTAGCACTACGTCACTCTCAATCAATCAATGCAATGTTGATCTGCAATAAATAGGGTAGTTGCATGTCGATGTCGGTCTTAAGTAATATTTCAATATGTCGCTTCACCCATTTAACTATATCAAACGGCATGCAAATAGGTTTTAACAAAATCATATACTCCATAAGTTAACGTCAAATTATGTACATCTCCCCAACAACTATGTAACGCGCGATCTCAACTTGTCAAATACTTTTAAAGAGTAAAACGAGTTCCAACCGTTCGTTCGCGACGTTTCAGGTATTATTTCGAGCGCCAATCTTTATGGACTTCCTGATGGTCTCTGCAGTACCTAGTACCAGAACCCCAGCTTCGATAAAAATATGATCTCTCACACTCACGATTATTACAATATTTTCAGGATTACGTGTCGAGGGGTAGTAAGTAGGGTGTTGTGTGGTTCAGACAGCGAGTGCTTACGAGTATCTCACTACGACGCATACACGGACGTATCTTTTTATCGGGTTGACGTAGAAGTCTGGTGTTTCCCAGATCCATGGGATTGCAGACTTGAGTATTTGGTATTAATTTCAATGTGATACCTCCTCCACACGGTACTGAGAAAAAGGGACAGAAAGACGGACAAGGGTTTCTTTTTCCCTCCAATAAACAATCCCCGACGACCGACGACGAAGTCGTACCACTCACATACGAAAGACGATTTAGCGAGACTTGAAGCGCAGACTTAGACGCTGTTGAAATGAAAACCGCATGAGAATGTGGTATTATCGCGAACACACGAGCCAGAGAGAGGCGGCGAGCGTCTGTTTTGTATATGTAATATTATGTAATGATGGCCTTGAACTATTGAACTTTGATTATTGATGTAACGATGATGTTTCAGCGGCAAGGGTGTTGTCCTGGGCAGCCTGGCGTCCTCTCAGAGCGTGTCCTTCCGCCCCGGGTCAAACGTGGAGTTCGGGGGGGTGTCGGGCGCGGAGCCAGCGTACTCGCTGCAGGACGCGGCCCGCAAGGGCAGGGACTTCAGCAACCCCATGTACGAGGCGGTCGTGCGGCCACAGGACGCGACAGGTCGGTGCAGCGACACAACTCACACGACACAGTGTGTGTGTGTGTGTGTGTGTGTCCATATCTCCTGAATTTACTCAGCGTGTTTCGACAAATGAGGTGTCATTGTAACAGTAGTTTGTCCCATAAGTTATATGACATCACATAAAATCCCAAAATTGCGTCTTGTAGGAAAACCGCGATGGTTAGACAGAACACCGTGCTTATAGCACTATAAGTCCGGTGTTCTGCCTAGCCATCGCGGTTCATGAGATACAGCCTGGCGACAGACGGACAGACAGCGGATAGGGTCCCGTCGGTTTCCCTACAAGACGCTTTTTTTACTTATACAGTAATGGGACAAACAATTTAACCGATAGGAAAACGATTAAATAAAAAATAAAACCTATAGTGCTATTTTTAGTATGAGTTAAGTATTTACATTAGCTATCAGAAGTAAATCATTAATTGTAATTTATGTTTCAAATCAAATTCTAATTCTTTATTCTGCTTAAATGTGGTCAAAATGCCATATGTGGAGGCTTGTTAATGCCTAGTAGTGTAAGACAGCCAAATATAATTTAAAAAGTTCTACCTAGAATAGAACAGAATCGGTAGATGTGTGACGGGGCTAGGACGTCGTTCTTTTTTTTTTGCCTTTTGCCCTTACCTCGTCGAAGTCCTTTATCCTAGGTCTTTCCCTTCTTATTCCTCGATTAATCTTTCCCTCTGTTATGTTTTGTTTAAAAAACAAAGTAATGAAGTTGGTGACTGTATTTATCTCATTTGTCGGTCGGGTCGAGTGGAGGTAGAGCACCTCCAACTAGATGTGTGATGAAGTGTGCGCTCGTGTTGCAGCCGGTATCTACGAGGTGCCGGACGAGCTCAAGGACAAGGTGGTGTCCGCCGTCATTTCACCTTCATCGGTGGAGACGCGGGGCGCTGGAGGCGCTGGGGGCGGCGGCGGGTCGCGACGAGGGGCGCTCGACCCCGCCGCCGACACGGGCGTCGACACCCAGCAGCTGGTGAAGGAGGATCGCAGCGAGTGCTAGCAGGCGCCCGGGGGCGGCGAGCGACCCCTGAGACCCGACGTGTGAGCCGTCGCTGACATCGCCCCCGCGAGACAGTGCTGCGCCCTCGCCCTAGTGTTATGTGAAGGAAAAGTGCTCCCGCGCCGGCACGACGCCCGCGTGCGCCGGTGCACTCGCGGTTCAAACTTTTATAAAATTATAGGATTGATCATTTCATATTTATGAGTTCTATATTTCTATACTTATACTGAGTTAACTTCTCGCTGTCTATTTATAATTTCTCGTTTTCCTCGTGACGTTCTTGTCATTTTGATCTGTTTACTGTGCTGATGACCCCGGCCGCGCGTCGAGTCTCCTCCGTACTTATCCATCAGTGAGTCACCACTACTTCACCTGGAGCGGAGTGGTCGCGGTGACGAGCCGGCGACCTCGCATGATATTGTATTCTGTTATAAAGTTATGTATACTATATAGTGTATGTACCTATGTGAGCTGTATAATATATAATGTAATGAGTGAGTAACGTAGGGTTGTACATTGCGTCTACGCGTCGCGTGGCGCTGCCGCGTGCGCTCCCGAGCAGACGTGTCTTCGCTGACTTTAGAATTGATTTGACAATAAGCAATATTACAATAAGATAATATTATTTATTTATTTTGTGTTAAGACTATGTAACATATAGCTACGTTGAGGTTTATGATTGTCTATAGTTATGGTGAAATACGGCTTTGTGGTATTCATTGACAAATTGCCATAAATGTGTGAGATAGTGATTCTGTTGCTTAATGTATATGAAACGTTGACATTGTTTGTACACAAGCTTTAGGTGTAGTGTAAATACGAGCGTACCGCATACGAACGAGCTGTGAGCGAGCGGAGCGGGCCGCACGACTGTGTATATACATCGCATCACATGTATACTTAAACATATTGTACATTATAAAATATTAAATTACAACTGAAATTTTATAAATTGTAAAAAATGGAAAAAATGTCAATATTATAGATATTGTTGTGTATACTTGTAAGAAGATGAAATATTTTTTATATCGGGATTATTGTAGTTATAGAATGTCCTCAGAATTTAGTTGAAAATATTGTGAAAAATAAAAAAGTTATTAAATTGAACTTGTTTCAATAACCTCTGACACACAACACAAACTACTACGATCACCCAGTGTGCGGGGGAGGGATCCCGGGAACTGACGTTAGAACCTCTGACACACGACACATGACACTACCACGCAGTGTGCGGGGGAGGGATCCCGGGAACTGGCGTTAGAACCTCTGACACACGACACATGACACGACCACGCAGTGTGCGGGGGAGGGATCCCGGGAACTGGCGTTAGAACCTCTGACACACGACACATGTCACGACCTCGCAGTGTGCGGGGGAGTGATCCCGGGAACTGGCGTTAGAACCTCTGACACACGACACATGTCACGACCTCGCAGTGTGCGGGGGAGTGATCCCGGGAACTGGCGTTAGAACCTCTGACACACGACACATGACACGACCACGCAGTGTGCGGGGGAGTGATCCCGGGAACTGGCGTTAGAACCTCTGACACACGACACATGTCACGACCTCGCAGTGTGCGGGGGAGTGATCCCGGGAACTGGCGTTAGAACCTCTGACACACGACACATGACACGACCACGCAGTGTGCGGGGGAGTGATCCCGGGAACTGGCGTTAGAACCTCTGACACACAACACAAACTACTACGATCACCCGCAGTGTTTGGGGGAGTGATCCCGGGAACTGACGTTAGAACCTCTGACACATGTCACGACCTCGCAGTGTGCGGGGGAGTGATCCCGGGAACTGGCGTTAGAACCTCTGACACACGACACATGACACGACCACGCAGTGTGCGGGGGAGTGATCCCGGGAACTGGCGTTAGAACCTCTGACACACAATACAAACTACTACGATCACCCGCAGTGTTTGGGGGAGTGATCTCGGGAACTGACGTTAGAACCTCTGACACATGTCACGACCTCGCAGTGTGCGGGGGAGTGATCCCGGGAACTGGCGTTAGAACCTCTGACACACAACACAAACTACTACGATCACCCGCAGTGTTTGGGGGAGTGATCCCGGGAACTGACGTTAGAACCTCTGACACATGTCACGACCTCGCAGTGTGCGGGGGAGTGATCCCGGGAACTGGCGTTAGAACCTCTGACACACGACACATGACACGACCACGCAGTGTGCGGGGGAGTGATCCCGGGAACTGGCGTTAGAACCTCTGACACACAATACAAACTACTACGATCACCCGCAGTGTTTGGGGGAGTGATCCCGGGAACTGACGTTAGAACCTCTGACACATGTCACGACCTCGCAGTGTGCGGGGGAGGGATCCCGGGAACTGGCGTTAGAACCTCTGACACATGTCACGACCTCGCAGTGTGCGGGGGAGTGATCCCGGGAACTGGCGTTAGAACCTCTGACACACGACACATGACACGACCACGCAGTGTGCGGGGGAGTGATCCCGGGAACTGGCGTTAGAACCTCTGACACACAATACAAACTACTACGATCACCCGCAGTGTTTGGGGGAGTGATCCCGGGAACTGACGTTAGAACCTCTGACACATGTCACGACCTCGCAGTGTGCGGGGGAGGGACCCCGGGAACTGGCGTTAGAACCTCTGACACATGTCACGACCTCGCAGTGTGCGGGGGAGTGATCCCGGGAACTGGCGTTAGAACCTCTGACACACGACACATGACACGACCACGCAGTGTGCGGGGGAGTGATCCCGGGAACTGGCGTTAGAACCTCTGACACACAATACAAACTACTACGATCACCCGCAGTGTTTGGGGGAGTGATCCCGGGAACTGACGTTAGAACCTCTGACACATGTCACGACCTCGCAGTGTGCGGGGGAGGGATCCCGGGAACTGGCGTTAGAACCTCTGACACATGTCACGACCTCGCAGTGTGCGGGGGAGGGATCCCGGGAACTGACGTTAGAACCTCTGACACATGTCACGACCTCGCAGTGTGCGGGGGAGGGATCCCGGGAACTGGCGTTAGAGCCTCTGGCACATGTCACGACCTCGCAGTGTGCGGGGGAGGGATCCCGGGAACTGGCGTTAGAACCTCTGACACATGTCACGACCTCGCAGTGTGCGGGGGAGGGATCCCGGGAACTGACGTTAGAACCTCTGACACATGTCACGACCTCGCAGTGTGCGGGGGAGGGATCCCGGGAACTGGCGTTAGAGCCTCTGGCACACGACACATGACACGACCACGCAGTGTGCGGGGGAATGATCCCGGGAACTGGCGTTAGAACCTCTGACACACAATACAAACTACTACGATCACCCGCAGTGTTTGGGGGAGTGATCCCGGTAACTGACGTTAGAACCTCTGACACATGTCACGACCTCGCAGTGTGCGGGGGAGGGATCCCGGGAACTGACGTTAGAACCTCTGACACATGTCACGACCTCGCAGTGTGCGGGGGAGGGATCCCGGGAACTGGCGTTAGAACCTCTGACACATGTCACGACCTCGCAGTGTGTGGGGGAGGGATCCCGGGAACTGACGTTAGAACCTCTGACACATGTCACGACCTCGCAGTGTGCGGGGGAGTGATCCCGGGAACTGACGTTAGAACCTCTGACACATGTCACGACCTCGCAGTGTGCGGGGGAGGGATCCCGGGAACTGGCGTTAGAACCTCTGACACATGTCACGACCTCGCAGTGTGCGGGGGAGGGATCCCGGGAACTGGCGTTAGAACCTCTGACACATGTCACGACCTCGCAGTGTGCGGGGGAGGGATCCCGGGAACTGGCGTTAGAACCTCTGACACATGTCACGACCTCGCAGTGTGCGGGGGAGGGATCCCGGGAACTGACGTTAGAACCTCTGACACACGACACATGACACGACCACGCAGTGTTCGGGGGAGTGATACCGGGAACTGGTGATAGAACCTCTGACACATGTCACGACCTCGCAGTGTGCGGGGGAGGGATCCCGGGAACTGACGTTAGAACCTCTGACACATGTCACGACCTCGCAGTGTGCGGGGGAGTGATCCCGGGAACTGGCGTTAGAACCTCTGACACACAACACAAACTACTACGATCACCCGCAGTGTTTGGGGGAGTGATCCCGGGAACTGGCGTTAGAACCTCTGACACATGTCACGACCTCGCAGTGTGCGGGGGAGTGATCCCGGGAACTGACGTTAGAACCTCTGACACATGTCACGACCTCGCAGTGTGCGGGGGAGGGATCCCGGGAACTGGCGTTAGAACCTCTGACACATGTCACGACCTCGCAGTGTGCGGGGGAGGGATCCCGGGAACTGGCGTTAGAGCCTCTGGCACACGACACATGACACGACCACGCAGTGTTCGGGGGAGTGATCCCGGGAACTGGTGATAGAACCTCTGGACACACATGACACGAACACGTAGTCTTTTTGTGACACGACTACGCAGTGTTCTTATGATAGTGCTTTGCTTCACAATTCTATAACCGATAGTATTGTTTGTTTGTGGTTTGTCTACACTTCACAGTTCACATACATCCAAAACAGATACGCTTAACATAACAGACGTAGAAACGAAACGTTTCAATTTCCGGTGTAAAATTTTATTCTCCAATGTTGGTATTCTGACAACCTGTCATTATTTATTTTAATTTTACAAAAACAAGACCAAAATAGAACAAAATTCAGAAAAACAAATTATTTATACATAATTAAATAAATAAAATATACATTATGTGTTTGTTACTAGTGTTTGGCTAATATGTAATAAGATATAGTGCTTGTTGTGAACGAATTACTGATAAAACCTAATACAAATACAATACGCATCTAAACGTCAAGTCAACATTATTGTGTAATCTCGAGATAACCTAGAGGTCGCAGTCGTTATGTGAACCAGTAGAAATCCAATTCACTATTTACTCAGTCAGCGATCCAGGCAGCTGGTTAACGGGTCATTGTTTACAAACCGCGAACGAAGCCAAACTATCGATCGAACCGCAGCGGTTCGTCTGACATCTGCCAGCTGCGTTCACGCGAAATATTTCATGACTCGACCGACTCCTGGGCTCTAAAGACTCGGTACCTAAAATTAAAGGTATTCTAAATTTGTGATAAAATTATACGTGCTGTGGTACCGCGGCGCGGCGAGTGCGAACCCGAGTGACGTGTCGAGAGTCATTGAATTGATAGCGCACCATGCCGGCGCTGAGCATGATAGCGCGCAGCAGTCGTCAGTGGGCGAGCGCCGCGCTCAGACCGTACCTCGTCCCGCTCCTCCGTCACAACCCCCGCGCTCCTCACGCTCGCACCATGACGGCTACTGCGCTCACCGCAGACAACCTCAACCCGAACATCGTCAAGCTGGAGTACGCGGTGCGCGGCCCGCTCGTCATACGTGCAACTGAAATCCAGCGCGACATACAGAACGTGAGTAGCTGCTCTGCAGTCTGAGCACCTGGTTACAGTTGATACATCCTCTGTTCAAGGTCAGAGATGTGTGTGTGTCTGTTAATCTTGCAGCAAGGTCAACTACTACCTCTCACTGCACCTGTCCTTACATCAGACAAGACACACATAAAAATCCCTTGAAACATTGCCTTACTGCTTTGAAATATTGTTGTAGGTTACATTTAGTTTCAGGCATTATTTCTTTTATCTAAAATAAGTACAATGTAAAAATAATTTGGATACAGTTAATTTTCAAATTAAATATTCCAATATATTGATTTTGAGTAAACTTTATATAACAACTGTCTACTGCTGCACCAAACTAGATATTACATACCTATTGTATTGTAAGTAGGAGACACTACATTATCTTTGCTCTACAACAGGGATGTATAATGAGCAATACCAAGGAACTATCTCTTTAACTGCGCATTTGCAGTAATTAGGCTATGATATTGTCTTGTGGCACTGTGCTGTGAAGTATGAGTGATGGCTTTACATCACTGTATTGTTTGTGTTGTAAACTAAACTAAACAGTATGTCATTATGTCATATTATGGTGGTTAGAGCTAATTTACACAGAGCTAACTGCTGTGAGCTTCGAGTGTGTGTGAGTGTGTGATACACATCCTGCTTGCA
The DNA here is from genome assembly GCA_910589575.2 of Carcina quercana. Taxonomy (NCBI): domain Eukaryota; kingdom Metazoa; phylum Arthropoda; class Insecta; order Lepidoptera; family Depressariidae; genus Carcina; species Carcina quercana. The sequence continues at coordinate 16,115,827 of OU342435.1, forward strand.
GCCGTGTGTGTGCTTGTTGTCATATTCACTCTAAACATTTCCATTCTCTGTGTCTATTTTTATTAGCTTAGCTAATGAATGTTGTTTCATTCATTTTTATTTATGGAGCTCTAAAATATATTTGGAGATATTTAAACATAAAATACTTGTACAACAGAGGTCTATGACTTTTTAACTATTGTTTTTGTATGTTTACATGGTGCATCCATCCAGTAATGGCATGACTGATCAGAGAGACGTCAGTGGTTTGATTCTCAGCAAATAAATGATAACAAACTGTAGGCTTGTGTGTATGCTTCCATCTTACGGTATTATCAACACAAGTGGAGTGGTGGAAGGACAAGTGTACATTAGGCATTCATATAAATCTGTAAATAGGACTAGAGCTGGAGACAATTTGATTCTTACTAGTTTTTAATCTGAGACAGTTTTTTATTTATTTATTAAAAATTTTAATTATTTCTTTGGTGAATGCCTAAACCAAAACCTATACATCGCATCGCCCTAGAATCCTGAAATTTGGCAAGAAGCATAGGAATAAATCTGAAGACCAGGATTTTTTATTATAACAGTAAAAAAATAGCTTTTTTTCAAACTTAACATTGCAGACATTCAGCCGGTATGTAAAATAACTGCAAAGTAAACTTGGTTCTTCAATGGGACTTACATTTTCAGTAGAGAATTGTTGGCTGCAGATCACCTGATAGTGATGATACATAATAAGTGTGTGAGTCTCACTCACACTTGACTGTTTAAAAAAATTAATAACTGAGTCTCTTTATGGTAGGAGAGAATTGATTTTAATTCTTTGAATAATTTGTTAGAACCTGTCTGAGTTTAAATGTCTCCACCACTGCCGTTCTAACACATTCTAATTAACAGAAGTAGAGGAGGGCAGAGTATCATAATACAGGTAACACACGCTTTGCCTACAACAGAGCTTGTTGAATATTTAGTGATGTATTAATTAATTTTGTTAGATCTAAATTGAAATATGTATTGGATGATTAGTGAATAAACTTTTTTAAATTATTATAATAATATTAGATGGACTGTACCAACATTTGTGAATCTATCTGTAATGTGTTGATACATTCATTCACTAGTTAGTTATCTGAGGTAAACAGTTAATTTAAGTTAATTATCTAATTCCACAGTGAGGTGAGTGAGAGACTACGAGTAACAATTGTATTTGGCATTTATATAACACAACATTGTTATAAGCAGTGGGCTTTCACTTGACCTTCACTTCACCTGCCTGAAGTAGTAGGGTAAAGCAGGTTTCAGACTACGTTATACTATTGTGCTGTATAGTATAGCAAATAAGGACATAATGCTATACTATATAGCATGGCGTTCACTCTACGCGATATAATCACAACCATTTATAGTATGCGCTTGCGGACTGGTGGGGGGGGGGGGGGGGGGGGGGGGGGGGTGAGGGAGGAAGCGGGCGGCGTATGATATAGCACTGCATGGACTCAGCGTATCGCTCAATTTTATAGCGTATAATAAGCCTAATACTAAAATTTAGTACTTATTTAATAAGTAAGTAATAATATTAGTATAGCTAAGTGAGAATATGTCCATAATTAATGTATGGTGTACGATATTGTTTTGCTAGCAGCTATATGCTATTATAGTATAGTGCAGTCTGAAAAGAGCAGTCTTGCAATGAGATGCTGAATTAACATTATAATTTTTAGTACAAAATTCATAATTGATAATAATTTAAACAACTGTTTTCTTTTGGACATATTCTTTGTAGTTGACATAATTTACATGTTATCTTATATTGATACGGGGGCGGTATATTTCCTTACAGTGTAATGATGTAATGCTTGTATCAGTGATACAAGCAATAAAGCAATTGTTGTTGCGATAGAGATATGACTATGGGTCATATGTTTTAACCGGCCTGAGGCTACCAGTCCGGAGGTTCTGGACTTGAGTCCCAGTTGGGGGACCTGTCGATGCACTGGCTGGTGGCAGAATGTGTTCTATGTACGACTGGCACAGTTGTGTTCTGGGCCTTGTTTCATAAAGCGACAATTCATAATATTAAACTAACATATATGACTATGATATGAAATGGCTGTCAGTCATTTTTTTCTGTTTTCACCTGTAGATTGGTGGTGTAAAATGACTGCAATTTGTCAGTTGATGACTGCAATTATTACCAATTGTCACTTCATGGAACAGGCCCTGGTTAACATAGGTAGATAGGTAACAGAGTCAGCACATCATTGACTTGAGAATATCTGCACGTGCATGCTTTCCATCCAACAGTTACCATCACTTACCGTCAGGTGAGATCAAGGTCTAGTGCAATCCCGGTGAAAGGCAAGCAAGGAGGCCCAAAATAATATGATATAAATATATAGCTGCTCGGTGAATGTGTGTAGTATTAGAGTCTCAAAACTAGTTGTTCCACTGGTACCAACCGAAATTTTTATTTTGCCTGAGCACCAAGTGATACACCAAGTAGAAATAGTGAACGGATGATGATGACTGGTTATATGAACATTTAACAAATGTCACAGTGATGGATGCCGATGCGATGACAGCATGATTAGCTGATAGAGCAGTGATGTAATGGATATGCCTGTGTCGTGTACACACCGGCACGCACAGGGCGTGTGAGTGTCTGTAGAGTACAACGGTGTCGGCGACAAGGTCCTTGATCGCTATTGTAGTTGGATGATTGAACGACGTGTACTTCACAGATAATGGAATGACTAATTGAACAAGGTGTCTGATACACACACTCACCAACACCTGCGTTGTATAGAGGTACACAGATAGGTACTGCAGCGCTCCAGTTATAATGCAGCTAAGATTGTACATCACAATCATATGTCATCATCAACAGCCTACATATGTCCCCACTGCAAGGGCTCCCGAATTATATTATACAGTGACTAAGGCCAAATATCATTTCGTTTATTTCATTGAATATATGCAAGCATATCGCCATTACAGGTGTACCCAAGTTGACAACATAGTTAATTTTGTTTAACCACAATATTTCTTACAGTTAGTACATAATATTTTATTTCATTGTTTTTGTGTGGCTTACAGCTATCAATACAGAGCATAGAGAGAAATATAAACGACAAATAGCCATTGATAAGCCTCCACATATGGCTTTTGTATCATTGCCACATAGGCCTCCTTCATGGTACGCCACATCGATCCAGCGACTCGACTTAACCAGGTCATCGGTCCACCTAGTAGGGGGACGGCCCCGTAGACGTTTCCCGGTACGTGGTCGCCACTCGAGAATCTTTACTCCCCACCGGTTATCGGTTCTTCGAGCGATGTGGCATTGCCACTTCAGCTCACTGACTCGTCGAGCTATGTCGGTGACCTTCGTCCGTCTACGAATTTTATCCTCATTCCGGATTTTATCATGTAGAAAAATTCCGAGCATAGCTCGTGCCATTGCTCGCTTGCTCGGCCCACAGTAAAGGACCACGTTTCGGTTCCGTATGTCATCAGTGGCAACACGCACTGATTAAAAACTTTTGTCTTTAGACGCTGAGGTACTTTGGACGAGAAGATATGCCGTAACTTCCCGAACGCTGCCCAGCCGAGTTGGATTCTTCGGTTGACCTCTTTGTCCAAGTTGGACCTACCTAGTTGAACGATCTGTCCCAGGTACACATATTGTAGTGTCCACAACCTCTTGGGAGTGTTATGTTGTAGGGTGTGTGTGTGTGTGTGTGATGAATCAAACACATGGATCAAGATTGATTATCGTAGGTTGTACATACACTACAGAATATAGCTGGATAAACAATCGCGGATCGCAAACAGATTGTGAGTTGCGGCTGTAATTTAACAATTACGACAGCACCCTAGTTTGCGAGTCACCGCCTCCTCACCGGCAACGGACAGCCGGCGTGCCTGCACAACATACGAGTCGGAGAACGTCGAGGACTCCGACATACACTGACCGTTGTCTTCATTTGCTCTCACGTAATAGAATTGCTGTTAAGGCGCTGACTATAGCCAATGACCTTGAGCGTTTGGATTTTTAGCTACGATCGCAAACTCTTTCGATAACGTCGCGCCATACATGTGCGGTGAAATTGTGTACTAATAAGACTTCAAGCGCGTCAGGGACACAGAACGCGCGCTAAGAATGGCGCTAAAAGTCATACAAATATTTATCTTCTTTTTTTGGGTTAGGAATTGAATAAAACATTGAAAAATTAAAGCAGAATTACGTATCAACAATTTAATGATCTTTATAAAAAAAATTATGTTTTTTTATTATTGTAAATTAGTATTTATTTCATCCCTTCCTTCATAGTTTCTCTAGTAGACAGCATGTATTTAAATTTTATTTTGTTTATTATATGGAGGTCAACTTTATGCTCTTTACGTACTTACTACACCAAAGGGGAGACCTCATTATTCCAAAATCCAAGTTTGTTTCAAGATTGTTGTTTTTTCATAGACTTATGAAAGTTTTAGAGTTTTATATCCATATAAATTTTCAGATTTTTTCAGATTCCAGACAAATTTTTTTCATAGACTTATGAAAGCTTTAGAGGTTTAACGTTTTAGAAAATAAACCACAATTTACGCATGTAACTTTATAAAATGTTCCATATTGCATATTTTTTAATCACCGTTTTTTTATGTGTTAAAAGTTTGTTTTAATAATATTTAATATTTCTCCCTCTTCAGAACAATACCAAGTAAGTACTTACTCACGTCACGTGTAAAAGTAGAGAATAAAAAATTAATTATAAAAAATTGGTTGCCTGTAAAGTCGGTATACGGGCGAAAGTTTTACGTGACAACGACTTTGAGTGGTAAAATAATTTTAATGTGAATATTCATTCAGGGACGCGTGCCTTTCACTTTTTATGTCTGTCTCTCTCGCTCTTAGGCGGGCTAACCATGCCCGAGTGGAAGGGACGCGTGCCTCTCACTCGCTCTCATTGTGAGCGCATAACGTGAGCGGAGCGTAACGCAGTTTCTTGAAGTGTCACCCGGCAAACTAATTTATAAGACGTTGTCACGTCAAAAGTATAAGAGCCTCATCCATTAAACCACATAATGTGTTAGTAATATGCAACAACTTTTACTATGGGGACAACTCGACAAAAAAAATCTGCTATTTTATACAAATCGTCCTACTCGACCAAAATGTATAAAAAATTCTAAAAGCACAACCATATAAAGACCAAGGTGTGGCTGTAGAGAAAATTGAATGTCGCAATCATTTATTGGATAACTTCTGCAATAAAATGCAAAATTTACAAACTGATACACGTTACTTGATTAGTCACAGGAAAATATTGACAAAGACGAAAATCATGAGCATGAGATCTGTCATTAAGAAAGCAATATTAAAAAAACAAGTCAGATGAATGCCCTGATATTGAATTACTATTCGATAGCATATTATTATCTCACCATCATGCCTTTGGCAACCACGCCAAATGCAAACCATACTTTTGTAATAAATATGATGAGCAAAAGAATGTTGAAAACAATTTTTTCACTAGTTCTCTTTGGCAGAGAATTTGTATTTTGACCCAAAATATAGCAGGCCATGCTCGAAGCCTTATTCATGACGTTGACAGTAATGTCGTTGAACGCTATCACAGTGTCATTGCCAAATATATAGGTGGAAAAAGAATAAATTTTTATTTGAAACAGTCGTACGCAGCAAGATGTCATGCTGCGGCTTCATCATTCAATACAAATAAACCTTTATGTGGGTTATACAAAAAAATTGTAAACAATAGTCCACAAGGAAAACTGAAACTGATGGAAGAAAAAAGATTAAAAAAGAAAGAAATGAATAACAAGTACTTAAAGAAAAAGAGACCGATAGTGTTTCAAAAAACAGATGAAAATTATGGTGAGCACTGTAGTAAAGAAGACATGCCGAAGGAAGAGCTGGAAAAACTGAAAAAAAGCTTTGTGATTTCTTTGAATAGAACTGATGCTGAACTAGCCATTATAGAAAAGAAAACAATACTTCAAAAGGATAGCAGGGAATGGATCCAGCTTCGTCAATCGTTGTTGACTGCTTCAAGTTTCGGCCGCGTGATTAAAAGAAGAGTAGGCACCCGTTGTGCTAATTTGGTGAAATATATTTTATATAAAAGTAACCTAGATCATGTAACTTCAATAAAACATGGCCTTTTAAATGAAAAAACGGTGATCTTACAATTAGAAGCCCAAGAAGGAATAAATATAGAGCCTTGCGGCTTATTTATCGATTCGGATATACCTTATCTTGGTGCAACTCCTGATTTTTTTGTATAACCGAGATAAAGGTTTATTTGTATTGAATGATGAAGCCACAGCATGACATCTTGCTGCGTACGACTGTTTCAAAGAAAAATTTATTCTTTTTCCACCTATATATTTGGCAATAACACTGTGATAGCGTTCAACGACATTACTGTCAACGTCATGAATAAGGCTTCGAGCATGGCCTGCTATATTTTGGGTCAAAATACAAATTCTCTGCCAAAGAGAACTAGTGAAAAAATTGTTTCAACATTTTCTTGCTCACCACATATATTACAAAAGTATGGTTTGCATTTGGCGTGGTTGCCAAAGGCATGATGGTGAGATAATAATATGCCATCGAATAGTAATTCAATATCAGGGCATTCATCTGACTTGTTTTTTAATATTGCTTTCTTAATGACAGATCTCATGCTCATGATTTTCGTCTTTGTAAATATTTTCCTGTGACTAATCAAGTAACGTGTATCAGTTTGTAAATTTTGCATTTTATTGCAGAAGTTTCACAATAAATGATTGCAACATTCAATTTTCTCTACAGCCACACCTTGGTCTTTATATGGTTGTGCTTTTAGAATTTTTTTGTACGTTTTCGCATCACCATCGAATATCGAACGGCGATAAATCAGATTGTGTGTTTCTACAGACTGCATGAATCCCTCAACAATGATATCACTCTCCATACCCGTTGAAGGGCCAGTGTAATTTTTGAAACAAGTATGTTTTTTGACTGGTGTCTGTTTCTTTGCTGCTCGATCGCACGAATAGCAGTATTTATTGCGCACTCCTAAATATAAAATTTCACCTGTCCTCTTTCCAACAATGGCGCCTGCACCAGACAGTGCTGAATAATTTTTATATGATCTTTTGGAGTAGGAACCATCTACACATACATCAATTTCAGGTATCCCATCTTTGTTGAACCTGCCCTCAGCAATTGCCAAATATCTTTCTTTTTTGGCGGCTTGCTCCATGGTATCATGTGCAACTTCTTCCCAGTTTTTGGATATGATATCATGTGCGTTTTGGTATTTTCTGTTTGACAATGAAGGCAGGTTCAATGCTGCAGATAACTCATCTAAATGTGAATGACCACCACCAATAGACATAATACCAGCTACCGCACAGCTATTGATTGGTAGGTAATGATCATCGCAAGAATCACTTTCTATATAAAATTTTATGTTACATAATTTACACAAAAAAGTAAATTTTGATGTCAGTCCATTTTGCTTTTCTCCAACTAAATCCATGTTACTGATGCTACAACCCAGCGGCCCATGATTGGATATTTCTTGTAACTTTTTATAAAAGTGTGACACGCTTATAATTCGTCGCCCAATATAGGTCTCCTTCTCCACATGTTGACTGGATTCAACCTAAAATAGTAAAAAATATTATTTAAGAATTTTATTTTGTATGCATGCAGTAGTAAAACATATAAGTAAAATTATATTATTTACCTCAAGTTAGGGTAAATCATCAGGAATTTGAAGTGGCTCATGTTGATGTGTGGGTCGTCAGCTTCCTCATAGAGCTATGAGAATTCTACGCATGCCAAATTTTAAGGCAATTTAGGAGCAATCAAACTTTAGCATTCATAATTTAGCAGCAACCATGACTCAGTTACAGCGAGTTGTTTTTAGTGTGTCAGCTGGAGACATGGGTCTCCAGCTGACACATGCCAGGAAGGCAAACCAGTGGGGTTAGGGCTTTAGACTATAGTCAGGCATTTAAAGCACAATTACAGCGGTGAGAGCCAAAAAAATTAACGATCACATTGATAAACTGTTGGATCTACGAACGAAATACCGTGTGTAAGCTGGCGACCCGTGTCACCAGCTTACACATCTGGATCTTCGTAATTATTCAAGTTACGATTATGTATTGTACCTCATATTTTAGAGCAAAATAGCAGCGCCAGGCTTCAAAATTTTCGAATCTCTAGTGCTAAAACTGTTTGAGCTACGAGCCGATATGTGTGTGTAAGCTGGTGACATGGGTCGCCAGCTGACACATGTTGTATCTCTGAAACTACATAAGTGAGAACTTCGTTTTAAAGATCAGATGAGACCATACAATAGCAGCGTTCACGAGTCAAAATTTCAAATCTCCTGGCTGTCTAGATTCAAAGTTATAAGCAAAAAACTATTTTCCCGCCAAAAAATTCAAAATAATCGCACGGACGCCGCTGAGCGGGCCGTTGCCGTTCCGTGCGCTACGCTATTACAATAGAGTTTCAACTTAGCCGTCATTGTTTTAAAATTCATTTTAACCTGCACTTTCGTATCGATTCAATTGGTATATTGAGCGTGTTAGACCAGGAGCCGACAGAAATAAGCAATGGTATTCTACCGATTAACTTCATAGAGAGACTACGAACGACCTTCACCAAATTTGAGGTCAAGTGAGAACCCTTCATCGCAAATCTACTAATTTGACTAATACGGAACCAAGATTTAGTTTAGTAATGAATCAACATATAAGAAATAACAATTTACGGTGTGATATAACATAGTATAAGAGGTTTTGTTCAACATATACAGTTTACATCACTATGATCAATAATTGTTGAGCTCGGTATTTAGTATATTTTCAGTAGCAATTATTGAATAAAACATGATATAGATTTCACAAACATTTAATTTTCATTTAAATTCCATACAAAGCTATGTCTCGTTTATTTCTTTATAGTATCCAACCTGTGATAATGGAACGCTAGTTTTTAGAAAAATAATTAATCTTAATGATGTTAACTAATATACACACACTTTAGAAGGCAGGTATTCTGAATTCTACTGGTTATTATATATAAGTTTCAACAAAATATGGGTTCCCATACAAAATTATGACTTGTTTACTTCTTTAGAATACAACTATCGCCTTTCAGAAGCACCTTAGTTATGATCAATTATGTACATAAGCGGTTAATTTTGTGACTAAATAATATATTTAGGCGAACCCTAGATTGGATCTCTTTGTTGTTCTTCGGTCTGTCAAGACCCCTTTTTTAAGGAATGCGTGAATGCATCAAGTTGAAATTGATATCAAATACTCAGGTGTGCAATCCCTTATATCAAAGCCGTGCATGACGCATATTTTTGATTGATCTATAATCCTGAAATTTGGCAAAAAACAAAGTCTTATGGGACAAATATAGGAACCCTCGGTGCGCAAGTCTGACTCGCACATGTCCCGTTTTTGATATTATGAAAATCAGACAAAGCAATGTTAGTCAACTTTTATAATAAAAATATATCAAATCATAAGATTTTTATTCATTTGCAAATCTAAATTTCTGAGTATAAGCAATAATTTTTATTAAAATGTGCCAATATTGTTTGCAATTTCCATGAAAATAGCTATGAATAAAAGTTTAAGAAATACAGCCTATGTCATTTTCCATCCTTTTCCAAACTACCCCTATACAAAAAATCATCATTCTGACTCTACGTTACGACGATAATAAAGGACAAACAAACAAAATCACTTTTGCATTCATAATATATAAATAATATTAGTATGGATTGCTATTAAAAATATACTAAATACCGAGCTCAACAATTATTGATCATAGTGATATAAGCTGTATATGTTGAACATATACCTCTTATACTATGTTATATCACACCGTAAATTGTTATTTCTTATATGTTGATTCATTACTAAACTAAATCTTGGTTCCGTATTAGTCAAATTAGTAGATTTGCGATGAAGGGTTCTCACTTGACCTCAAATTTGGTGAAGGTCGTTCGTAGTCTCTCTATGAAGTTAATCGGTAGTATACCATTGCTTATTTCTGTCGGCTCCTGGTCTAACACGCTCAATATACCAATTGAATCGATACGAAAGTGCAGGTTAAAATGAATTTTAAAACAATGACGGCTAAGTTGAAACTCTATTGTAATAGCGTAGCGCACGGAACGGCAACGGCCCGCTGAGCGGCGTCCGTGCGATTATTTTGAATTTTTTGGCGGGAAAATAGTTTTTTGCTTATAACTTTGAATCTAGACAGCCAGGAGATTTGAAATTTTGACTCGTGAACGCTGCTATTGTATGGTTTCATCTGATCTTTAAAACGAAGTTCTCACTTATGTAGTTTCAGAGATACAACATGTGTCAGCTGGCGACCCATGTCACCAGCTTACACACACATATCGGCTCGTAGCTCAAACAGTTTTAGCACTAGAGATTCGAAAATTTTGAAGCCTGGCGCTGCTATTTTGCTCTAAAATATGAGGTACAATACATAATCGCAACTTGAATAATTACGAAGATACAGATGTGTAAGCTGGTGACACGGGTCGCCAGCTTACACACGGTATTTCGTTCGTAGATCCAACAGTTTATCAATGTGATCGTTAATTTTTTTGGCTCTCATTGCTGTCATTGTGCTTTAAATGCCTGACTATAGTCTAAAGCCCTAACCTCACTGGTTTGCCTTCCTGACATGTGTCAGCTGGAGACCCATGTCTCCAGCTGACACACTAAAAACAACTCGCTGTAACTGAGTCATGGTTGCTGCTAAATTATGAATGCTAAAGTTTGATTGCTCCTAAATTGCCTTAAAATTTGACATGCGTAGAATTCTCATAGCTCTATGAGGAAGCTGACGACCCACACATCTCATGTTGGTTTTGAGCATCTGAAGGAATATTACTTGACCCGTCTTTTTATTTCTGTTCATCCAACCTAAAGCCACAAAATTACGAAAACGTCAATTTTTTAATATGATTTGTGACAAGTGTAATATTTTTTTCTACACGGCTACTTACTTTCACACTGAAGTGGAAGAAACATATCTGGTGATTTAAAATTTTCTGTGAGCGCCACATTTGTTAACTTAAAAATAGAAAATATTATTACTTTCATAAAAAATAATAGGAGTATGTGTTTCCAAAGAATATATTAAGTTTTCATGAAATATAACTAATATAATAATTATTTAATTGATCTAAAATTTATGAATGTACGAACACTTCTAAAACTTTCGTAAGTCTATGCAATTTTTAAAAAAAAAACACGGAATAATGAATTTTTTTGTTTGTTTAGTGTGTGCGATTAATTCATAAAACTCTAAAACTTTAATAATTCTATGAAAAAATTGTCTTGAAAAAAAAACACCGAAATAATGAGGCATTCACTTACTCTTTTAAAACAGTATCCGACGGACTGGGTGCTTCTACCACGTCATTATCGTTTGCTGAATTGTTCATTAGTTTTTTTTCTAAAATAGAGATAAAATCAATTAGTAATAAAATGTGAATAAAAAAAGAGCTACGAAGCTCTATACCTACACCTAGGATTGAACCCACGACGATGTGGTTTTCTAGAACCACCATTTTCCCAACTAGACTGTTTAGACAACGTGAGCGTGATTGAAATAGCTCACCTTATTGATCGAGTAGTATTTTGAACTAGTGAAATACTCCAATGAATCATTTTAAAACAATATAGGTAGATTAGGTACTTACTTTATAACTTCCATAATTTGTTTCTGTTTTTTAAGATATAATCGCCTCTTCCCCAATCTTCTATTATTTGTTTTATTTTCTATTTTTATACAGTACAGATTATTATTATTTTACATTTATTTACAGTTTATATATCAATTTACAAGCAAACACAAATATTTTAGCTAAAAACAAATACTTCTATGTACAAATTTGTATATTACAATATATTTACAAAAAAATTGTTTTCCGCTTTGGTCAATCCAAACGAACGGAGCGCAGAACGAAGAGCGACATAGGTCCGTCTAGCAGCGCGCCTCAGCGATCACTGTCGGTCTCGGTACAAGTAAGAGAGATGCAAATAATGGTGTGAGCGCGCGCTGCTGAATTCGAGTTATGAAATAAAACAAAACGAAATTGTGTAGAAACTAATTACTTAATCAAAAATCGGAAACAACGGCAAAATGGAAAAACGCCTTATGAATTTTTTGCAATATTTTTTACAAAAAACACTTCACACATTAGCCGTATCGACTAAAGATTTATGACCGTTGAGAGCTGATTTTGGACTCATTTTCTATCGAGAAAAGTTTACGAAATCATGTTTTGAAAACAACAATCTTGTTGGAAATATGCTGAATAATAACATATTTTCATTTTGGCGTGATATGTTGCATACTTTTTGCCAGCGACAACCGAATATGATGCGCATTTAGCTGATTTCAGCGTCTTAAACAATGACTTTTTTTTCTTTATTGTCATGAAAATTAAAATAAACATTGCCGGGAAGTTAAATCTGCATGCAAAGTGTGATCTGCATGCTATTTTTAAAAGTGTATTGATCTTGTTTGAAGCGGGTACCTCGGACCCTTCGACGTAACTCCTCGCTCGCGGCCGGCGGGGGCGGGGGCGGGGAGGAGCGTTGCCCGCATCGTTCGTGCTCCGGTAAACGACAATTGTTGACAGTAGCTCTAGAACATGTCTGTCTTCTACAGTTCGATAAGCAGACACAAACAACAATGCGGTCTTCGATTCATCTATGACTTCTCAGGGAAGTGATCTTGCCCCGAGTGTCGACGGGCCGACACTCGGGGGATGCTGCTGAGCCCGCGGTCGATGTCAAACGAATGTTAGTTATTATTAATAAAGCGAATATTTGTTATTGTTTTTTTCCTAAGTAATACCCCCCGGCTGCATCGCGATCGTGACATATCTCCGGTGACACGCGTGGTGTGCTCGTGTTGCAGGGCAAGTCTGACAAGCCGTACAAGCGCATCATATGGGCCAACATCGGCGACGCGCACGCCATGGGGCAGAAACCCATCACCTTCATACGACAGGTGGGTGCTGCATTCACGAGCGTCTACACGACGATAAGTTATTTCTTTTGTGTTTCCGATCCGCCGCCTCCGATCAACTGCCTCCGTGGGCTGGCGGCACACGCTTGGGCTCACAATCCGGGTTCGACTCCCTGGGGAGTATGTACGCGAACACTGCTGTACTACTATACTGGGGCGACATGAACATTATTGTGAATGTCAATGATTATTTTCCGCCCATTTTTTGTTGTTTCACAAAGTGTGTTATTGTGTATTAGGTGCTGTCAGCCATCGCGTGGCCCGAACTCATCGGCAAGGTGGACTACCCGGATGACGTCAAGAAGCGCGCCACAGAGATACTGAAGGCGTGTGGGTGAGTGTGTGTGTTGTCCATCGCGTGGCCCCAACTCATCGGCAAGGTGGACTACCCGGATGACGTCAAGAAGCGCGCCACAGAGATTCTGAAGGCGTGTGGGTGAGTGTGTGTGTTGTCCATCGCGTGGCCCCAACTCATCGGCAAGGTGGACTACCCGGATGACGTCAAGAAGCGCGCCACAGAGATACTGAAGGCGTGTGGGTGAGTGTGCGTGTTGTCCATCGCGTGGCCCCAACTCATCGGCAAGGTGGACTACCCGGATGACGTCAAGAAGCGCGCCACAGAGATACTGAAGGCGTGTGGGTGAGTGTGCGTGTTGTCCATCGCGTGGCCCCAACTCATCGGCAAGGTGGACTACCCGGATGACGTCAAGAAGCGCGCCACAGAGATACTGAAGGCGTGTGGGTGAGTGTGCGTGTTGTCCATCGCGTGGCCCCAACTCATCGGCAAGGTGGACTATTCGGATGACGTCAAGAAGCGCGGCACAGAGATTCTGAAGGCGTGTGTGTGAGTGTGTGTGTTGTCCATCGCGTGGCCCCAACTCATCGGCAAGGTGGACTACCCGGATGACGTCAAGAAGCGCGCCACAGAGATACTGAAGGCGTGTGGGTGAGTGTGTGTGTTGTCCATCGCGTGGCCCCAACTCATCGGCAAGGTGGACTACCCGGATGACGTCAAGAAGCGCGCCACAGAGATTCTGAAGGCGTGTGGGTGAGTGTGTGTGTTGTCCATCGCGTGGCCCCAACTCATCGGCAAGGTGGACTACCCGGATGACGTCAAGAAGCGCGCCACAGAGATACTGAAGGCGTGTGGGTGAGTGTGCGTGTTGTCCATCGCGTGGCCCCAACTCATCGGCAAGGTGGACTACCCGGATGACGTCAAGAAGCGCGCCACAGAGATACTGAAGGCGTGTGGGTGAGTGTGCGTGTTGTCCATCGCGTGGCCCCAACTCATCGGCAAGGTGGACTACCCGGATGACGTCAAGAAGCGCGCCACAGAGATACTGAAGGCGTGTGGGTGAGTGTGTGTGTTGTCCATCGCGTGGCCCCAACTCATCGGCAAGGTGGACTACCCGGATGACGTCAAGAAGCGCGCCACAGAGATACTGAAGGCGTGTGGGTGAGTGTGTGTGTTGTCCATCGCGTGGCCCCAACTCATCGGCAAGGTGGACTACCCGGATGACGTCAAGAAGCGCGGCACAGAGATTCTGAAGGCGTGTGGGTGAGTGTGTGTGTTGTCCATCGCGTAGCCCCAACTCATCGGCAAGGCGGATTATTCGGACGCAGTCAAGAAGCGCGCCTCTGAAGTTCCCTGTCGGTTTTCAATCCTGTGCATCTGAAAGTTTGAACAACCGTATCTTTTTATTTCGTTGACTTACAAGTTTGATTTTTCCACAGCTTCAAGGGATTGCCAACTTGTGTATGCGATATTAATTTTAACGTTATACCTCCAAGATTTCCTGAGAAAAACATATTGGCAGTCAGACAGACAGAAACACTACAAAGTGGGTGTATTTTTCCCTTTTGCGGTATGGAACCCCAAAAACGTAGCCGTTACACTTGTACGTTGAATGTTGCAACATGCGCAGTATGTCTGACCCCAACACTGACACGGGTGTGGGTGTGCAGCGGGCAGTCTGTGGGCGCGTACAGCGCGTCGCACGGCGTCGAGCTGATCCGTCGCCGCGTGGCCGAGTACATCGAGCGTCGCGACGGGATCCCCTGCGACTGGAACAACGTGTGCCTCTCCTCCGGCGCGTCCACCTCCATCAAGAGCGTGCTCCAGCTGTTCTGCAACGACGTGGGAGGCAAGCCCAGCGGTAACACAGCGACATGTCTACTATATATATCTGTACAGTGTGATAATGTGCATTTTGGTTTATTGATTAGGAGAATGAGGGTGACATAAAGACTCCATATATAATGTTGAACGTATCGTGTTCTGTGCGGGCACGCGGCCGGCGCGGGGCGGCTGTGTGCGCACGCGCCGCGGCACGCTGGACGCAGGTATTTCGGGTTTAGTGTAGTGTTATTGAAGTTTGGCACGCCTCGCAGGGCCGCGGCCGCCGCGAAGGCCGCGCGACGACTCTCCTGGACAGAGTCACGCGGTCTGCGACGCGCGTGCTCCGGCTGCCGGCGGCGTTTGTAATATTTGTGTCCATCGCGCGTTCCTCCGCTCTCAGTGGAGATCACTGCACCTACACAGTACATTGTATACGCGGCTCGTGTTGATGGCACACACACACACACACCTGCACAGTTTACACAACTCATATACATATAATACACAATTAATATTTTATTATAAATGCGTGAGCGAGTTTGTTTATTTCCGTTTGTTTGTTTGTTTGACCTTGTCTTACTCAGTAACGGAGAGTGGGACTGATGTGATTGTTGTTTGTATCGGGTTAGCTATTAGTCGGATTAAGGGAGCGGCGCCTCGGAGCACTCCACGCGGCCGGCCTGCAGGTAGTCCCGGTTACCAGGTGTTTGTAAATAAAAGAGCAAAATAACAATAAGATATCAACTTAAAATTGTTACATACCTATTGCAAAAGCAACCCGCTTGCTCGTTAATAAAAGTAAATTGAAGAATCAATCCCGACGTATAATAAGTAGATAAATATTAACAGAATCTGTCAATGTTATTGGTTATAATGTAAAAATGAAAATAAATAATCAATTTTTAAATTTGCGATTGTATTAACTGCGTACAGTGTGTGTGTGTTGAGATAGGTGTATGTGTTTGTAGGGGTAATGGTGCCGATCCCTCAGTACCCGCTGTACTCGGCGACGCTGGCGGAGTACGGGCTGCAGCAGGTGGGGTACTACCTGGACGAGGAGAACAACTGGGGTCTGAGCGTGCCGGAGCTGGAGCGCGCGCTCTCCGACGCGAGCGCGCAGTGCGCCGTGAGGGCCATCGTCGTCATCAACCCCGGCAACCCCACCGGACAGGTGCGCGGCTCGTTACTACATACAATGTACTGAATGTTCATATGCTGCTGGTAATAAAACGGTATTAGCAGTTACAAATCCAGACGTGGTTTGTGATCGGCCCTGCTAGCTGAAGCACAGGTTCCACCTAGTTCGGCAGCTGTGGCTCAATTTATTTTACAAATCTAAAAGCCAAATAATTTTCTAACTTAAAGGTATTTTATATAACTACATTTACGTAAAAAAATTTAAAGTATTATTTTTGTGGACATAAATAAATATTTGATTTGATTTAATTATCATTCATCCACAACTTGTCAAAATTTAATGATTTTTTTTCTTGTTTTAAGTAATTTTACTTGATTCATAAAGACGCAATTTTTTATAGTTCTAAATCATAAATATAATAGTAATTAATTATCTACCTCTGCTTTAGAAATAAACTAAACATGTAATAATTGATAATGCATTGTTTAAACAACAGATGTTGTGTATATTTACTCGTGCTAATAACAATTTCTGAACGAATCTGCGACAAGGCAATGTGCTAAGTAGTCGGAGCTGTCCTCGAGCTGTCATTTAAAAATGAACGTGAAATTGACCTATAAAAAGAAAGTATTTTTTACACGTAAATTATCCATATAATCTGATCATTACCATTTTTAAAGTAATTCCCATATTTTTACCTTTATATTAAAACAGTGTACGACGAGCTGGCCCCAGATGAGAGGTCACTTTTAACTGTCAAATGTACATGTATTGTTATGAATTGAAAGCAAGGACTTGATGCAAAGCCATTAACGCCTCCTGCCGCACTCCTCCCGCGGAGACCACAGCTGCTGTGTGCTTGTGTACACTAGTGAGGTGAGCACGGCGCACACCAGTCCGACCAACACCTGCCAGAGCTACTTGTTGTCTGTCGCGCCGCGTCACCCCGCCACTGGCATGTACTGCGCTGCTGCTGTATGCTCAACTGTCGTTCTTGTTTGTTGTTGCGCAGCTGGTGGGTGTACTTCTGTATACTTAACGTGTTAGCCGAACATAATAAAATAAAATAAATATGTGACAGCTGTAACATGTGTGTGCAGGTCCTGACGCGCGACAACATCGAGAGCATCATCGAGTTTGCGCAGAAGCACGGCCTGTTCATATTTGCGGACGAGGTCTACCAGGACAACGTGTACGCGGAGGGAAGCAAGTTCTACTCGTTCAAGAAGGCACGTGCCCGCACGCCCGCGCCCGCACGCCCGCGCCCGCACGCCCGCGCCCGCACGCCCGCGCCCGCACGCCCGCGCCCGCACGCCCGCGCCCGTGTAACTAGTGTGTGTTGTGCAGGTGGCGACGGAGATGGGCCCCCCGTACTCGTGCGTGGAGATGGCCTCATACATGACCGTGTCCAAGGGGTACATGGGGGAGTGCGGTCTGCGCGGGGGGTGGATGGAGATCGTCAACATGGACCCCGTGGTGCAGGCGAACCTGTACAAGGCGATCAGCGCGATGCTGTGCCCCTCGGTGCTGGGACAGGCGGCGGTGGACTGCGTGGCGCGGCCGCCGCGCGAGGGCGAGCCGTCCTATCCGCTGTACATGAGGGAGAAGTGCGGGGTGCTGGACGCGCTCGGCGAACGCGCGCGCATGGTCGAGACCACCTTCAACAAGATCGAGGGGTTCAAGTGTAACGTGGTGCAGGGAGCCATGTACGCGTTCCCACAGATCGTGTTGCCGCAGAAGGCCATCGACCAGGCACACAAGGAGGGCGTGGCGCCCGACGCCTTCTACGCGTTTCGACTCCTAGAGGAGACCGGTCAGTCGAGGTCGCACCCTCTATACAGCACACACACACATACATTTATTTAAAATTTTTAACACGTTTTTATTAGCTTCACCTGTAGGTTTGTTTGTTTGTATGTAATCGACTGCTTTGGGCTCGATTTTGACCCACTTTAAACGGACAGATTTAATTCAAACTTTGTACACATATCAAGAATTAGCGACAATATAATAATTTCATAAGTTTATCTCATTATCCTGATTAGGATCGCCAGGGTTAAATAATTTCCTCACACATACTCTGTGTGAGAGCAAGTGAGACAACCACGCCCTCTGTTGGAGATTTACTATACTACCTGCACCAGTACTTTATTATGTTGTTCGAGAAGAATTTTACATCCGCGCACCCTCTGTTGGAGATTTACTAATGACGAGAACCTAAAGAATTTTTTAATTATTGACAATGAATTGAACTAAAAAGTGGAAAATACATATAGTTAAAAAAACAACAACTAAAAACATGCTTTTAAAGCACTTCGAACAAAAAGTAAAAATAATTTTTGTGAAAAAAAAGCGTCGGGCGCTCGATGTACGAAAAATATGGAACAAAGCGCCCGACGCTTTTTTTTTCTTCATAAATTATTACTATAGTTTGACAAACATGATTACAATTTGCGCGTACGCACGCACTTGTTGACTCGACCTGGCGCGCGACACACGTGCCACGTGCCCTCCGACGACGGCGGACGCGCACGCGCACGTGGTGTACATGACAAACGTCGCGTCACTCTATCGTAACACGCGCAGTGACGTGTGTTTGTGTTACAGGTGTGTGCATCATCCCCGGGACGGGGTTCGGACAGCGCCCCGGCACCTTCCACTTCCGGACAACCATCCTGCCCCCCACCGAGCTGCTGCAGGAGATGCTGGACATATTCAAAACCTTCCACGGCAAGTTCACCAAGGAGTTCTCGTAGACGGCGGCGCCGGGTGCGGGCCCCACGCGCACCACCATCGACGGCTGATGTTATTGCAAATGTTGACTCGGTAGATGAAATTAGAAAAGCGATGCAAAAAGTCGCATTAAAATATAATTTATGGAACATGAGAGCGAGCGTCGAGCGGCGAACGGGCGGAGCGGGCGGCGGACGTTGTGCTACCACATATTGTCTCGCGATACAAAACAATGCGCTACAGCGTCATCAAGTGCAGCTCGTTTAAATAACAATGGACGTATAATGGCGGGACGTCGACGGTGGCAGCTATTTATTTAATATAATTATTTGTAAAATTCGTTACGCTAGCGGCTGTTGGTATTGCATTTGTGTTCGTGGACCGAGCGGCGTCGGTACATTCCCGCGCACCCCCGCGCACCTCCCCATCCCCACCGTCATGTGTACCATTACAACAAATGCAAATACACTTGTTTCGTTGTATTGACTGTCTTTTATTTGCATCCCCCCGTGATGGTCGTGACGTGGGCAGCGGCGCCCGCGCGAGGGCTCCCTCGTCGTCCACTGGGATCGCACTCGTGGGTGGAGCCTGGCATACTTTAATGTGATTCAATTGGCCACTGTACGGCTACAAGCTGTTACCAATAGAGTATAGTTAACTGTACGTGTGATTCCGCAACATTTTTCAGTGGCTGTTATCCATTACTGTTTATGATTTACAGTATGATAATTATCGGCACCGTCGGTGCGTGAGCCCGACTCGCACTTGACCGGTTTTTATTAATATGTGTGACACGGTGCAACTAGAAATCTTATGTTTAAATACATACGTGAATAGTCGCACCTATACTTTTTTGGGGAGGGGGAAATCTAACGACACCGACTACTCAGGAGAGAGCCGGCGGGTTATGTGAAGCCTCGGTGGTCATCCTCCGCGCAAACCGAAGAGCGCTGGGATCTCCTGGGATGCAGCCCTCCCCTGAGCCAGTGAGCCATGACGTCTCCGCAGCTCCGCGCTGCAGCGGGACGGGACCGCGCCGTACTACCGCTGCCTTCTAGTGGTCGCCGGTTTGCACCAATAGGACGAACAGAGCTGTCCTAACTTTCACCAACGAGCAGGTAGACTAGACTGTAAGGGGTAAGACTACGGGTTGAAGGGCAGTTGTATGAGTATGGTACTTTTGGAAAGTAAACTCCCAGCATTTGAGGAGTGGAGCAGCTGTAGTGCAACTGCTGGGATACACGCACGTTGGGAACAATAATCCGGAGGTCACGGGCTCGATTCCCAGTGGGACCTATCGGTGCTGGGTTCGGTTGGTCTGTGTCCGTCTGGCTACCACCATCCTACCTAAGTCTGCAGCCAAACAGCAGTGTTAATAGCACTGTTGCATTGTATGAAAGGTAGCAGAGAGGCACCTCATTAGGGTTGAGGCTTCTGGGTGCGCACGCTGACGGTCCAGCGGCCGTTTCATTATTTACCATCAGTCGAGACGTAGGCGAAGTGCAAACCCCATGCTACTGTCTAGGACCGGCGCAGCTCACTCGAGCACAGAGGACAAGTAATGAAACCACCGTTCAGTTCGTAAAGGTGAACTAGGTCTCTTTAATTATTATAATAATAATTATATATGTATACTTATTATATAGGTGTGTCTGTATATTATCTCTAGTTACAAGATAGCGCTACGTGCCGGTGTTGCTGGGACGGGACGGTTCACTGGCGCGCGCAGGCAGAACACGTCGCGGGGCTGGGGGCGCGGGGCGCGGGGCGGGGTATCATACAGTGCGCGTTACATACATCGTTACATTACATAATGTCTACACCTACGCGTACCTACTGTCTACACGTGTCGGTATATTATATATCTACAGTGTGGTCAGGGGGCGGAGCCCTGACGACGTATCACATGGGGGGCTCGGAGCCCGTGCGCGAGGGTAGCCGCTGCACGCGGCTGCTACGTGAGGTGCGGACGGCACCTTCCTACCGGCTAACTACGACCGCCTACGACCGCCGCGGCTCCCGACAGACCTCTAGTGTCTACACATTTACAACATTTTGACGACCTCTCATCGTCGGCAGTGATGTCGGCCATGGAGTGTGCCCCTCCACCCTGGGTAGCTATGTATGTGTCGCTCCATTACATACACTACATCTATACAATATTAACGTTAGTTGTCGCGGTGTGTACAGAAGTGCATTGCTATGAGTGGGTCGTCAGCTTCCTCATAGCTCTATGAGGAAGCTGACGACCCACTCATTGCTTTGCTATGTCGACTGTACTTGGCGGTGCCGGCGCTGCGAGCGGGCGCCCTCCCGCCGTTACCTACTGACAGCTGACCCGCACGCGGCCGGCGCGTGCGCCTATGGAAACATAATTAATTAAATATGTATTACATATAGGTAGTCTTGAAGGACGTAATGTATTTGGTGACGATGAAGGCATACAGTGGCGACGCACACTTTGGGAGCCGCTGCGCAAAGTTATAGCTATACTTTTTACATTACAAATGTGTCTTATCCTAATATTTTACAGTCGAGCCGAAATATAAGTAATATTTATAATATTTATATATATACTATGTAGGTATACCTGTCGTCGAGTTGTTTACATTAACAATAAGTATCTGTCAGTCGTATGTACATAGGTACCGTGTGTATACGTG
Organism: Carcina quercana; assembly: GCA_910589575.2. Classification (NCBI taxonomy): domain Eukaryota; kingdom Metazoa; phylum Arthropoda; class Insecta; order Lepidoptera; family Depressariidae; genus Carcina; species Carcina quercana. The sequence continues at coordinate 16,137,573 of OU342435.1, forward strand.
AGTGAGCGAGAGGGTGTGTGTGAGGGGGACAGCGCCGTCGGTCACACGGTGGTCTCTCGGTCCACGTGGATGTACTCGACGGAGCGCTCGCGATGTCAGGAGGCGGGGGAGGCGGGGGAGGCGCGCGCCGCGTCGTACAGCAGCTCCTCTGTGAGGCGGCCCGAGCTCAGGGCGCCCAGCGCGCCCTTGTGGCGGCGGGACCGCGCGCGCAGCGCACCCGCTGCAACGACCAGTGCCACCAGCGCCCCCGCACCGCCGGCCAGCGCCCCCGCCACGCCGGGTGACCGCAGCGCCGCACGCAGCCGCGCCCCCGCGCCGCACCCCGTCGCCGCCTCATCCGCGCCCCCCGGACACTCGGCTGCGCCCGAACACCACAGCGCGCCTTCCATGCACGCGTCCAGCGTCGGGCACGCGTGCACGCACCCAGACGTCGCATTACCCCCGCTCGCGCCACCACCCCCGCTCGCCCGCCACACCTCCATCCACGAGAAGTGCGCGTGCCCGGGCTCGCGCGCCGCCCACACCACCAGCAGCGCGCGCTCCTCCCCGCCTCCCTCCCATTCGGCGCTGTACGCGTGCACGGCCCGCCCCCCGCCCGGCGCCCCCGGACACACGGCTCGCAGCAGGCGCCCCGAGCGCGGCTCGTACACGAGCACGCGGTTCGCTGTGTCGCAGGGTGGAGTGGCTCCCTCGGCTGGAGGCGGGGAGTGTGCGTCGGGGGGTATCTCGTCACCCCACACGCGCACGAACACGGATCTGTTCCCTCGCGCGGCCAGCAGGAACGGCGTCTCCCCGCACTCGGACTCGGCTCCCTCCCTGAGGAGGACACAAGCACTGCGTCATCAACACCTACTACAAGAATAGTTGCCAAGTCATACAGCGACAGTTGATAAATGTAGTATCGAATATAATTTTGTATATCTTGAACGTTGTTGTGTCTCACCCGTAGGGGTAAGCGAGCATGACGGGTCCCCCGGGGGGCGGCAGACGTCGTCGCACTGCACAGAGTCGGGGGGCGGCGGGGGCGGGGCCCCACGCCCCCCGGAAGTGTAAGTGCCGGTGGTCCTCGCGCGGGGACAGACGACGCGCCACCAACTCGAGCTCCAGTGCACCCCCCAGCGCCACGAGCGCAGCGCCCCCACCGTCGCCGGCGCCCCCGGACACGGCGCCCCACGTCGTGTTGTCGCACACGCACGCCACCGGCACCTAACGCACACATATAGGTAACTACGTTAGTTAGGTAGAGGATATTGTTTTTGCAAAGGAGTGTACAGTAGGTACACACATAAATAATTAGTGTGAGTGTGAGCAAGCAAGAGTGAGTCGTACTCGCACATGGAGGGTTCCACAGTTACTAGTATACATACTAACAGGAGCTGCTGCTGGCTTTTACCGCCTTTGCACTGAGGACATTTAGGTACATGATAATTTGTATTGCTTTGATTGTTTGTTAAAGTTTTCTAGAGCAACATTGACACACGCATTATGATGCTGGGCTTTACGAGCAACCACCAGCATGATGCTCATTCTGAAGAAGGTATACTTTTCGAACATGACTTGCAGTCAGACATCGTCGTACACACATCACAGGCATACACTGGCGCCGGCATCGTTTAAAACAGGAACTTTCCCAAATCAATTGAAAAAAGCTGTTGACATACCATTACTTAAAAAAGGATCGAAGCAACAATTAACGAATTACAGACCCATATCGCTGTTACCAACTACCTACTTCCAAAATAATTTAAAAAATTACCAAAATGATATTAAGTGGATTCATGGAAGACTTGCTATAAAAATACCAATTCGGCTTTAGACAAGGCGTAGGGATGGGAGATGCTATTGGAAAGCTAACAGAGAACATAGTAATAAGCCACGAGCAAAATTTAAAAACAATTGCAGTGTTTGTAGACTTGGCGAAGGCATTTGATACCGTATCCCACAGCATTCTTATGAACAAGCTTAAACTTTATGGTGTCGTTGGTAATGCTCTAGACTGGTTTCGATCTTACATAAACGATAGAAAACAAATAACTCGTGTAGATAACCAATATAGTGCTGAAAACTCAAATAACATTTGTTTTGGTGTACCTCAGGGGTCTGTGCTTGGACCAATACTATTCCGCATTTTTATAAAATATTTGAAAAACGTTATAAAATCTTACTGACACAGACCTGCTTCCTGAATACATCGACACACCACACTCAAACAAAACACATTTACTTACACTAAAAACAAACATTAAACAATTCTTAATGAAGTGCAGTGAAGTTGAAATTAAACACATGCGGGAGAAAATCTACATTCGATGCTGATCGATGAAAATAGTAAATAAACGCTGCAACGTCACTGACATATCTGTACTGTACCTGCTACCGATGCAGTAACATGTAGTACCTACAATCTAAGTACTAGCACTCGAACACGCGATATATGCTTACTATCTTAAGCTTTTATGTTTACAAATGCAATGTTTGCAATAAATTAAATACATACAAATTAGTCTATTAGTCAAGTGCTTCGTTGTATACGTGCAAATTGTAGTCATGTTGTCAAACCTAATAAATAAATAAATAAATAAAAAATGTATCCGCGTGCGCAAGGCCGTGTCCCGCTGCTCGCTCGCGGAGCCCGCGCCGCGCCGCGCGGCACGCTCGCAGGCCGGTGATGCCGCGGCGCTTACAATTGCCAAGATCATTATTGTAGAGTGCTTTTTGCGGTTACTGCTGTATTCGTTAAAAATCTTGCATTTTTGAATCGTAATGACGTGTTTCTGCACTTTCTTCTTTAATTATACTGTATTATCAGCTTTCAATGCAATACAATCGTAATTATTTACTGTCGCCATGATGTAATTCATAAATAAAGGGATGCCAGTGACTCCGATGGCGGACAAAGCAAATATTTTCTATGATATCATTATTATGTCTGAATATTTTTTGTTTTATTCTATTTTGGCCATATAATAAAAATAAAGTATCTCACCCGGTAGCCTGGCCATGGCGAGTCGTAAATCCATAGATGGGGCACCATGAGCGGTGACTCCCCGCCCGGCTCCGGTGTCTCGTCCGTCTCCGCCACATCGCCGGTGTCGTCCGGCTGGCAGGCGAGACGTCCGGAGCGAGGGTCGGGTCGCGAGGTGCAGCGCGGTGCGGTCCCGAACGCTGCGGCCGCCAGACGCAGGGTGAGGGGGTCGCCGCCGGCCGCCTGCACGCGGTACACGCAGCGCAGGCGGCGCGCGCCCCCGCGCCCGAACCACAGCACGTTGCGCGGCGAGGAGAACTCCCCCGGCGCGGTGAGGAGCCGCGCGCACGCGGGCGGCGTGGCCCCACCACCACCGCCCTCCAGCGCCGCGCCCTCTACACGCGCGTCCACGAACTCGTAGTGCAGCGAGAAGGTGAGGGGGTGGGTCGCGGTGCCGGGGGACGTGCGAGCGGACAGGGACAGCACCGCGCCCGCTGACACGTATCTGCCGAGACACAGCGCACGCTCCGTCACACACAGCGCACACACCCTCACACACAACCACCTATCTACAAATATATTCAATTCAATTAATTTATTTCTAAACTAAATCCATTTATTTTTATTTTATTTATTTGATCAAGAGACAAACAAATATCAATTCTCTTTCTGATGCTGTCTCAACTCTGCCGGAATGTTTCACTATTTCATGAACACCATTATGCTGACACAAGGACAGACAGCACTCCCTCCCAGTTGTTTGAACCAGTCTCTACAAGAGTCCGTCTGAGATAGGGTTCCGTAGCTCAAAAGAAAAAGTACTCCGAAGTAGATTGGTAGCAACTCTACTTGCCTTTCATCAATGTTTTGAGTTCAACATATCTCCTCCTATTGTAGATATAAATCTAAATAGCCTTTTAAAACTATACTCTTCACTATGAAATGCAAAACATTTTGTTTTTCGTCCAATAAATTAACAACTTCTCCAACTAGGAGAGCTTCTTTTGTGCCACTTCCACTTTGGTGTCCAAACTACCTTTTACTCTGACGTTATTGTAGTTTTAATGATTAACTAGCTTTAATTTTATATTTTTATTAATATTAACGTTAACAGCAATATACAACCAACAAAACATAATGAGGAAATAACAAAAACAAGTAAAATGTGTGAAACATTGTAACGACTCTGCATAATGATGTCGCCTGCTGTCACCTGCTCGCTCCGCCGACAGACAGTGGACACCGTACACAGGCGACTTCAGATTCAACATTATGTAATGCACGGTTACCCGTCCGGGGGGGCGCAGGGGCGGGGCGCGCGCGTCGCGTTGGCGAGCGACGCGCGCGCACACAGCGCCGGCGCCGAGTCGCAGTAGCGGCCAACCTCGCGCGCGTCGCCCCCGCTCCCGTCCCACATGCGCAGCTCGACGGCGCAGGGGGCGGCGTGGTCGGTGTTCGCGGGGGACGGCGCGGGACGGGCGGTCGCGTCATCGACCTCGGAGCTGTCTGCGCGGCGCCCCCCGCCCTCCACCAGCGAGTACTGCGTGAAGCTAGAGAAGTAGATCCAGACGACGTCACCTGCGGCACAACAACACCGCCATCAACAGACATGCTTGCTGCGACCGCAACGCACACAGCACACCCGCGGGCAGCGCACGCGCATGCGCACGCGATATTGTCAATGTTGACATGTTAATTTTAATGCTATGTCAAATGTGTACATAAGTAGGTACAGTTACCGACTCAATAAAAATAATCATTTGGCCAAGTGGTCCTTCATCACTATAATTTAACGCATTTAAAGAGAACTAAAAACCGACTTCAATTGCCTTAGAATTAGCGGTACAATTATCTGGTACATATTTGGATTTTTATGATTTTCTCAAAAAGCGCTCTCGCGCTTCGATAAAAAATTATGGGACCACCTCTGAAGTACCCAAGTAGCTCTAACCAAAAAATCATCAAAATGAACCGATTTTGGCGGCAATTGGCGGAGCTGTCGCGTCACATACATACAAAAAAAAACATACAGTCGAATTGCAAATCTCTTTTATTGAAATCTGTTGGAATATTCACTGATCCAGATGCTCTGTCTCTTTATGAAATAATTAAAATCATCGCATTAACGAATCAAGTTGACATTAATATTGAATACGCGGGTTGGCCGTTTTTACACAGCTCCCTAGGAACTTCCCGTTGACCTAGAATTTGACAAAAAGCAAGCACAGCACAAGTAATAAATCTGAACATCAGAATTTTTAAACTACATCATAGTAAAAATAGCAAATAAACAGACTATGAAAGTTAAAAAAAATATTAGAATGTAACTATGTGTATATGTATATGTAGAACAAATATTCTAGTTTAGTTAGATTTAAGAAAAAATAATTGTACATTGTATAAATTTATTCTTATGAAAAGAACTCGACACTGGGGGATTTGTAGGGTTCCTTAGTTAAACAAGGAACCCTTATATGGGCTCAAATATAATGCAAAAAAGTGAGCTGATGGTGCTTAAAGCGGGCACCAAAACATCAATCCGTGCCCTCAGGGGCACTGGAGAGTACTCCCCTTAAAATAGTTACAAACATTAAATATTTGTGCCACTGGGTCGCCGACAGTCTCCGTGGCGAACTGGACACCGACACTACACTGCACGCGGCCTGGCCTCTGCCTGGCGCGCTCTTCATCTGCACAATTGTCATTTTTAATTTAGGTCTAATTGTAATGCTGTTACTGACACCAGGTTACTATTGACATTATTTTATTTAATAACATAAATATGGATTGTATCTGAAATAAATAATAATAATTATAGTTTTGCTCTGTCCGTCTGTCTGTCCGGCGGTTTGCTCAGAGACCCACTACTCGCACTAGAAAGGTGTAATTTAGTACGGGTATACATATTAATCATGCCAACAAAGTGGTAGAATATAATTTTGAAATATACGTAATTTAAAAAAAAAATTACGTACACTGAACTTTAAAGGAAAACTCACGACTAAGATGGGTTCACGACTAAAGTATTACATATATGTATCTACATGGAGATGTCAAAAGGAAAGTTTCGTACAAATTCCATTCAAAATTACTTTTCATTAGACGTTTAACTTATTGTGAAGGGCAGCTACGGAACCCTACACTGCGCGTGGTCCGACACGCGCTTGGCTGCTTTTTCAGATTAGAAGGCGCCTTTGATATAACGAGGTAGTTTAAACGGCCTCAACTGAACCGTAACAGGTTTGGAGTCGCCCAACTCTAAGTGTATGTATCTGAAACTTATTGAGCCACAGTCAATCAAGTTACGGTAGATACCGCCACGAGTGGTGTGGTGGCCAGGGGCTGGTATGTGGTGGGGGATAACCTCATCAGCAGTCTCAATGACATCGGGTACACCACTGGCTGACTGACGACGATTTTGCTCTGCAGCGGCGTGCAACCCGCCTTCCAGATCGTTGAAGAATTGTGCGACGGACAACAACCGTTAATCCACAGAAAAACTAGTTCTCTTTTCAAACAAGAGAATACTAGACGTGCATGTGTGAAGTTCGTAGGTATGTGTGTGTCTACGTGCGAACAATAACCTGTAGTCTGTAGGTGAACTTGTGTGTGTGGTTGGCTGACCTGGTCGTCCGTGGAAGGTCCAGGTGCACGTGGTGTTTGGTGGGAGCGTGTGTCGCGGTGCCCGCAGCGCCCCGCGGCGACCTCGCCCCGCCACCGGCACCACACCGACCCCCTCTCCCTCCTCCTCAGACGAGGACGCCTTCAGGTGGAACTCGCAGCGCCGCGCCTCCCTGCCGGCCGTGAGCGCGCACGGTGCGCCGTCAGTGTGTGCGTGCGCCGCGCACGGCGAGCGTACGCACGGTGCACTCACCGCGCATAGTCCAGCGAGTCCGAATCCGCGAAGATGACGTCCACGTCGAGCTCGAACCCTCTCATGGCGAGCGCAGGGTGCGTCGCGGGGCGGGGGGCGGCGTACGGGGACGAGTGGAACGCGAGCAGCATGTCGGGCCCGCGCGCCGTCACCCGCGGCAACCAGTCCCCCCCGCAGTACTCTAGCAGCACGGGGTCGTCGGTGCTCGAGCCGTCGTACACGATGAGGCGGTCCCGGGAGCCGGAGCACTCGCCCCACGCGGACACCGAGCGACCAGTCTTGTTCATACTGTGACACATGTGGAGACGAGTGTCAGTGCGAGAGAGAAGGACAGACACAACCCCTGTATAGTTGTATACACTCACTCACCTAGCCATCGTGATGGAGCGCTTGATCTGCATCTTGTGTGCGTGCTCCTGCCTCACGGAGAGCATGGCGTGCTTGCAGGTGGGCACGTCGCGCTGCCGGAGGCTCCAGTAGCACGTGGCGTTGCGCGGGTACATGCCGGGGTAGTTGGGACTCTGCACGCGGCACGCGCGCCGGTGGCACTCCTCGTACGTGCGCGTGCAGTACGTGCCGGGGGACACCGCTCCCCGCTCCAGGCCCGCCCCGCTTCCGTACCGCACCACCGACGACCGTCGAGAGAGGAACTTGTACCGCAGGCGCAGACCGAACGGCTCCCCGAGCCGCGCGCGGAACAGCTTCACGCTCACGGTCACCGTCGACGTCTCGCTGTAGTACAGGGCGGGCCCGTCAGCCGAGCCGCACCACGAGCCCCCCGTGAAGGGTCGACCGAGCTCCGATACCTGCACGTACCCGTCGGGGCACCCATCCAGCGCCCCTGGCTCGTAGCGACCGACGCGGAACTCCTCGAAGGCTATCTGTACGAGATCGCCGTGCGCGCCGCCCCCCGCCGTCAGCGTCACGTGGCACAGGAAGGGGACGCGCGCGGCGCCCCGCACGCCCACCTCGTACCCGACGTCGGCGCGCCCGTAGTAGGTGCGGTTGCACTGCGTGCAGTGCGGGGGCTCGTCGCTGCCGTCCGCGCACTCGGCCGCCCCCGAGCACCACGCGTCCGCGCGCACGCACTCCCCGGAGCGGCACGAGAACTGCGACACGCTGCACGGGCCGCCGGCCGCCCCCGCCGCCAACACCGCGCACAGCAGCGCCCACTGTCGCAGCATCTCACGGCGCCCACATCCCCGCGCGCGTGGCCTCTCGTGACGCAACCTCGCCGCACACTGCAGCCGAGCGAGCGCCGCGCCGCGCGCACCGACGCGCGCACGCCCGCCGCCCCCGCGCACGCCCGCCCGCCCGCCACGGTGCATTGATACCGACGCGTTAATAATGTACGTCCGCTCACTCACCGTGCTCCGATCGAAGTCAGGCTGTGGGGATGGAGCACCCCAGCGGCCTCCAGGGACCGCGCTCGCACAGGAGCCTCGAATGGCCTCGATTCGGACATCAGACACTCCAGCAGGGCCGAACTCGGACAGGCCCATGTCAAGAACACTCGTATCTCGCATCTGCTCTATACCATTCTATACTTACACAATTACATTAGGTTCAAGGATGATGTGCAACACTTATTAACGACGTGTGTCATGAATAGGGTAGAAAGGGACTCGGTGATGGGAAGTTTGTATTTGACACTCATGAATGTTGGGTTGGACAAAGTAATTCTGATGTAGCAGTAGCTTGTCGTCAACGGGGCCCTCTAGAAAATACTTAGATATGATTGCCCGAGGTAAAGCAATAATGGGTGCGACGACGTAGTCATGTACATTGTATAACCACCCTTGTTGGAATATAACTACATTTAATAAGTATATTTGTTTGTAGTGTCGACAGTATCCCAATAGTATAGTATATAATAGTAGTCTAACGTATAACTGAGTCTGTTCCCGAGGTATGGGAGCGGTACGGGAGGGGTGACAAGTGGCGTGTCGCGTGACGCCCGACTCAAGTTCCGTAAAGACACCCTCCCATACTCAGTTATGCGTTAGACCTTCTGTGCGAGTACCAGGCTGTCAGAAACTGTCCGCGGGTGGGTTGCACTGTAAGCGTACCGATGTTGTTGCCTTGAAACAAGGTTTATTTGAGGCATTACCACGCGAGCTGTCCGCCGGGGAACAAGTAACACACACTTGATGGTATCATAAACACTGTGTTATCAAATAGGCAATCACGCATGTGTGTGTCCGGTCGCGTCGTCCTCCGACGCCAGCCCGTACAGCCGCGCCAGCGCCGCCACCACCTGCCGCAGCGACACGTCACGTCAACAGAGGATGCAATATTGTGTGTAAATATTTTTAAAATTTATATATACCGACCAATAAATCACCGACCGCACTTTCATTGTTTTCAATTTTAAAGGGTTTTCTTGAACAGTTTGGAAATAATAAAAAAAGAGAGACAGATCTATCTATCTCCTTCGAAACGAGTAGCAGAGCGGATAGCGTGACATAGAATACGAGTACGTAATGCGTCCTCGATTAACAAATGATAACAAAACTATATATCTTAGCGGCAAAGTCAAATACGCGGAAAGTTCACGAAGTGGGAGCATTCTGCAGGTGTCATGCAGGTATAGCAGGGGCCGACCGAGCCTCCAGCGCAGCAGCGAACAAAAGCAAAAAAAAAAGGAAACCAGAAGAAATAAAGTGAAAGTACAGTGAAGTGTTAGTGGTATCAAGTGATGTCAGTGCGACAGACCGGCGTCAGGGGTGCGACGGAGAATCCAGGTACGGACTCAGTGTGGAAGACTCGGACCCAGTGAAGACAGGGACGTACTCTGTCAGGAAGGCCCGTAATGTAGAAGATTGTCTTGTGGACCTGTGTCACCAACAAACTCCGGAACATTGGACACGTGTTTCCAGAAAATTCAGTCAGAAAATGCCTGAACATTACACTTAAAAGATCGCATCACAGACTCCTAGAGGCACTACATTCCCTGTTGCCAGTATTTAATTATACAGCCGAAGTATAAAGGATGTCTGGGGCCTAGGGTCGCGACCGCCGCGTGGTACCTGGGGTCGCACATCACGGGGCGCTAGATCTGGGCGCGCGACCCACGCATGCACCAGGCTTCCCTCCAGCGCCCACAGCGCTTCCTTGTAGGGTCCGTTGCCGTGCAGCAGCAGCGGCGACGTCCCCGTCACCACGTTGCGCACGCGCGGCCACTCGTTCTCCGACGTTTCCAGGCGCACGTGGTCTGTCACCGGGAACAGCGTAAGACGCGTGGACGTGCGTGGGTCACGGGTCACGGGTCACGCAACCCACCAGTCGCGTCGATGAGGCACTGGAATATCTCGGCGCGGTGGTCTAGTCGCACGCGCAGCGCCGCGCGCAGACTCTCGTTGAGGTACACGTCCGTGTAGTAGCGCTGGTCGTCTCCCGCGTCCGGCTCGCGGCCCAGCGACACAAGTGCGTGCAGCGATGACGCGTACCCTGTGGGCGGGGCGGGGTGTGAGTGGAGGGCGCCGGGGAGAGGCGGTACAGAGCTTACCTATGAGGGCGCCCGCATTGAGGTAGGGGTACTGTCCGGGCGCGTGGTGGAAGCGCGTGCGCTGGTCGTGCGTGGGACGCAGTGAGGTCTCGGCCGCGAACAGCACGCGCGCGCCGCTAGACACGAAGCGCGCCACCGCCGCGCGCACCGGGCCCGCAAACAGGACGTCGTGGCTGCACACGCAGAGGGATCGTGTCCGTGAAATAAAACTGCTGCGCCATTGTCAGGGAGCAAAACAGCACCGTTGGCGTACCGGGGGACCGGTGGTGGTTCTGGCCGCTATTTGGTAACTACTAGTAACTAGTCATGTCTGCGCACTGCGCGTGACTAGTGTTCTGACGGTGTCGAGGTGCCTTTGATCGGCCAGTTTGTGCTGGCTGCCACTCGCCGAGAGGCTCCCCTCACCTGTCCGTGTACAGCACGATGTCGTCGTGTCGCCCGGCCGCCAGCATGTCCTCCAGCCTCTCCCGCAGCAGGTTCAGCTTAGTGCCGTGTCCCCCCCACGGACGCTCCCGGCCGAGGGGCTCTCCCCGCGCACCCCACAGCGCCCCGCTCGCGAACCATCTCTTATACCCCTCGTCGTCCGAGCTGGACGCGCACAGCAGCACCACGTTGTGTCGCCCCCTCGCACGCACGCGCACTGCGTTACGTGTGAGCAGGAGCAGGAGCACGACACAGACCGTGCACAGTGCAAAGATCGCATGCGCACGCACAATGCTCCGTGAGCGCCGCATCAGTGTCTGAAGTTTATAAACAGGAATGAACATTATCACTGTCCATCCATATTCATACTAATATTATAGTAAATGCGAAAGTTAGTTTGTTCGTCCCAGAGGTCGGACGCTACGACGGCACGGAGAGTCAAAATAACTGTTTTGTATAGGAATACATCTTCCCGTGCAGCGGTGAAGTGGAGGTGGGAAGTCGTCACACCTACGTGCTAGTTGTAGCCCCTCGTGTAATGACTCGACAGCAATAATAAACGTGGCACAGAAGGGGCATCGGTCGGTAGTTCTTCAGGAAGGCATTAGAGTACCACCGTCTCGTCGCCGCCATCGACCGCAGATCATAGTAACCGCAGTAACAACACACTAGCGGCTCCGGGAGCTGCAGACCTCGCGGCCCACAGAGACAGAGACGGCAATGACGATACACTGGTTGGTCCACTCCCAACTCATGTCCTTATTATTACTCACAGTTTCCAGCTACTACAATCATTGGGTCATACTAGCTTAAAAGCTAGACTTTTACGCCTTTTTCTAACTTTTTGTCTTTTTTGACTTTTTAGATTTTTGACTTTGTCTCTACTCCATTGAACTCTATAATTCAACTAAAATTTCAAACAATAAGAAACCGCGTCGATGTCGGATATCACATGTCGGAGATAACCAGTTCCCCCTTGTTACCACTATTTGTAGGAAGTACCCCTCCAATCCAAAATTACCGACGACAAAAAATTGTAAGAAATCGTTCAACCTGTACACCAAGTTTCATCCAGATCGATTGAGAAATGCGGCCTGCAGAGGAAAACATACAAACACACAGAAAGGAAGATCTCACTCGTTCCAGTAGTGCTTCCACTGAGCGTGAGCGTGCTCTGAGCAACTGATGACTCGGGCAACTGTACTGCAATGTTTCTTCAACGCGGATACCACCTGAGCAGGTCATGAAGGTAAAAAGATGATCGCCTGGGGGATATATACATCCGTGCTGGGGGGCGGGGGCGGTACCGGCGGCACTGACATCTTTTTAGCTTCATCGATTAGGTCACTCAGCAAGTAATCACTACGTCTGATTAGGTACCAACAAAGTGCTAGTTACCTAGTTACATGCAGCTTGATCTAGCTTAACAGCCTCAAATACAGCCTATTGACCAACTATTGACAGCCAGTGATGAGCGATGACCTGACTGTAGTGTGTGCTGGCCAAATATGTATAATACATACATAACATGTGGAACAATATGTACGGCGCTGACCACGCGCTGACATGAAACACAACGTAGTGGTAGGTACATATATTAGTCTGTGGTAGTGGTGATATGCTCATGGCCACAGACTAACACATGTACCTCTCCTACCGCTGAAACACTGCTCACTGAGCAAGTAGTAATACTGTTTAGTCTGCGTCGTATGCCCGCTGTACAGAGATCCTACCGACTGACGCGCAGTACATTATATCAAATCATAGAAAAAATGTATTATATACAGGAAATGCACAAACTAGTACGATACCGTGATATTATTGATAGCGCAATAGGGCGCGTCGCAGTGTCGTGACAATATCACAGGATATGCTGTGAACCGTGCGATATCTCAATAACATTGATACGAGGAACATCTGCCAGCTTCTCAAACACGGCCTCACTCATTCCAAAATAATTGTTGCAGCGAGTTGGATAACTCGACGCCCAACGTCTGATGCTTTTATATTATTTTCCATGGTTTATAGTTCCAGACAAAGAAAGGAACCCTTATCGGATCACTTTGTTGTCCGTCTGTCTGTCCAGACCCTTTTTCTCAGGAACGCGCGGCGGCAGCAAGTTGAAATTAATCAATACTCAAGTGTGCAGACTCTTGGGAAAAAACATTGCTGTTTAAGTCGTATTTTAGACCATTTCCTAAGAGAATGCAAGGGAACCAAAACCTATAGGTTACTTTCCGTAGACCTAGGACACTGAAATTTGGTAAGAAGCAACACCACTATAGAAATTAATCTCAAATCCAGGATTTTTATGGATTTGGATGCCTGGGATGCATATAACCTGACCCATTATTTATGATTTTTGTATGTTAATTATAATTATTTATCCGAGTCCGACTCGCACTTGGCCGTTTTTATCAAAACACAATGAGGAATAAAAGATACTAACAAATCACGACATCACGCTAGCGAATCTAAAGACGGCTTATTCCACTGCGCTCCAAAACCATTGTTCTCGTAAACTGTGACATTCCATACATTGCTTGCACCCGGCTCCAATTATATTTTAGTCACAAAATTAAACGTAAAAATATTTACGTACTTTTATTGCACCCGGCTCCAAAACAATCTTGGTACAGTCATACTGAAATGAGGTTGTATGTTGGCTTCAAGAGAAGGTTTACAATAAAAAATATAATTCCGAATCATAGCCACGCATATAATGAACGGTTTTGTAGCGCATCGAATGTTTGCGGAGGCGCGAACAGATGGTTCTAGCGCTATCCTAAGAAAGAAAGCATCGTCGCTGCTACGTAGAGTTAGAGGCAGCACTAACAGCGTTCGGGGGGGGGGGGGGGGGGGATTGCTGGAAGATTCGATTGCCCACTGATTGGGCATCTTATTAAAATAACTAAGTCTGTAGTAGAATATAAGTACTAACATAGGTAATAGGTTGTTATTACTAACAAAAATGGATCATGGCATGGTGGTCTGAATATTTAATAAATAAATAATAAAAAATAATAATATTAATCAACTATACAAAACATCTCACTCAAAACAATTAACTAATAAAAAGTGTTAGTAATTGTTTGTATCGTACAGTATGTAAACATTCTCATGTTGACAATATTGTATGTAGTAGGACCACCGATACTTGTATGTCGCGATGCCGGGATCTCGAGACTGTTGATGAGTGTCACGTCCCCCAACGGAGCAAATATACTCTTTGATCTAACAAACGTAGGCATTACTGGCCAAAGTTACTTGCTCAGTGGCTCGGACGGGTTTTATACAGTACATATATAGTGATCTGTGGTTTTATATCTGCTCTGTGCACTGAGCAAGTAAATCACTTGATCTGTGGGTTTTACTGGTTTTACACAAAGATAGTGATTTACTTGCTCAGTGCACCTAGAGTGTAGCTAGAGTGCACAAAGACAGATTTATATCAGAGTACACTATATTGACACTATATATATTTATATGCTAATAGAGATAGATTTTGATAATGTTTACAGATGTTTACGTAGTGATTATATGCTCCTAGATGTTTACCTCAATAATAAAAACCGTATTTTAAAACAGATTCGAATTCATTTATGTCAAGACAGATAATTAGAAGACTTGCTGACGATAATCGTGCGCCTGTGCCTCCGTCGCATGGCCCGCGCCCGCGCAGTGGGCATGACGCTGTCCCGCGCGGTGCGGAGTACAGTGTCGCGTGTTCGCGTGCTCTGTCTGGTGTGCTTGGCGAGCTGTGCTGTGCTCCTGCTCACGCACAGCACCTGGCGTGAGCGTGCGAGCAAGCAGGGAGATACGCAGCGGAATGTTGTGGTGCTGTGCGCCTCCAGTTTCGAGGAAGAAAAATACAAGAGATGGTTCGCGAGCGGGGCGCTGTGGGGTGCGCGGGGAGAGCCCCTCGGCCGGGAGCGTCCGTGGGGGGGACACGGCACTAAGCTGAACCTGCTGCGGGAGAGGCTGGAGGACATGCTGGCGGCCGGGCGACACGACGACATCGTGCTGTACACGGACAGGTGACCCGTCGCCTTTTATCTGAACTACACTGCCTAGAACATGCTCGTGAAGTATCTACTCTGCCTGTCGGTCTTAAACGATTCATAGCGAGCAAAATATGCACTTCACTCGATTTCGCTTTCAATCTTTCATCGACAATAACTTCCAACTTATTCTACGGTAACAGTAAAACACTCGCTAGTATGTCTCAAAGCCCCCGCTCCCCCTCCCTCTTGACACAGTTTCGACGTGCTGTTCGTGGGTGCGCCAGCTGAGGCTGCAGCCCGCTTCGTGTCTGGTGGCGCGCGCGTTCTGTTCGCAGCTGAGCGCGCATGCGCACCGGACCCAGAGCTGTGGAGCCGCTACCCACGCGCGCCAGGTCTCTACCGATACCTCAACGCAGGCGCTGTCATAGGTGGGTGAGCCTGCCCCACCAGGTGACATGACGCGCCGCCTGCACAGCGAACACGGTGCCTATTGTGTTGTCCAGGGTACGCGTCGTCCTTGCACGCGCTCGTGTCGCTGCGGATGGTGCGCGACGACGAGGACGACCAGCGCTACTACACGGGCGTGTACCTCAACGAGAGTCTGCGCGCGGCGCTGCGGGTGCGACTAGACCACCGCGCCGAGATATTCCAGTGCCTGGTCGACGTCACCGGTGGGGGTGGACGCCGGCGCGCGGGACTCTGTTGTCCAGCCACGTACACTTAATGTGAATGTCGTGTGCGATGTTTGGCAGATCACGTGCGCGTGGTGACGTCGGCCTCGTCGTGGGCGCACGTCGAGAACACGTTGACTGGCACGCGGCCCCTGCTGCTGCACGGTAACGGCTATGGGCTGACCACACTGTGGGAGCTGGAGCAGAGGCTCGTGCGCGCCTGGGCCGCACAGCCCCGCCTCGCACCGCGGCCACAGGTACATCACATCACCACGGTACGACGCTCACTGCTCCCAAGTATCACACTGACCACTTTATTTGAAGATGTCGCTCTCTGGGAACATATTACGTTTGAACTCGACAGATTTGTATTTTATTTTTTATTTTTGTTCGCACAATTTCACCATCACTGCCCTGTAGGTATATTTTTTATTTATTATTATTATTATTATTGTGAACGTAATATGTTTCAGCGGCTGGAGGCGTTAGTGCAGCTGTACGGCCTAGACGAGGACGATGACGTGGCGGCAGCGGGGCGGTGACACTGCGCCGGGAGAGGGCGGTGCTTATTTTTAAGAAAAATCACGTCTCGACGTGTATTTACATTTTTTAAAATTATATATCGGTTACATAAATATTTGTTTCAACACACTTGCTCATAAAGTGGCTCTTATTTCAATTACGCAGGTGTCAGGCACATAATTAAACTGTGACTTTTTCATTGCTATTTTCAAGTGAGTTTCATTTTTTATATATATTATTGGTTGAGTTCCTATGTTCTTAAAAAAGTTTCGATACAAAAAAGATCGTATTCAATAGTAAAACTTTTATTATTTCAAATTATTCAAGAATCAAGAATCCGAACAAAGGAAACTGTGTTTCGCTTCTGCTGAACAACCATAGGCAATATTTTCATTTCATCATCATTCTCTTCTCGTTCGTTCTACTGACGATCTCGATCTTATTCTTAACTAACAAGTTGAACTAACACGCTACGTAGACGATACTGCGCTTATCGCGTGTGAAAACACCTGGACAGAGGTGATCAGTACAGCAATGTCTCACGTCGCAGACTGACTGAACACAAACTTGCTAACACTTAATACAAATGAAACAAAGAACTGTCACGGGCTTCTAAGTTCGAGGAATTGCAAAAAAAAAACACGAGTCCAAAGTTCCGGAGTTTATTGGTAGAACAGGTCCACAAACGAATCTTCAAAATCACGGGTCCCCTCATACAGAGTGCGTCAATGACATGATGATTTTCGTCTTGTCCATGTTCATTTTTGAACCTACCTGTTGGAAAACTCTGTTGAGGTCATTGAGCATTGCGTTCAGATCCTCCAAGGATTCTGCCGTTATGACTATGTCATCAGCAAATCAAAGGTGATGTTGATGCCCAGTCCTTTCCAGTTCAGAAGCTTGAAAACATCTTCCTGTGCAGTGAAGGGGCTAGGTGAGGTTAGTTTTTTTTGAAGATCCTCTGACTTAATCAGAGACCTTTTCTAGTAATCTTTATTTTTAGCCTAGTTTAACATTTGCTTATCGATAATTATTATTACATATTTCCTGTAAGTTTATGCTCTATATTATATTTAAAAAATATAAAAGATACATTTTATTTGTACTTTATTTCTCTTTTTTCTTTTTATTACTTTGCAAGCTTTATTATTTTTACAAGATCTTATAAATCTATTTCTTTTCATATTATCGACATAGTATTCCTTATCTGCTATATTTTTATGTTCTATTTTATTTTAACAAATATTATATTTTAATTTAACAAAAATTAGATACATTTTTCTTATACTTTATTCCTTACTTACTTACTAGCTATATCTTTTTTCTTTTTGTTTTATCAGACATTATGCTATTTATATTGATTATTGGTCTTATTTATGTTACAATCGATCAACCGCTCTATGTCGTATTCGTCGTCGTAAGATTCTGGTGCACGGGATAAGGATGTGCTCCACCGACTCGATCCTGCCTGGTTCGCAGATGCACGATGGGCTCCGCTTGCACTTGAAACGGTGCAAGTATTCGGAGATCCCACCGTATCCTGTAAGTATTTGTTTGAGTGATAATATTGTTAGATAGATTAGGTTAGATTAGATTAGATTAGATTAGATTAGGTCAGGTCAGGTCAGGTCAGGACAGGTCAGGTTAGGTAAGGTTGGTTGGACTGTGAGTGAATTCCGATGATTTTTGGGTGTGGTGGGTGGTGGTGGGTGGTCTCAAAAATCACTTTGGGCGGCTCCGGGGTGTCCGGGGAGCGACTGTGAGTGAATTCCGATGATTTTTGGGTGTGGTGGGTGGTGGTGGGTGGCGGTGGGTGGTCTAAAAAACTTCTTTAGGCGGCTCCGGGATGGCCGGGGAGCGATTGTGAGTGAATTCCGAAGATTTTTGAGCTTGGTGGGTGGTGGTGGGTGGCGGTGGGCGGCGGTGGGTGGTCTCAAAAACCACTTACGGCGGCTCAAGAAGGGCCTGGGAGCGACTGTGGGCGGTTCCCGATGATTTTTGGGCGTGGTTGGTGGTGACGGGAGGTTGACCTTGACCTTGGTGACCTTGACCTTGATGATCTTGCCTTCGGCGACCTTGATATCACCTTCGGTGACCTTGACCTTGACGTCGGTGACCTTGACCTTGGCGGCCGTGAGGGGGCCCAATATTGTGGTGGGTCCTCAGTAGGAACTAGTGACCTGGGCTGGACTGGCGGGTCGCTGGCCGTTGGGTCTCGTCGAGCTGAGCTCAGGGACGTCAATTTGACTGAGCTAGCTTTCCTCCGCCCTGGTGGGTGAGGGTCCTTTGGAGGGGGTCCACTTCGGGATTGGGGTCCAGGAGTTGACTGATTGTTAGGTCACCAGGTGACGGGATTCGTGTCGCTGATCACTGGAAGTCCAAACTCGGGTACACTGGCTCTTTCCGTTGAGGAGTTAGGGTTCAGGTCAAAACGGTACTGGGCTGCTGTTCCTCGGGGCGGCTTCGAAGTCTCGGAGTCGGTAGCGGAGCACCCTGAGACGTACGGGCTGCCTTGGGAGGCCGGCACGTGTAACTCGGGGAAATTTTCCACTAACAAATCTAGGTTATGTTGGTCAAAATTGTGAGTTTTTGGTAGCCCGTAACTCCGTTGTTTGTGGTCCGATTTTCAGTCTGCTTTCGGGACCGGACGGGCGTTAACAGAGCGTGTCGTGCTATGATTTAAAATTAATATTCCCACTTACTATGGCTGAAGAATAACGTGTTGAAGTCTGGGGTCCACTGCTCCAGAATCCTTTGGGTTACGATGTTGCCCACATGAATCCTGGCGAGTCAGAGCACTATGCAACTTTTAAAAACACTTCCACAAACGTAAGTCACTTTTTCACTTTTTGGCGAATTTAATTCGCGGAGCCGATGTTTATGTTGTCGATGTTGAGGTGGTACTGGGTTAGGTTAGGTTAGGTTAGGTTAGGTTAGGTCAGGTTGGAAGGGGGCAGTGTGTGTGGAGCACTCTGCCCAACCGGGGAGAAGGGGACGCGGGTCGGCGTCATGCCACCTGCGCAGTTGAGGAGATGGATGTGCACTGACGGTATCCGGGCGGACTGTGTGCGTCCGCATAGATGCATTCGCACTCGGTCTGACTTGATACAGTCGGTGCAGAAGAAGAATACGTACGAACGGGAGTATGACTGGCTGGCGAATTTCGCCGCCATAGGAACATGAATGGATGGATGGATACATGGTACGGTATGGAGGAATGGGGCAGCGGGCGCGAGTTGACACGCGCTGCTGCCCACACTGGAGAGAGGAGGGGTGTGGGTAGTGCTGGGTTGGGGCAGTGTGGGTGCTTACCTGTCATCCGGACTGTGACCGGCCCGGCGCTGCACGCACAGTTGAGATGAGGGATGTGCGCCAGCCGTGCCCGATCGATTCCGTTGCTGCCTCATTGGGGTTGCATCGCGGTTGGTTGGATGCGGTTGGTGCAATAGATATATGATGGACGATAGGAGAGACGAGGACTGAAAGATGGAGGAATGGGGCAGCGAACGCGCCAGGCATCGCGCTCCTGCCCACTGAGGAAAGGACGAATGAGTGATGCGGGTGGCGACGGGCCGGGGCAGGGTGTGTGCTTACCTGTCATACATGCTGTGATCGGCCTGGCAATACCCGTATAGAGTAGATGTGTGTGTGTGTGTGCGCCAATCACATCTAGCTGACCATCGGCTTGATGTGCTTGCTGCACAAGTGAAGTGACGGATGCACGAATGCAAGGGATGTTTGGGGCCGCCTGCTGAGTTGCGGATGAGTAGTAAGTTCCCATGACTCGGCAAACAAAGGCGAGAGAGGGATACCGGAGTGGTTTTAGCTGGTAAGAATCCAGCATAACCCGGCCACTTTCCCCGAAGTGCCGGGTATCTTTTGAAGATTTCCACTCCGTCAAAAAAAAAAAAAAAAGGTTAGGTTAGGTTAGGTTAGGTTAGGTTTTTTTTTTTTTTTTTTTTTGTTGAACCTTTGGTTTTACCTTCACCACAGGGCGAAGACCTTAGCCATCGGTACAGGAATTTCTTTCTATTTTTTTCTTTCATTCCTTACTCAATTCAGGGGGGACAGAGGGCTCCGGGATTTATCGGGAGTCCTGGCTGCCAATACAATCTAGCTTATTTACATGGGATTTACATACAGTTATGCTTACGACTATACTTATTTTGTGAACAATTTTTCTTACTCTTCTATTTACAGCTATTATATTAAATAATATCATACATTTGCATTTTTATTACTAAATATAGTTACATAATATTTCTTATATACCATTATATAATATATTATGCTTTCTTACACTTTATTTCTATTTCCTACTTTACGTACAATTTCTTTGCAGAATTCCAAAAACAGATTTCTAGCTGTACTTTCCATTATGTATCTTACATTTTCTATGCTAACATTTTCATTTATTTGTTGTTCTATTTCGAATCTTTGTCTGGCGTAAACAGGACAGTCTATTATAAGGTGTAATATGCTCTCTTCGACTCCTGGTTCGCATATACACGATGGACTCTCCTTACACTTGAAGCGATTCAAGTATGAGGAGAATCCACCATGTCCGGTAAAGAGCTGTGTAAGCACGGAGTCTATTTTTACATCTTTGATGATTCTGTATGCTTTTCCCACCTCTGGGAAGAAGACCTTGGTCACAGCAGCCGTCTCCTCGTTTCTGTATCTCCTGTCCCATTTGCCAAGCGTCTCCTTGCGGATGATACGCTTGACAAATGAAACAGGGCAGTATTCGTAGTCGGCTCTCCTTTTCAATCTTAGGGCGGCTTCCTTCGCCAGCTGGTCCGCTCGCTCGTTTCCATCCAGGCCCACGTGCGCTTTTATCCAGAACAAGGATATGTCCCTATTCTGGAGTCTACACTCTGCTATGTTTTGTCTTGTTTCGACAGCAAGTGGGTGGGTGGAGCCTGGATTCGCTATTGTTTCTAGCGCGGCCCTGGAGTCACTGTAAATGCCTATGCTTGGTTCTTTCTGCTGGCAAGCCATCTCCGTCGCTTTTGCCAGGGCTAGGAGTTCAGCCTGGTAGACGGTGCAGTAAGGTGACAGCAGTAATTTGCGGGCCCCGGTCTCGGATGTTCTGTTCCAAACAGATACAGCCGCTCCAACCTTGCCCTCAATTTTACTGCCGTCCGTGTATATTCGCATGTCGAAATCTATGTGCTCAGAATGTTGCTGCTCGTCCATCAGCTTGCCGAACTGCAGCTCTTCCTGCTTTGCCGGGTGTGGAGCATGTAGTTTTGAATCCATTTGCTCCATCTCCCTATCGCCTATCTCTGGCCTGGGTGCTCCTCTCTTGGCCTTGTATAAGGAGGCTGCCTCGCGAACTCGGAGGTCGAGGGGGAGTGTGCCAGACAATATGAGGGCGGAGTTTAAAGACACTGTCTTATAAGCTTTGGTCATTTTTTGCGCAAAGCCTCTTTGCACGACTCCCAGCTGTTTTCGTACCCCGATTTTATCCGCAGCCGGTGCCCAAGCTGCCGCCGCGTACAGTATTATTGGCTCCACAGCTGCTATGTAAATTGTCCTGATTATTTCCGGGTTCAGCCCCCAACTCACCCGGGCCGCCCGGATTAGACGCTTGTAAATCCCTATGGCTTTCCGGCAGACATTGGCGACGTGGGTGTTGAAAGTGAGCTTTTGGTCTATGGTGAGGCCGAGGATCCTGACCTCGGTGGACATCCCAATGTCGACCCCGCCCATGCTCAAACGTGGTGTGTCAAACTTCAGTTTTCTGGTTAGTACCATGGCACAGGTCTTATGTGGTGCGAACTTTAGCTTGTTACTGACACCCCACGCTCGGACATGTTCAAGGGCGGCATTGGCCCGTCCCTCGATTTCCAGGGCCCCCGTCCCATCAAATACCAACACCACGTCGTCTGCGAAAGCCTGGCAGTAGTAACCCTTTCCCTCCATCCCCTTCAAGAGAGGATCCAGCAAGAGGTTCCATAGGATCGGCCCTCCGATGGAACCCTGAACACATCCTTTTTCCGTTCTCCTCACGTGTGCTTCCCCCGCATACCTCACCTCCACCGTCCTATCCGTTAGGTAACTGGCGATGACCCGCCTCAAGTTTACGGGACACCTTTCCTCAGCCAATCTTGTTTTTATGGCTGGCCACCAAGCACTGTCGAAGGCCCCCTCAATATCCAGTGTTACTAGCGTTACCAGTTTCTTTTCGGCCAGTTTAGCTTTTATGTGCTCAATAAGTTCGACGAGGGCGTCTTCCGTGCTTTTTTGTGGCATAAAGCCAAATTGGCGAGTACTAATCCCGGGAAGTATGTAGAATTTAAGGCGGTTCACCAGCATTTTTTCGTATATCTTGCCCAAGATAGGAAGAAGTCCTATGGGCCTATATGACTTTGGGGTGGTGTACGAGTCCTTGCCGGGTTTTCGGAGTACCATCACCGTTGCTTTTTTCCATGCTTTTGGAAAGTAATACAACTCCAAGCACTTGTTTAAAAGAGCCAGATAGTACTCCGGGACTGCACTTATGGCTTGCGCACATATATCGTGAGTGAAACCTTCTGCTCCTGGGGCCTTTTTTGGGTTGAAGGATCGAACAACAACATTTAGTTCTTCCATAGTAAATGGAGGGTCATGTTGATCATCATGACCGCCGTCATTTACATTTTCTGCTAGTGCTCTTACTTTACTATGTTGTTCTCCGTCCTCTTCCCTGTCATCATTCGGGTAGAAGGTCTCCGCCAGCAGTCTTGCCGACTCCTTCCCACTGAGCACGCGCCCTTCCTTTATGAGTAGCAGGTCTTCCTCCCTTTGTGTTACTCTGCCTATAACTCTATAGATCCCTTCCCACATTCCTTCTCTGTCTTGCTTCCTGCAGAACTCCTTCCAACTTTCCGTCACGGCTTCCCTCACGGCGGACTCATATACTTCCTTTTTCGTCAGGTACTGCGAGACCACCGTCTGTCTTCTGTGTGGTGCTGCATTCCGTATCCTTCGTTTGTGGGTGGTGACTTCTTTCTTCATGGCAGCAAGCCGCTCGGACCACCACGGCATGGTGATGTTTTCTTTACTCATTTTACTTGGGAATGTTTGTTTACATATGGTAGAAATTGCTTCGACGTATTTATCTATTGTTTGTTCTAATATTTCTATACTGTGTATTTCTCCCAGTTTTTCCTCGTTTAATTCTAGTTCCTGCATAATTAGAATCAATTTCTCACGAAATTGCTCCCAATTCGCTTTTTTGGTATTGTAGATTCGAGTGGTTCTGGTTATGCTTATTCCTTTAGATTTTTGTAAATATATGCCAAAGATAATGCCGTTGTGGTCCGAACTCGTGAAGCCCTCGATCACTCTCCACCCTTCAACCAGATTTAGGATATCTTCTGAACAGGCTGTGATATCCACATGACTGGAATATCTCTTTTCCCCGCGAATAGTGTCGAATGTTGGCACTTGTCCGTTATTTAGGATGTGCAGTCCCATTTCCGTGAGACACCCGTTTATTACTTCACCTCGAGTATCCTCAGCCCCGCTTCCCCACCATGTGCTTTTTGCGTTGGCGTCTCCGCCAAAGATGAGCTTCGTCTTTTCCTTCCTAGCGATGGTTGTAAGGTGCTCTACGTATGGTTCTATGGGCTGGTCCGGCTCAAAGTAGTATGATACAAGGGTGATTGTCCAGGCCGCAGTTCGGACCTTAACCACCACGATGTTGTTGGTGGTTAGGTCCGAACACAGGTGGACGTCGAGATCATGGTCCAGGACCGCAATTGCAGCCTTTACTGTGCCCTCTCCCGCGTTGGGGTTTTGATAAATCCTTGCCCCCCGGTGGCCCCTCAATCTCCCCTCTCTGCCCACGTAGGGTTCTTGCATTAGTATTATAGAAGCCTTCCTGTTTGCAGACTCGAGAAGGGCCTCATTTGTGGCGAGCTGACTTCGTCGGAGGTTGGCTTGGACGATTTCATACCTTTTATTTCCCTTTGTGACAACTTTAGCAATATGCTACCGATGCCCTTGCTATTGCGTCCCACTTCCTTCGTATCGGGCATTCCCCGCTAAAAACATTGTGCGTCCTGTTCTTTACGTTCGAGTGCTTGCAATTTGTACATTCCGGGGCCTCCCCAGCCGCTCTGCCCGGGCACTCCGTAAAAAAGTGTGGTCCCCCACAATGGCTGCAGAGTTCCTGCGTTTCCTGGCAGTGTCTTCGTCCATGCCCATAGCCCAAGCACTTTGAACATTGTATCAGCGGGGACTGATCCTGCACCACAGCATTTCGTAGGTCGATTTTTAATCGACCCCACTCGGTCGCCCGCTTCCACACTGCCGGAGGCACCGATATCACTACATGGCCCGTGTGTGGGTTTCTTGCCCTTTTACGGTATTTTATGGCGACTCTTTCCAGCTCTTCGTCGAGGCCCTGGAATACACTCCGGTTCTGATTTTTCAGTGCTGTTAATACCTCCTCATCGGTGTGTATTAACAGCACATCTCGGAGGATCAGTAACGGGTTCTTGTTCTCCATGTCCTCGACCACGAGTTTTGCCCCTGCCTTTTCTAGCCTCTCCTTAACTTTCTGTCTATCCTCCTTGGTCCTGCACCCCACTATGATTTTTCTATCCTTAGCCTTTCTTACCCTTTCGACTTCTACCCACCCATCCTTGGCGTCCACTGCTTTACGTACTCTTTCCAGAATTTCTTCCCCTGTGTCTTGTTCGCTCTCTGAGGTGATCGCTACGGAGTGTAGCGCCGTCCGTTCCGGCACCTGCCTTGTTTTCGGTCCTGCAGCTGCCACGCTTGCGTAGGACTTTATCATGCTATCACTCCGTTCCAGTGAGGCGTTCAAGGCTTCGATCTTACCGCTGCTTTCTTGTAGCAGCTTTGAGTGCAGCTTAATGGCCTCTAGCAGCACGTTGTCCTGCTCCCTCCCTATGTCGAAGGTTTTGTCAAAAGTCTTCTCTTCCCTTGTCCTTGTTTCCAGTGCTTTGTTTGGCGTGGCGTTCCTCTTCTCCCCTTCCGCTTCTTTGTATAGCTGGTATAGTCGGTCAACTGCTTGCGTCACCTCATTTTTAATTTCCGTTTTCAGGTTCCTTGAGTTCGTTAGTCCAGTCTTTATACGGGTGAGGCACTTCCTAGCCTCCGCCATCCTAGTCTGCGGTGGGGGGGTCGGAGATGATTTTGTTGTTTGTACTTTCTTTGGCGCCACCCCTGAAGGTCCCTGCTTCTGGCTTGGGGGGTTTCCGGCCTCCCACTCGCCGATGCTTAGCCGGACCGTACGTGGTGGGGACATGCCTTCCCCCTCGGCATGGCCCTTCTTTGGCGTCCTAATCATTGTATTTATAAGGGAAGGAAGAAAACAAGGTGTCACAAGTGGTTCAAATTGCTCAATAGAGCTGTCAATTTTTAAACAAAAGTTCCACTCAATAGAGCGGTCATATACACACAATACACAAATACAAATGCAGTAAAGTTGCTCAATAAAGCTATCGTCGTTCAAATTGCTCAATAGAGCTGTCAATTTTTAAACAAAAGTTCCACTCAATAGAGCGGTCATATACACACAATACACAAATACAAATGCAGTAAAGTTGCTCAATAAAGCTATCGTCGTTCAAAATGCTCAACAGAGCTGTCAATTTTTAAACAAAAGTTTCACTCAATAGAGCGGTCATATACACACAATACACAAATACAAACGCAGTAAAGTTGCTCAATAAAGCTATCAATTCAATAATTATCAATCAATAAAAGCCTAAAACCGCTGTGAACGGTTCAGGGATGGCCGGGGGGACGTTAGGAGTCGGTTTTAGTGGTTTGGGGTGGTGGTGGGTGGTGGTGGGTGGTGCCGAAAACCGCTGCGAACGGCTCAGGGATGGCCGGGGGGACGTTAGGAGTCGGTTTTGGTGGTTTGGGGTGGTGGTGGGTGGTTGTGGGTGGTGGTGGGTGGGGCCAAAACCGCTGAGAACGGTTCAGGGATGGCCGGGGGGACGTTACGAGTCGGTTTTGGTGGTTTGGGGAGGTGGTGGGTGGTTGTGGGTGGTGGTGGGTGGGGCCAAAACCGCTGAGAACGGTTCAGGGATGGCCGGGGGGACGTTAGGAGTCGGTTTTAGTGGTTTGGGGCGGTGGTGGGTGGCGGTGGGTGACGGTGGGTGGGGCCGAAAACCACTGCGAGCGGCTCAGGGATGGCCGGGAGGACGTTAGGAGTCGGTTTTGGTGGTTTGGGGCGGTGGTGGATGGTTGTGGGTGGTGGTGGGTGGGGCCGAAAACCACTGCGAGCGGCTCAGGGATGGCCGGGGGGACGTTAGGAGTCGGTTTTAGTGGTTTGGGGCGGTGGTGGGTGGCGGTGGGTGGCGGTGGGTGGCGGTGGGTGGGGCCGAAAACCGCTGAAAACGGTTCAGGGATGGCCGGGGGGACGTTAGGAGTCAGTTTTAGTGGTTTGGGGCGGTGGTGGGTGGCGGTGGGTGGCGGTGGGTGGGGCCGAAAACCGCTGAAAACGGTTCAGGGATGGCCGGGGGGACGTTAGGAGTCGGTTTTAGTGGTTTGGGGCGGTGGTGGGTGGCGGTGGGTGGTGCCGAAAACCGCTGAAAACGGTTCAGGGATGGCCGGGGGGACGTTAGGAGTCGGTTTTAGTGGTTTGGGGAGGTGGTGGGTGGCGGTGGGTGGCGGTGGATGGGGCCGAAAACCGCTGCGGACGGCTCAGGGATGGCCGGGGGGACGTTAGGAGTCGGTTTTGGTGGTTTGGGGTGTTGGTGGGTGGTTGTGGGTGGTGGTGGGTGGGGCCGAACACCGCTGTGAACGGCTCAGGGATGGCTGGGGGGACGTTAGGAGTCGGTTTTTGTGGTTTGGGGCGGTGGTGGGTGGTGGTGGGTGGAGCCGGTGAGCGTAATTGGCAGTGGTGGGCGGCTATGGATGGGCCTGGTCACCCTGGTTCCAATGAGCCCTCGCACGCTCCCGCACGTCCTCCCGTTCCGGAGTTACTGGCTGAAGAAGCTTCGACGACTCACACTTGGCCGTTTTCAAAAATTCCAACTCGGGGCCTATTCCCTCTTGACCCCGGTAACCTCCCGATTTCAACGAGCCGTCGCACGTCCTCGTGCGACGTTCCGCTGCGGAGATACTCTCCCGACACACTCTTGGCTAGTTTCAGGGGTCGACTCACACTTGACTTCTGCTAATTCCTAATCCTTTGGGGTCAATTTGGAACCCAGGTTAATGTCCTGCTCGTCCCAATTTCAGGGAGCCGTCGCACGGCCCAGTGTGATTTACTGTTCCTGAGTTATGGCCCCGACACACGCTTGGCTGCTAGATTTCCCCAGGATATGGTTTGCCAAATTTCAAGTTTGTAGCGGTGCGGGGCTTGGCCGTTTTAGGTGACGATTTCCGTATCCGGTTGCCGACTTGGGTTTTTGTTTACCTTTACTAAAAACTGTATAACTTTACAACGGCTCGGCCGATTTTCGTCAAATTTTTTGTATTATAAAGATAGAGAACTGACGCACCTTTTGAGTCCATAAAAACGTGTAGTCGTCGATCTCGTTTTGCTTCGGCGGCGTCCCGAAGTTGGCGGATTTTTTCGCGCGAGCAAAAAACCCTGCCACGTCGAATTTTCTGGCTAGATTCTGCTTTTTAGGGTGTCTGCTGCCTCGCCTCGGTGTCCGGCGTCTTGCAACTCTGCTCTGCAGCTCCTTTTCGCTGTCCTTCTTGGACCACGTGTCCACGTGGTCTACAGGAAAACTTTATTTCCCAGCCAGTGGCTGGCCGGAAAAATCCAAGATTTCAGGCACTGCTGGGCACTGTAGGCAGGCACTTATTCAATCACAAAAAACCAGGTGTTGTCGATACTGGCGAAGCGCCGCACGCACTTTTGTGTTTGAAAATTTTTGATTTTTCCACTTTTTCAGTGTTTTTTCCGCGTGAACAAACTTTTCACAATTAAAACTGTGCGCGTCGGATAGCCGATCAAAATCTGCACACTTTGATATGGCACTTGCCCACTTTTGATGCACTTTTACTATTTATTCGGATTTTTCTTTGGCGCTGGTCGTCGCGGAGCGTTCTGGGTGCTGGCGCTCGGCTCAGAGGCTAGAGTGCGACTGGGTTAGGTTAGGTTAGGTTAGGTTAGGTTAGGTTAGGTTAGGTTAGGTTAGGTTAGGTTAGGTTAGGTTAGGTTAGGTTAGGTTAGGTTAGGTTAGGTTAGGTTAGGTTAGGTTAGGTTAGGTTAGGTTAGGTTAGGTTAGGTTAGGTTAGGTTAGGTTAGGTTAGGTTAGGTTAGGTTAGGTTAGGTTAGGTTAGGTTAGGTTAGGTTAGGTTAGGTTAGGTTAGGTTAGGTTAGGTTAGGTTAGGTTAGGTTAGGTTAGGTTAGGTTAGGTTAGGTTAGGTTAGGTTAGGTTAGGTTAGGTTAGGTTAGGTTAGGTTAGGTTAGGTTAGGTTAGGTTAGGTTAGGTTAGGTTAGGTTAGGTTAGGTTAGGTTAGGTTAGGTTAGGTTAGGTTAGGTTAGGTTAGGTTAGGTTAGGTTAGGTTAGGTTAGGTTAGGTTAGGTTAGGTTAGGTTAGGTTAGGTTAGGTTAGGTTAGGTTAGGTTTTCGGGGAGGCAGCCGCGCGGGCCTCAGAGGGGGTGGAGAGCATCGTGCAGCGCATTGGACAGCTCGGGTTGCGAGTGGCGCTCCACAAGGGCGAGGCTATGTCGTTCCACGGGCCGCGGGCGGGGCCGCCGGGTGGTGCTCGCGTGATGGTGGGCGGGGTGGGGATCGAGGTCGGGTTAGCCATGCGCTACCTCGGCATCGTTCTCGACCCCCGTCTGACGTTCCGCGAGCACTTCCGGCGTCTGACGCCTCGGTTGATGGTGACGTGCAGCGCCCTGGGCCGTCTACTGCCTAACGTCGGTGGGCCGAACTCGGCCTGCCGACGTTTATATGCACAGGTGGTGAGGTCCATGGCGCTGTACGGGGCCCCCGTGTGGGAAGACAAGATAGGGCGCGAGAACGGGGCACAGTTGGCAAGGTCGCAGAGGGCCATATGCCTAAGGGCCATACGAGGGTACCGCACGGTATCATTTGAGGCAGCATGTGTGCTGGCGGGATCGCTGCCCTGGGTGTGGGACGCCCGTGTGCTCACGGTGGTATACGACACCATCATTGAGCACCGGGCGTCCGGGGAGCCTCTGTCGAGCGAGGAGGTCCTTCGCCTGCGCATCCGCGCGCGGAGAGCCTACCTCGCTCGATGGAGGCAGGCGCTCGAAGAGCCTTCAGCTGGCCGAGAGATAGTGGATGCGGTGCGGCCAGTTCTGCGACAGTGGATGGGAAGAAAATATGGAGCCCTCTCCTTTCACCTTACGCAGGTCCTTTCGGGGCACGGGTGCTTCGGAAGGTACCTGTGGAGGGTGGCGGGGGCGGAGCCCACGCCGGAATGCCATCACTGTGGTTGCGCCGAGGATACGGCGCAACACACACTGGCGGTGTGCTCGGCGTGGGCGGAGGAAAGGGCGGCGCTGGTGGCGGCTATCGGCGCGGATCTCTCGCTGCCGGCTGTGGTACGTTCCATGGCTGGCAGCGAGGGGGCGTGGCGGGCTGTCTCCGTGTTCGCGGAAGTTGTAATGTCGCAGAAGGAGGAGGCGGAGCGGCAACGGGAGAGGGAGGCGGAGCGCCCGACGAGGCGCTGGAGAAGGCGCAGGGGAGGGGGCCGTCGATTGGCGGGGGACCGCCGTCTGCCGCCCTAAACGCGGCTTCGGGCGCAGGACCCGGGGCAGGTCCTGCGTCCGAAGCAGAGGTGGTTCAGCGCCGTGTCAAGTCTCCCGACATGGCGCTGAAATGAAAGGGGATGAATGGAGTATGGAAGAGGAAGAGCGGAGGAAGGGGGCAGTGTGTGTGGAGCACTCTGCCCAACCGGGGAGAAGGGGACGCGGGTCGGCGTCATGCCACCTGCGCAGTTGAGGAGATGGATGTGCACTGACGGTATCCGGGCGGACTGTGTGCGTCCGCATAGATGCATTCGCACTCGGTCTGACTTGATACAGTCGGTGCAGAAGAAGAATAAGTACGAACGGGAGTATGACTGGCTGGCGAATTTCGCCGCCATAGGAACATGAATGGATGGATGGATACATGGTACGGTATGGAGGAATGGGGCAGCGGGCGCGAGTTGACACGCGCTGCTGCCCACACTGGAGAGAGGAGGGGTGTGGGTAGTGCTGGGTTGGGGCAGTGTGGGTGCTTACCTGTCATCCGGACTGTGACCGGCCCGGCGCTGCACGCACAGTTGAGATGAGGGATGTGCGCCAGCCGTGCCCGATCGATTCCGTTGCTGCCTCATTGGGGTTGCATCGCGGTTGGTTGGATGCGGTTGGTGCAATAGATATATGATGGACGATAGGAGAGACGAGGACTGAAAGATGGAGGAATGGGGCAGCGAACGCGCCAGGCATCGCGCTCCTGCCCACTGAGGAAAGGACGAATGAGTGATGCGGGTGGCGACGGGCCGGGGCAGGGTGTGTGCTTACCTGTCATACATGCTGTGATCGGCCTGGCAATACCCGTATAGAGTAGATGTGTGTGTGTGTGCGCCAATCACATCTAGCTGGCCATCGGCTTGATGTGCTTGCTGCACAAGAGAAGTGACGGATGCACGAGTGCAAGGGATGTATGGGGCCGCCTGCCGAGTTGCGGATGAGTAGTAAGTTCCCGTGACTCGGCAAACAAAGGCGAGAGAGGGATACCGGAGTGGTTTTAGCTGGTAAGAATCCAGCATAACCCGGCCACTTTCCCCGAAGTGCCGGGTATCTTTTGAAGATTTCCACTCCGTAAAAAAAAAAAAAAAAAAAAAAAAAAAGGTTAGTTTAGGTTAGGTTAGGTTAGGTTAGGTTAGGTTAGGTTAGGTTAGTTTAGGTTAGGTTAGGTTAGGTTAGGTTAGGTTAGGTTAGGTTAGGTTAGGTTAGGTTAGGTTAGGTTAGGTTAGGTTAGGTTAGGTTTTTTTTTTTTTTTTTTTTTTTTTTATAAAGTACAGTTGGAACCACAGACTTATGCGTCCGTGCCATTTTTTTGATATCATTTGATTTTTTCATTGGTTTTTATTTTATCTTTTCTAGAAGAAAAAAGGGGAGGGGGTTATATATATACTATAATACTATACAAATATAAGGGAATTTAACGCTACTTATAATTAAAATTTTAATAATACTAATTACTAAGTTATTATTATTGTTATTTTCACTGTTATTGTTTTTTTTTTTCTAATAAATAAATGTTTTTTTTTTAATTTTTTTTTTAATTTTTTTTTTTTTTGTGTATATTTTTTTTTGTATGTATATTTTTTGGTATATTTATATATTTTTGTGTATTAATATTCTTTTTTTTTTTTTTTTTTTTTAAATGTTATATGTCTATGCTATGTTAATTTTTAATGACAATGGTTTCTTACAGACAATCCAATTTGTGTTTTACCATGTCGGCGACAAATCTGTCCATTCTGTTTCGCGCCTTGGCGGACTCGCTCAGCCTGTTGGAGATTCCGAGCTCACTTCTGCTGTCCTCATTCCTGGGCTTTCTCGATCACAGAGGTGTTCCGATCTTTTATGGCCATTTTTGTGTTGTAATCCCTTATTTCTGAGTCAGTCGCTCTCTCTGTTCGCCTTATGAAGTTTGCTATGGCGTCTCCGCAAACATCAGAGTAGTAGACGCATTTCACTGTGTGTCGTGTCACTGCGACGACTGCGTGTGAAATGCTGTCATAGAGTTGCAACTGCTCGGTTGTTGCGCGCACGATCACCACAGAAGGGTAAGTGAGTCCCTGGGCTTCGTGGATAGTTAGGACGCGAGACCCCCTCCCTTTTCCATAGCCTTTTTCCACAAGGGACGCTTTGGCTGCTTGGGTGTGTACCAAGTAAAGGGTGTTAGGGAGGTTTTCGGGAATTGTTGCGTTCCTGAACTGCTTTAGCGTCAGGGACCGCAGCTGTGTTTTCGATGAGTATATGCCGTTGTACACCTGATTTATGGCGAACGGCACATCCATCGGATTCCTGTGTGTACACAGCAGCTCCTTTGTGATGTTCGCAACAAGGTGGGGATGGTGGTATTTCATTTGGAAGAGGTTCTGTCTGTCAATGTATGGGAGCTGATTCACGTCTCCTATGAGAATCAGCTCGTTCGCCTTCGCAATCCGTGCCGCCATCACGATAGCACCGAAATGGTTCATGAGGGCTTCATCGACGATAAGGCGCTTGCACAGGTTTTCGTCGGTATCTGTCCCTCCTATGCCATTTACTAGCACGGATGCGAGAGTACGAACACTGGTTTTGGTGTTAGTATCCAGCGTTTTAGACAGCCTCTCCCTCACCTCTTTGGCTGCTTCTGTTGTTGTGGTTATGATGATATCATGACCTGGATTGAAATGGTTTATAATCCAGGTTGTTTTTCCGCAGCCTGGCACTCCGTTCACCCAGGTGATCCGTGGCACATCCCATGACTCAGAAGACATTGATCTGGCTCGATTCAGGATTCTGTCATCGAGCATTGTCTTTGTGTCTCGGGTAGTAACCACTATTGGGTCGTATTCCGGGGTATCAAACCGTATGGTTCCTGTCTCCCGAAGTTCGAACTGGTCCATTGTCACGAACCCATTTGTTGCGTTGTATGCGACCATATTTCGACAGATGGCGCTTCCGGCGAGGACTGTTGCCTTATCGCTGTCGTATATGGTCGCATCTGCTTCCTTAATCCTCTGGTTGAGCAATCTATTCATCAGCACTGTCTTCCCTCGGTAGGCTTCGAGGATGTCCTTACATGTGTCTGTGTACACAGTCATGTTTGCCTTTAAGACACTCTCGTACTCGATGAAAGCGTTTTGCATGTGCTCTTGAGGAGTGGAGGCTTGCAACAGTTGGGGGGGTTCCACTTGTCCCTTTTCCGCCCTGGTGAGAGGCTCCTTGGGGTGCGGTGTATTGGGCCTGCGGTCGCTTAAAATTATCTGAGCAACCGCTGCTCCCAGACTCGTACCCGAGGAGGTCGTCGCTGTTGTAGTTACTATTTTTGTGAAGGTTGTCATAAGATTTTTGAAAGCGGTTCGCAGTGACGTCGTTTTCTTTGGTTGGTGAGAGTTCTCCTTGACTTTTTCTCGCTGAGCTTGCTGAAGGCGTTCCGAGCCACTGATTGACTCACCTTGGAGCGTGCGGTTTTCACTTTTTGCCGTTGGATTGGTGGGATTTGGACTGAGACTCTTTGGTGGTAAAAGGAAACTGAGGCTTTCTCCTCGATCTTCGTACGCAATCACCTCATGGTGGGATGAGGCTTCGATAATTCCTAAGTAGTCTTCAGCTCTGCCTTTCCTCGTTCCGACTTTAAATGCGTCCACGCTTATAAGTCTGTGTGTCTGCGGATCTTCAGCTGCGTTTGCAATGACCGCTAGCAGCGAGCTAGCTAGAGTGAAACGGGATGTCGCGCTGTCGTCGTCGAAGAGTACTACTACTTTTCCCTCTTTTCGCACGACGCGGCAGCGTGTTCCCTCTAGTAGTATTTCATGCAGTGCAGTGTACTCTGCACGGCTCATGCTCGTGTTGTTGGTGCTGCCATTTAGCAAAGCGCCGAGTCCGGGTGAGATGTTGACTCGTCCACTGCCGGATGTGCTACAGAAGCCAAGTCCCAATTTCTCTCTTTCGTCATTCATGAATAGAGCCACCGGAAGGGTTCTTATTCCGGGAACGCCTCGTTCGCTTGACTGAAGCATCTCGTTTAGCGCTTCTTGATCCGTGTGCGCTGACCCGTCCCTGTCTTGGCTCGCTGTCGATAGTTGTGGCGTGGCGGTTAAGGTAGGATTTGTGTCTCTGGTTTTGTTTCGATCTACCGCTATGCGCATTGCCCTTTCGGCGTAGTCCAGGAAGAGCGGCCTAGCCTTAGCGTCTGCCATGATGTTGCTCAGTTCTGGTTTTGTTAGAGTTTGGTTAATCTGTTGCTCTAGATTGAAGCGGGATGTTTGGAATCGGGGGCATTCGAGAAGAATGTGCCATATCGTTTCCTCGCTGTCTGGGTCGCAAATGCACGCGGGGCTGTCTTTGAGCTTGAAGCGGTGGAGGTAAGCTGCGATTCCTCCATGGCCGGTCATTATTTGGACGAGTATTGGTGTTAATGACACGTCTCTTAATATGCGTTTCGCTGATTGGACGCTCGGGAAGAATACCCTTGTGACCGAGCCAGTGGTAGATAACTGATATCGCTCCTGCCATTTTTTTACTGTTTCCTCACGGATTCGCTTTTTTGCGAACGATATTGGCACTTTGTCGTAGTCTGGGGCTGTTTTCTTGGTAAGCGCCGCCTTCTTTGCTAGCTCGTCTGCTCTCTCATTCCCAGGCGTGCCGACGTGCGCTCTTAGCCAAAAGAGTCTCACTTCTCGGCCTTCCTCTCGGGTTGCTTTGATATAGCTTTTGATCTGAATAGCGAGCGGGTGAGACACGGAAGGATTACTCAGAAGATCCAGTGACGATCTTGAGTCACTGAGAATGCTGACGCTGGCTTCCCTACTCTCCATTGCCATCTTTGTCGCTCTGAATAGTGCGTACAGTTCCGACTGGAATACGGTGTTGTGCGGTTCCAGGCGGAAGGTGGAGTATTTGGTTTCCCTGCCTTCATTCCACCAAGTCAATGCTGCCCCGACTTTTCCTTCGATCTTGCTCCCATCAGTGAAGATCTGTGGGCCATTGATCTTGTGTAGTTCTATGGTCTCGGGATCCATGTTATTCAGTCGCTTGTACTCGGTTTTTGTGAGTTGTGAGGGGTGTGGATAGTTTGTTGGTTCCATTTTACGTTCCATCTCTCTGCCCGGCGGTATGAGCTCATCGGTGTAGCCCTTTTTGTGTTTATACAGGTGGGCGGCTTCCTGTACCCTGAGGTCCAAGGGCAGCAGGCCGGATAGGAGTAGTGCCGATGTTAGAGACACGGTGCGGTACGCTTTGCAGATTTTCTGCGCAAAACCTCGCTGTAGTGTATCTAACTGTTTTCTGATCATGATCTTTTCCGCTGCAGGGTACCATGCGCTCGCCGCGTACAACACTATGGGCTCTATCACCGACACGTATATGGTTCTTATTACTTCACTGTTGAGGCCCCAGTTCACCTTTGCCGCGCAAGCCAGCTGTTTGTAAATGTTTGCTGCTTTTTTGCAGGTTGCTGTTACGTGCGCATTGAAAGTGAGCTTGTGGTCTATAATGAGACCCAGTAGCTTAATCTCGTTCACGAGACCTAACCTGGTTCCGGACATAAAAATTTGTGGGGGGTCGTATTTGAGCTTCTTTGTGATAACCATCGCACTTGTTTTGTGCGCAGCGAAGTTCAATTTGTTTAGGTTCCCCCATTCTACCACATTTTCCAGGGTAGTGTTTGCTGATTGCTCCAGGGTCTGGGACTTTTGGCCTGAGAAAACTAGAACCACATCGTCCGCAAAGGCCTGGCAGTAAACGCCTTGGGCTGTCAGCTTAACCAGAAGGGTGTCCAGTATTAGGTTCCAGAACGCTGGTCCTCCGATGGAACCTTGAACGCATCCCTTCGTGGTGTGTTTGCTGCTCGTCGCCCTTGAGTAGTTCACCACTACGCTGCGGTCCTCAAGGTAAGACATAACTATGCCGTAGAGATTTCGGGGGATGTTTTTTCTTATGAGCTGATTTTTCAGAGCAGGCCACCACGCGTTATCAAAGGCTCCCTCTATGTCCAGGGAGACGATGAGTACTATCTTTCGATTGTTTATCTCAGTTCTGATGTGTCTCATGAGGTCGTAAAGGGCGTCCTCGGTTCCGCGCTGCGGCATGAACCCGTATTGGCTTTTGTTTAAGCTCGGTAAAATATGCCACTGAATTCTGGAAATCAGCATTTTCTCTACTATTTTTCCGAGGACCGGTAGTAATCCGATTGGCCTGTAAGACTTGGGATGGGTGTAGTCGTCCTTTCCAGGCTTGCGGAGGATACATACGTGGGCTACCTTCCATTGCTTCGGGAAATACGAGAGTGATAAGCATTTGTTTGCTAATGCCAGAAATGCTTCACTGTCGCACAGGATGGCAGCCGAGCAGATGTCTGCGGTTAGTCCGTCTGGGCCTGGGGCTTTCTTTGGATTCAGTGCTATTAGAACCGCGTCAATTTCTGTCCCCGTAAATGGCGGATCATTTTCCGACAGTTCTGCTATGTCCTCCGGTCGACGGTCCTCGGTGAGTCTTCTGAGTGTGACGTGATGCGGTTTTTCAGCTTCTGTCGAGTCATCTGGGTAAAAAGTTTTTGCCAGGAGTTGGGCTGACTGCTCCGGGCTAAGGGTTTCACCTGTTGGGCTTCTCAGAAGCATGTCTTCCTCTCTCCTGGCTGTTTTCCTTAGGACTCTGTAGATTCCGTCCCACACGCTCTCGCGGTCTTGTTTCGAGCAGTAATCCTTCCATCCAGTGGTTTGGGCTTCTTCAGATAATTGTAGGTATTCTTCCTTTGCGGCCACATACTCGTTTATAACATGCTGCCTTCTGTGTGGGGCTGCGTTCCTGATCCTCCTTTTCCTCCTGAGGACTTCTTGTTTCGTCCTGTCTAGGGCGTTTGACCACCATGGCGGTATTGCTTTGCCTTTCCAAGGACGCATTCGTGGTATCGTGGCGGCGCACACCGCATGGATGGTGTTTGTATAGAGGGTCAGGACTTCCTCCAGATCTTCTTGGCTGCTTATCTTTTGTATTCTGGGCTTGTTGATATCTGCTTCCGCTAGAGCTGACTGCAGTTGCGTTGCAAAGTCCGACCAGTCAGCCTTTTTGGTGTTGTACTTGCGCGTAGTGATTGGCTTTAGGGGCTCTAATGCTTTCTCTAGGCGCAGGCTGAAGGTGATTGCGTTGTGGTCGGATGTTGTCACGCTTCTGTCGACTTTCCAGCTCTCTATCTTGCCTAGCAGCGGCAGGCCGCATGATGTGACGTCAACTATGCTTGTGCACAGCTTTCCACCTCTGTAGGTCTCGAAAGTGGGCGTGTCGCCGTTATTCAGTATTTCGAAGTCCATTTCAGTAAGGAAGGCGTGGTAAGCACCGCCACGGTGGTTTTCGGAGTTGCTGCCCCACCAGTGGCTCCAGGCGTTGACGTCGCCCGCCAGGAGTATGTTGGCCGTGCCCAGTTTTCTGCACACTGATCTGGTTTTTGTTAGGTATGGCTCAATGTCTTCGGTGTCCTCAAAGTAGACCGACACTACCCCAATTGCTAGCGGTCCTGCCTTAATGTAAACGGCAGCGATGTTTTCGGTTACGAGTTGGGGGTCATGAATGACTTCCAGATTGTTGTCGTAAACCACTATCGCCGCCTTTACTGGCTTTTGGCGGTTCAGGGTGCATTGGATGACCCGTGCTCCGGAGTATTGTTTCAAAATGCCCTGATTTCCCACGTAGGGTTCTTGGATCAGAGCAATTGAAATCCCCCGGTCGTGTATCGCCTGGTGGAGTTCCGCTGTGGCGTTCTTGGAGCGTTGCAGGTTGGCTTGGATAAAGCGTATCCCGGCTCTAGATCGGTCCGTCTGAGGATTTGTTGGGTTTTCGTCGGTGCCCTTAGCAGTAGGATACTCGAGACCTCGCTATGCTGTCCCATTTCACTCTTTCTGGACACTGTCCGCTGAAAGCATTGTGGGTAGCATCTGCTGCTTCCCTTTTTGCATTCACGCAATTTGCGCACTTCGGTTGCTTACGCTCCGTCCGTGCAGTGCACTCTTGCCATGTGTGGTGTTCGCTACAATAGCTGCACACTTCGTGGGTTGCCTTGCACACTGATTTAGTGTGCCCGTACCCGAGACATTTAGTGCACTGCACAAGCGGTGAGTGGTCTTCGCAGGTCACTCTTTGCAGGCCGACGTACAGTTTTTGTGATTGCGTGAAGCGCTTCCAGATTTCTGGTGTCAGTTCGAGTACTGGGTGGCATTCTAGCGGGTTTCTCGCTTTCCTCCTGAAACGCACCCTTACTGTCTCTTTGGACATATCCACACCTTGCAGGAGATGACTATTTTGAGACTTTATCATCTCCTCTAGATCGGCATTGGTGTGGTACCCCAGGACGTTTTTGAGACATACTAAGGGTTTTGCGTTGACGGCCTCTTTTACGGTGAACCCTCCGCTGGCTCTTATTTTGTCCGTGACTGTTTTAAGGTCTTTGCTGCTA
Source organism: Carcina quercana (assembly GCA_910589575.2). Lineage (NCBI taxonomy): Eukaryota > Metazoa > Arthropoda > Insecta > Lepidoptera > Depressariidae > Carcina > Carcina quercana. Next base: position 16,175,654 of record OU342435.1, read on the forward strand.
GCACAGCTTAAAACAACCTTTTGGTCTCTCGCAGGCCTTGCTTTATTTACTTTCACCCCAGTCTTTTTGAAGTCCAGGGCGTCCCTTACCTTCAACAGGACGTTCGCTCCCGTGTGTTTGGGGTCCTTGGATGTTATTATGAGTGTGTGATTTTGGGGCTTCGGTGGACTGGCTGCAGCCTGTGCGTAGTTTTGCTTTGGCGTTTCTGTACGCAGCTGTTGCACTTCCTCTACCAGGTTGAGCAGGACGTCCTGGGTATCCTTCATGATTATTTCTGTTCCTAAGTTGGTGGGCGGAGGTATGGCTGTGTCTGCCTTTTGGATAAGGGTTCGCAGATCTGTTTCTATTGTGTTTAGTTGACGCCTTGTTAGAGCCATTTCGTGTTGGAGGTTGGCTGTCTCGTTGTTATGCTTCGTCCGCTCCTGTGGTTCTGGTTTGGGGTTTTCGGCTAGCGTTACAATGGCTAGCCTCATTTTTGCCATTTCTAGTTCGATTTTTTTGGTGTCAATTTTGGGGGCTGGTGGTGAGAGATTGTTTGGGGGGCTTTGAGGCTTTGTTGTGTCTGCGCTGGTGCTAGGAGAGAGATTACGGGTGGACATCTCCTTGATTTCTCTTCTTAGTTGGTCTAATTGGTTGGAGACACTACGTATGCATGGGCCTAGCTTGCTTACATCGGCCTGGAGACTCTCCCATTTCTTTTTCTCAATGCCTCCAGGCTGTAAGCTTGATTTTTCAGCTTCGGCTGTGATTTTGTTGTTGATCACCTGTATAGCTTTTCGTATCTCGGTTATTTCTCTGTACGGCTGCTCCGTTTCGTGGCCTAGCCAGAGACGGATTTGTTTGGCTTCTTTGAGAGACTCTGTGATCTCTTGCTGCGCAGTATTAAGTTTTGATATAATTTGACTGTCGAGCTCTTGTCTATCTTTTAGGTGGGCCCGTTCCGCCGCCAAGAGCTCCCTGGCATGCCTTGTTCGCTCTTCCTGCAGCTTGTTGATGTGTCGCGTTCTGGAGTCTGCCACGCTCAGCAGAATTTCATAGAGTGCCTGCAGGTTTTCGAGAGCAGTGGCCTTGCACTCTCTTTTCATATTGCCTGCCGCCTCCAGGGCTTCTTTGGCATTAAGCAAGCACTCGTTTGCTGCGCTCGTGGACATTTCCACGGGGACTCTTCTGCCTGCGGATGTGCGGATCATACTCATCCGGGTGCTGCTTTGTGCGGTCGGTGACACTGTTGAATCGAAGGAGTGTGAGTGACTCTCTCCCATGCTGACCGTGGGTGACACCACTACTTCCTCTCTTACCCGGGGGGCAGGAGATACCGACTCTGTTGCGGGTTTGTTTTGTGGTGTCTTGGGCTTTGAGTCTTCTTGTTTTGTTTGCCTTCTCAGAACCTTCTGTAACAGTGACTTTGGGCCCTTTGTTGTTGCTGAGGAAGCAGAATATGAGCTCACCTCTTGAGCTGGCACTTTATCGATTTTGGATCTACTGCTGCTACTAGATGCGGACGATTTTGATGATTTATCGCTGACTTGGGATGATGTGCTTCGGCTCGACATTGTGATAAAATATCTGTATAATTCTAATTAAATATATATGTATATATTATATATGTATGAGACTATAACTAATCTATCTATATCTAGCTTAAGATCTATATCGGCTTCCGACGATCGCCGGTTCAGCTGAGGTGACACGCTTGTGGTTTTTCTGGGTTTGGATTTGTTGGCTTTGGTCGTCAGCTTCAATTGGTCCTTGACCTTGGAGATCTTGACTTCTTTATCTTGACTTCGGTGACCTTGTAGACCGTGACTCGAAAACACTTTGGGCGGCTCCGGGATGTCCGGGGAGCGACTGTGAGTGAATTCCGATGATTTTTGGGCGTGGTGGGCGGTGGTGGGTGGCGGTGGGTGGTCTCAAAAACCACTGTGGGCGGCTCAGGGATGGCCGGGGAGCGACTGTGAGTGAATTCCGATGATTTTTGGGTGTGGTGGGTGGTGGTGGGTGGCGGTGGGTGGTCTCAAAAACCACTTTGGGCGGCTCCGGGGTGTCCGGGGAGCGACTGTGAGTCAATCCCGATGATTTTGGGGCGTGGTGGGTGGTGGTGGGTGGTGGTGGGTGGTCTCAAAAACCACTGTGGGCGGCTCAGGGATGGCCGGGGAGCGACTGTGAGTGAATTCCGATGATTTTTGGGTGTGGTGGGTGGTGGTGGGTGGCGGTGGGTGGTCTCAAAAACCACTGTGGGCGGCTCCGGGATGTCCGGGGAGCGACTGTGAGTCAATCCCGATGATTTTTGGGCGTGGTGGGTGGTGGTGGGTGGTGGTGGGTGGACTCAAAAACCACTGTGGGCGGCTCAGGGATGGCCGGGGAGCGACTGTGAGTGAATTCCGATGATTTTTGGGTGTGGTGGGCGGTGGTGGGTGGCGGTGGGTGGTCTCAAAAACCACTTTGGGCGGCTCCGGGGTGTCCGGGGAGCGACTGTGAGTGAATTCCGATGATTTTTGGGCGTGGTGGGTGGTGGTGGGTGGTCTCAAAAATCACTTTGGGCGGCTCCGGGGTGTCCGGGGAGCGACTGTGAGTGAATTCCGATGATTTTTGGGCGTGGTGGGTGGTGGTGGGTGGCGGTGGGTGGTCTCAAAAACCACTTTGGGCGGCTCCGGGGTGTCCGGGGAGCGACTGTGAGTGAATTCCGATGATTTTTGGGCGTGGTGGGTGGTGGTGGGTGGTCTCAAAAATCACTTTGGGCGGCTCCGGGGTGTCCGGGGAGCGACTGTGAGTGAATTCCGATGATTTTTGGGCGTGGTGGGTGGTGGTGGGTGGCGGTGGGTGGTCTCAAAAACTTCTTTAGGCGGCTCAGGGATGGCCGGGGAGCGACTGTGAGTGAATTCCGATGATTTTTGGGTGTGGTGGGTGGTGGTGGGTGGCGGTGGGCGGCGGTGGGTGGTCTCAAAAACCACTTACGGCGGCTCAAGAAGGGCCTGGGAGCGACTGTGGGCGGTTCCCGATGATTTTTGGGCGTGGTTGGTGGTGACGGGAGGTTGACCTTGACCTTGGTGACCTTGACCTTGACCTTGATGATCTTGCCTTCGGCGACCTTGATATCCCCTTCGGTGACCTTGACCTTGACGTCGGTGACCTTGACCTTGGCGGCCGTGAGGGGGCCCAATATTGTGGTGGGTCCTCAGTAGGAACTAGTGACCTGGGCTGGACTGGCGGGTCGCTGGCCGTTGGGTCTCGTCGAGCTGAGCTCAGGGACGTCAATTTGACTGAGCTAGCTTTCCTCCGCCCTGGTGGGTGAGGGTCCTTTGGAGGGGGTCCACTTCGGGATTGGGGTCCAGGAGTTGACTGATTGTTAGGTCACCAGGTGACGGGATTCGTGTCGCTGATCACTGGAAGTCCAAACTCGGGTACACTGGCTCTTTCCGTTGAGGAGTTAGGGTTCAGGTCAAAACGGTACTGGGCTGCTGTTCCTCGGGGCGGCTTCGAAGCCTCGGAGTCGGTAGCGGAGCACCCTGAGACGTACGGGCTGCCTTGGGAGGCCGGCACGTGTAACTCGGGGAAATTTTCCACTAACAAATCTAGGTTATGTTGGTCAAAATTGTGAGTTTTTGGTAGCCCGTAACTCCGTTGTTTGTGGTCCGATTTTCAGTCTGCTTTCGGGACCGGACGGGCGTTAACAGGGCGTGTCGTGATATGATTTAAAATTAATATTCCCACTTACTATGGCTGAAGAATAACGTGTTGAAGTCTGGGGTCCACTGCTCCAGAATCCTTTGGGTTACGATGTTGCCCACATGAATCCTGGCGAGTCAGAGCACTATGCAACTTTTAAAAACACTTCCACAAACGTAAGTCACTTTTTCACTTTTTGGCGAATTTAATTCGCGGAGCCGATGTTTATGTTGTCGATGTTGAGGTGGTACTGGG
>OU342435.1:16182074-16185674 GCA_910589575.2 Carcina quercana
TTCGTAGTCAGCTCTCCTTTTCAATCTTAGGGCGGCTTCCTTCGCCAGCTGGTCCGCTCGCTCGTTTCCATCCAGGCCCACGTGCGCTTTTATCCAGAACAAGGATATATCCCTATTCTGGAGTCTACACTCTGCTATGTTTTGTCTTGTTTCGACAGCAAGTGGGTGGGTGGAGCCTGGATTCGATATTGTTTCTAGCGCGGCTCTGGAGTCACTGTAAATGCCTATGCTTGTTTCTTTCTGCTGGCAAGCCATCTCCGTCGCTTTTGCCAGGGCTAGGAGTTCAGCCTGGTAGACGGTGCAGTAAGGTGACAGCAATAATTTGCGGGCCCCGGTCTCGGATGTTCTGTTCCAAACAGATACAGCCGCTCCAACCTTGCCCTCAATTTTACTGCCGTCCGTGTATATTCGCATGTCGAAATCTATATGTTCAGAATGTTGCTGCTCGTCCATCAGCTTGCCGAACTGCAGCTCCTCTTGCTTAGCCGGGTGTGGAGCATGTAGTTTTGATTTCATGTGCTCCATCTCCCTATCGCCTATCTCTGGCCTGGGTGCTCCTCTCTTAGCCTTGTATAAGGAGGCTGCCTCGCGAACTCGGAGGTCGAGGGGGATTGTGCCAGACAGTATGAGAGCAGAGTTTAAAGACACTGTCTTATAGGCTTTGGTCATTTTTTGCGCAAAGCCTCTTTGCACGACTCCCAGCTGTTTTCGTACCCCGATTTTATCCGCAGCCGGTGCCCAAGCTGCCGCCGCGTACAGTATTATTGGCTCCACAGCTGCTATGTATATCGTCCTGATTATTTCCGGGTTCAGCCCCCAACTCACCCGGGCCGCCCGGATTAGGCGCTTGTAAATCCCTATGGCTTTCCGGCAGACATTGGCGACGTGGTTGTTGAAAGTGAGCTTTTGGTCTATGGTAAGGCCGAGGATCCTGACCTCGGTGGACATCCCAATGTCGACCCCGCCCATGCTCAAACGTGGTGTGTCAAACTTCAGTTTTCTGGTTAGTACCATGGCACAGGTCTTATGTGGTGCGAACTTTAGCTTGTTACTGACACCCCACGCTCGGACATGTTCAAGGGCGGCATTGGCCCGTCCCTCGATTTCTAGGGCCCCCGTCCCATCAAATACCAACACCACGTCGTCTGCGAAAGCCTGGCAGTAATAACCCTTTCGCTCCATCTCCTTCAAGAGAGGATCCAGCAAGAGGTTCCACAGGATCGGCCCTCCGATGGAACCCTGAACGCATCCTTTTTCCGTTCTCCTCACGTGTGCTTCCCCCGCATACCTCACCTCCACCGTCCTATCCGTTAGGTAACTGGCGATGACCCGCCTCAAGTTTACGGGACACCTTTCCTCAGCCAATCTTGTTTTTATGGCTGGCCACCAAGCACTGTCGAAGGCCCCCTCAATATCCAATGATACTAGCGTTACCAGTTTCTTTTCGGCCAGTTTAGCTTTTATGTGCTCAATAAGTTCGACGAGGGCGTCTTCCGTGCTTTTTTGTGGCATAAAGCCAAATTGGCGAGTACTAATCCCGGGAAGTATGTAAAATTTAAGGCGGTTCACCAGCATTTTTTCGTATATCTTGCCCAAGATAGGAAGGAGTCCTATGGGCCTATATGACTTTGGGGTGGTGTACGAGTCCTTGCCGGGTTTTCGGAGTACTATCACCGTTGCTCTTTTCCATGCTTTTGGAAAGTAATACAACTCCAAGCACTTGTTTAAAAGAGCCAGATAGCACTCCGGGACTGCACTTATAGCTTGCGCACATATGTCGTGAGTGAAACCTTCCTCTCCTGGGGCCTTTTTTGGGTTGAAGGATCGAACAACGACATTGAGTTCTTCCATAGTAAATGGAGGGTCATGTTGATCATCATGACCGCCATCATTTACATTTTCTGCTAGTGCTCTTACTTTGCTATGTTGTTCTCCGTCCTCTTCCCTGTCATCATTCGGGTAGAAGGTCTCCGCCAGCAGTCTTGCCGACTCCTTCCCACTGAGCACACGCCCTTCCTTTATGAGTAGCAGGTCTTCCTCCCTTTGTGTTACTCTACCTATAACTCTATAGATCCCTTCCCACATTCCTTCTCTGTCTTGCTTCCTGCAGAACTCCTTCCAACTTTCCGTCACGGCTTCCCTCACGGCGGACTCATATACTTCCTTTTTCGTCAGGTACTGCGAGACCACCGTCTGTCTTCTGTGTGGTGCTGCATTCCGTATCCTTCGTTTGTGAGTGGCGACTTCCTTCTTCATGGCAGCAAGCCGCTCGGACCACCACGGCATGGTGATGTTTTCTTTACTCTTTTTACTTGGGAATGTTTGTTTACATATGGTAGAAATTGCTTCGACGTATTTACCTATTGTTTGTTCTAATATTTCTATACTGTGTATTTCTCCCAGTTTTTCCTCGTTTAATTCTAGTTCCTGCATAATTAGAATCAATTTCTCACGAAATTGCTCCCAATTCGCTTTTTTGGTATTGTAGATTCGAGTGGTTCTGGTTATGCTTGTTCCTTTAGATTTTTGTAAATATATGCCAAAGATAATGCCGTTGTGGTCCGAACTCGTGAAGCCCTCGATCACTCTCCACCCTTCAACCAGATTTAGGATATCTTCTGAACAGGCTGTGATATCCACATGACTGGAATATCTCTTTTCCCCGCGAATAGTGTCGAATGTTGGCACTTGTCCGTTATTTAGGATGTGCAGTCCCATTTCCGTGAGACACCCGTTTATTACTTCACCTCGAGTATCCTCAGCCCCGCTTCCCCACCATGTGCTTTTTGCGTTGGCGTCTCCGCCAAAGATGAGCTTCGTCTTTTCCTTCCTAGCGATGGTTGTAAGCTGCTCTACGTATGGTTCTATGGGCTGGTCCGGCTCAAAGTAGTATGATACAAGGGTGATTGTCCAGGCCGCAGTTCGGACCTTAACCACCACGATGTTGTTGGTGGTTAGGTCCGAACACAGGAGGACGTCGAGCTCATGGTCCAGGACCGCAATTGCAGCCTTTACTGTGCCCCCTCCCGCGTTGGGGTTTTGAAAAATTCTTGCCCCCCGGTGGCCCCTCAATCTCCCCTCTCTGCCCACGTAGGGTTCTTGCATTAGTATTATAGAAGCCTTCCTGTTTGCAGACTCGAGCAGGGCCTCATTTGTGGCGAGCTGACTTCGTCGGAGGTTGGCTTGTACGATTTCATACTTTTTATTTCCCTTTGGGACAACTTTAGCAATATGCTACCGATGCCCTTGCTATTGCGTCCCACTTCCTTCGTATCGGGCATTCCCCGCTAAAGACATTGTGCGTCCTGTTCTTTACGTTCGAGTGCTTGCAATTTGTACATTCCGGGGCCTCCCCAGCCGCTCTGCCCGGGCACTCCGTAAAAAAGTGTGGTCCCCCACAGTGGCTGCAGAGTTCCTGCGTTTCCTGGCAGTGTCTTCGTCCATGCCCATAGCCCAAGCACTTTGAACATTGTATCAGCGGGGACTGATCCTGCACCACAGCATATCGTAGGTCGATTTTTAATCGACCCCACTCGGTCGCCCGCTTCCACACTGCCGGAGGCACCGATATCACTACATGGCCCGTGTGTGGGTTTCTTG
>OU342436.1:0-2500 GCA_910589575.2 Carcina quercana
TCAAGGGCGACGAGCAGCAAACACACCACGAAGGGATGCGTTCAAGGTTCCATCGGAGGACCAGCGTTCTGGAACCTAATACTGGACACCCTTCTGGTTAAGCTGACAGCCCAAGGCGTTTACTGCCAGGCCTTTGCGGACGATGTGGTTCTAGTTTTCTCAGGCCAAAAGTCCCAGACCCTGGAGCAATCAGCAAACACTACCCTGGAAAATGTGGTAGAATGGGGGAACCTAAACAAATTGAACTTCGCTGCGCACAAAACAAGTGCGATGGTTATCACAAAGAAGCTCAAATACGACCCCCCACAAATTTTTATGTCCGGAACCAGGTTAGGTCTCGTGAACGAGATTAAGCTACTGGGTCTCATTATAGATCACAAGCTCACTTTCAATGCGCACGTAACAGCAACCTGCAAAAAAGCAGCAAACATTTACAAACAGCTGGCTTGCGCGGCAAAGGTGAACTGGGGCCTCAACAGCGAAGTAATAAGAACCATATACGTGTCGGTGATAGAGCCCATAGTGTTGTACGCGGCGAGCGCATGGTACCCTGCAGCGGAAAAGATCATGATCAGAAAACAGTTAGATACACTACAGCGAGGTTTTGCGCAGAAAATCTGCAAAGCGTACCGCACCGTGTCTCTAACATCGGCACTACTCCTATCCGGCCTGCTGCCCTTGGACCTCAGGGTACAGGAAGCCGCCCACCTGTATAAACACAAAAAGGGCTACACCGATGAGCTCATACCGCCGGGCAGAGAGATGGAACGTAAAATGGAACCAACAAACTATCCACACCCCTCACAACTCACAAAAACCGAGTACAAACGACTGGATAACATGGATCCCGAGACCATAGAACTACACAAGATCAATGGCCCACAGATCTTCACTGATGGGAGCAAGATCGAAGGAAAAGTCGGGGCAGCATTGACTTGGTGGAATGAAGGCAGGGAAACCAAATACTCCACCTTCCGCCTGGAACCGCACAACACCGTCTTCCAGTCGGAACTGTACGCACTATTCAGAGCGACAAAGATGGCAATGGAGAGTAGGGAAGCCAGCGTCAGCATTCTCAGTGACTCAAGATCGTCACTGGATCTTCTGAGTAATCCTTCCGTGTCTCACCCGCTCGCTATTCAGATCAAAAGCTATATCAAAGCAACCCGAGAGGAAGGCCGAGAAGTGAGACTCTTTTGGCTAAGAGCGCACGTCGGCACGCCTGGGAATGAGAGAGCAGACGAGCTAGCAAAGAAGGCGGCGCTTACCAAGAAAACAGCCCCAGACTACGACAAAGTGCCAATATCGTTCGCAAAAAAGCGAATCCGTGAGGAAACAGTAAAAAAATGGCAGGAGCGATATCAGTTATCTACCACTGGCTCGGTCACAAGGGTATTCTTCCCGAGCGTCCAATCAGCGAAACGCATATTAAGAGACGTGTCATTAACACCAATACTCGTCCAAATAATGACCGGCCATGGAGGAATCGCAGCTTACCTCCACCGCTTCAAGCTCAAAGACAGCCCCGCGTGCATTTGCGACCCAGACAGCGAGGAAACGATATGGCACATTCTTCTCGAATGCCCCCGATTCCAAACATCCCGCTTCAATCTAGAGCAACAGATTAACCAAACTCTAACAAAACCAGAACTGAGCAACATCATGGCAGACGCTAAGGCTAGGCCGCTCTTCCTGGACTACGCCGAAAGGGCAATGCGCATAGCGGTAGATCGAAACAAAACCAGAGACACAAATCCTACCTTAACCGCCACGCCACAACTATCGACAGCGAGCCAAGACAGGGACGGGTCAGCGCACACGGATCAAGAAGCGCTAAACGAGATGCTTCAGTCAAGCGAACGAGGCGTTCCCGGAATAAGAACCCTTCCGGTGGCTCTATTCATGAATGACGAAAGAGAGAAATTGGGACTTGGCTTCTGTAGCACATCCGGCAGTGGACGAGTCAACATCTCACCCGGACTCGGCGCTTTGCTAAATGGCAGCACCAACAACACGAGCATGAGCCGTGCAGAGTACACTGCACTGCATGAAATACTACTAGAGGGAACACGCTGCCGCGTCGTGCGAAAAGAGGGAAAAGTAGTAGTACTCTTCGACGACGACAGCGCGACATCCCGTTTCACTCTAGCTAGCTCGCTGCTAGCCGTCATTGCAAACGCAGCTGAAGATCCGCAGACACACAGACTTATAAGCGTGGACGCATTTAAAGTCGGAACGAGGAAAGGCAGAGCTGAAGACTACTTAGGAATTATCGAAGCCTCATCCCACCATGAGGTGATTGCGTACGAAGATCGAGGAGAAAGCCTCAGTTTCCTTTTACCACCAAAGAGTCTCAGTCCAAATCCCACCAATCCAACGGCAAGAAGTGAAAACCGCACGCTCCAAGGTGAGTCAATCAGTGGCTCGGAACGCCTTCAGCAAGCTCAGCGAGAAAAAGTCAAGGAGAACTCTCACCAACCAAAAAAAACGACGTCACTGC
>OU342436.1:7500-17500 GCA_910589575.2 Carcina quercana
CTAACCTAACCTAACCTAACCTAACCTAACCTAACCTAACCTAACCTAACCTAACCTAACCTAACCTAACCTAACCTAACCTAACCTAACCTAACCTAACCTAACCTAACCTAACCTAACCTAACCTAACCTAACCTAACCTAACCTAACCTAACCTAACCTAACCTAACCTAACCTAACCTAACCTAACCTAACCTAACCTAACCTAACCTAACCTAACCTAACCTAACCTAACCTAACCTAACCTAACCTAACCTAACCTAACCTAACCTAACCTAACCTAACCTAACCTAACCTAACCTAACCTAACCTAACCTAACCTAACCTAACCTAACCTAACCTAACCTAACCTAACCTAACCTAACCTAACCTAACCTAACCTAACCTAACCTAACCTAACCTAACCTAACCCAGTACCACCTCAACATCGACAACATAAACATCGGCTCCGCGAATTAAATTCGCCAAAAAGTGAAAAAGTGACTTACGTTTGTGGAAGTGTTCTTAAAAGTTGCATAGTGCTCTGACTCGCCAGGATTCATGTGGGCAACATCGTAACCCAAAGGATTCTGGAGCAGTGGACCCCAGACTTCAACACGTTATTCTTCAGCCATAGTAAGTGGGAATATTAATTTTAAATCATAGCACGACACGCCCTGTTAACGCCCGTCCGGTCCCGAAAGCAGACTGAAAATCGGACCACAAACAACGGAGTTACGGGCTACCAAATACTCACAATTTTGACCAACATAACCTAGATTTGTTAGTGGAAAATTTCCCCGAGTTACACGTGCCGGCCTCCCAAGGCAGCCCGTACGTCTCAGGGTGCTCCGCTACCGACTCCGAGACTTCGAAGCCGCCCCGAGGAACAGCAGCCCAGTACCGTTTTGACCTGAACCCTAACTCCTCAACGGAAAGAGCCAGTGTACCCGAGTTTGGACTTCCAGTGATCAGCGACACGAATCCCGTCACCTGGTGACCTAACAATCAGTCAACTCCTGGACCCCAATCCCGAAGTGGACCCCCTCCAAAGGACCCTCACCCACCAGGGCGGAGGAAAGCTAGCTCAGTCAAATTGACGTCCCTGAGCTCAGCTCGACGAGACCCAACGGCCAGCGACCCGCCAGTCCAGCCCAGGTCACTAGTTCCTACTGAGGACCCACCACAATATTGGGCCCCCTCACGGCCGCCAAGGTCAAGGTCACCGACGTCAAGGTCAAGGTCACCGAAGGGGATATCAAGGTCGCCGAAGGCAAGATCATCAAGGTCAAGGTCAAGGTCACCAAGGTCAAGGTCAACCTCCCGTCACCACCAACCACGCCCAAAAATCATCGGGAACCGCCCACAGTCGCTCCCAGGCCCTTCTTGAGCCGCCGTAAGTGGTTTTTGAGACCACCCACCGCCGCCCACCGCCACCCACCACCACCCACCAAGCTCAAAAATCTTCGGAATTCACTCACAATCGCTCCCCGGCCATCCCGGAGCCGCCTAAAGAAGTTTTTGAGACCACCCACCGCCACCCACCACCACCCACCACGCCCAAAAATCATCGGAATTCACTCACAGTCGCTCCCCGGACACCCCGGAGCCGTCCAAAGTGATTTTTGAGACCACCCACCGCCACCCACCACCACCCACCACGCCCAAAAATCATCGGGATTCACTCACAGTCGCTCCCCGGACACCCCGGAGCCGCCCAAAGTGATTTTTGAGACCACCCACCGCCACCCACCACCACCCACCACGCCCAAAAATCATCGGAATTCACTCACAGTCGCTCCCCGGACACCCCGGAGCCGCCCAAAGTGGTTTTTGAGACCACCCACCGCCACCCACCACCACCCACCACACCCAAAAATCATCGGAATTCACTCACAGTTGCTCCCCGGCCATCCCTGAGCCGCCCACAGTGGTTTTTGAGTCCACCCACCACCACCCACTACCACCCACCACGCCCAAAAATCATCGGGATTGACTCACAGTCGCTCCCCGGACATCCCGGAGCCGCCCACAGTGGTTTTTGAGACCACCCACCACCACCCACCACGCCCAAAAATCATCGGGATTGACTCACAGTCGCCCCCCGGACATCCCGGAGCCGCCCACAGTGGTTTTTGAGACCACCCACCGCCACCCACCACCACCCACCACACCCAAAAATCATCGGAATTCACTCACAGTCGCTCCCCGGCCATCCCTGAGCCGCCCACAGTGGTTTTTTGAGACCACCCACCACCACCCACCACCGCCCACCACGCCCAAAAATCATCGGAATTCACTCACAGTCGCTCCCCGGACATCCCGGAGCCGCCCAAAGTGTTTTCGAGTCACGGTCTACAAGGTCACCGAAGTCAAGATAAAGAAGTCAAGATCTCCAAGGTCAAGGACCAATTGAAGCTGACGACCAAAGCCAACAAATCCAAACCCAGAAAAACCACAAGCGTGCCACCTCAGCTGAACCGGCGATCGTCGGAAGCCGATATAGATCTTAAGCTAGATATAGATAGATTAGTTATAGTCTCATACATATATAATATATACATATATATTTAATTAGAATTATACAGATATTTTATCACAATGTCGAGCCGAAGCACATCATCCCAAGTCAGCGACAAATCATCAAAATCGTCCGCATCTAGTAGCAGCAGTAGATCCAAAATCGATAAAGTGCCAGCTCAAGAGGTGAGCTCATATTCTGCTTCCTCAGCAACAACAAAGGGCCCAAAGTCACTGTTACAGAAGGTTCTGAGAAGGCAAACAAAACAAGAAGACTCAAAGCCCAAGACACCCCAAAACAAACCCGCAACAGAGTCGGTATCTCCTGCCCCCCGGGTAAGAGAGGAAGTAGTGGTGTCACCCACGGTCAGCATGGGAGAGAGTCTCTCACACTCCTTCGATTCAACAGTGTCACCGACCGCACAAAGCAGCACCCGGATGAGTATGATCCGCACATCCGCAGGCAGAAGAGTCCCCGTGGAAATGTCCACGAGCGCAGCAAACGAGTGCTTGCTTAATGCCAAAGAAGCCCTGGAGGCGGCAGGCAATATGAAAAGAGAGTGCAAGGCCACTGCTCTCGAAAACCTGCAGGCACTCTATGAAATTCTGCTGAGCGTGGCAGACTCCAGAACGCGACACATCAACAAGCTGCAGGAAGAGCGAACAAGGCATGCCAGGGAGCTCTTGGCGGCGGAACGGGCCCACCTAAAAGATAGACAAGAGCTCGACAGTCAAATTATATCAAAACTTAATACTGCGCAGCAAGAGATCACAGAGTCTCTCAAAGAAGCCAAACAAATCCGTCTCTGGCTAGGCCACGAGACGGAGCAGCCGTACAGAGAAATAACCGAGATACGAAAAGCTATACAGGTGATCAACAACAAAATCACAGCCGAAGCTGAAAAATCAAGCTTACAGCCTGGAGGCATTGAGAAAAAGAAATGGGAGAGTCTCCAGGCCGATGTAAGCAAGCTAGGCCCATGCATACGTAGTGTCTCCAACCAATTAGACCAACTAAGAAGAGAAATCAAGGAGATGTCCACCCGTAATCTCTCTCCTAGCACCAGCGCAGACACAACAAAGCCTCAAAGCCCCCCAAACAATCTCTCACCACCAGCCCCCAAAATTGACACCAAAAAAATCGAACTAGAAATGGCAAAAATGAGGCTAGCCATTGTAACGCTAGCCGAAAACCCCAAACCAGAACCACAGGAGCGGACGAAGCATAACAACGATACAGCCAACCTCCAACACGAAATGGCTCTAACAAGGCGTCAACTAAACACAATAGAAACAGATCTGCGAACCCTTATCCAAAAGGCAGACACAGCCATACCTCCGCCCACCAACTTAGGAACAGAAATAATCATGAAGGATACCCAGGACGTCCTGCTCAACCTGGTAGAGGAAGTGCAACAGCTGCGTACAGAAACGCCAAAGCAAAACTACGCACAGGCTGCAGCCAGTCCACCGAAGCCCCAAAATCACACCCTCATAATAACATCCAAGGACCCCAAACACACGGGAGCGAACGTCCTGTTGAAGGTAAGGGACGCCCTGGACTTCAAAAAGACTGGGGTGAAAGTAAATAAAGCAAGGCCTGCGAGAGACCAAAAGGTCGTTTTAAGCTGTGCTAGCAGCAAAGACCTTAAAACAGTCACGGACAAAATAAGAGCCAGCGGAGGGTTCACCGTAAAAGAGGCCGTCAACGCAAAACCCTTAGTATGTCTCAAAAACGTCCTGGGGTACCACACCAATGCCGATCTAGAGGAGATGATAAAGTCTCAAAATAGTCATCTCCTGCAAGGTGTGGATATGTCCAAAGAGACAGTAAGGGTGCGCTTCAGGAGGAAAGCGAGAAACCCGCTAGAATGCCACCCAGTACTCGAACTGACACCAGAAATCTGGAAGCGCTTCACGCAATCACAAAAACTGTACGTCGGCCTGCAAAGAGTGACCTGCGAAGACCACTCACCGCTTGTGCAGTGCACTAAATGTCTCGGGTACGGGCACACTAAATCAGTGTGCAAGGCAACCCACGAAGTGTGCAGCTATTGTAGCGAACACCACACATGGCAAGAGTGCACTGCACGGACGGAGCGTAAGCAACCGAAGTGCGCAAATTGCTTGAATGCAAAAAGGGAAGCAGCAGATGCTACCCACAATGCTTTCAGCGGACAGTGTCCAGAAAGAGTGAAATGGGACAGCATAGCGAGGTCTCGAGTATCCTACTGCTAAGGGCACCGACGAAAACCCAACAAATCCTCAGACGGACCGATCTAGAGCCGGGATACGCTTTATCCAAGCCAACCTGCAACGCTCCAAGAACGCCACAGCGGAACTCCACCAGGCGATACACGACCGGGGGATTTCAATTGCTCTGATCCAAGAACCCTACGTGGGAAATCAGGGCATTTTGAAACAATACTCCGGAGCACGGGTCATCCAATGCACCCTGAACCGCCAAAAGCCAGTAAAGGCGGCGATAGTGGTTTACGACAACAATCTGGAAGTCATTCATGACCCCCAACTCGTAACCGAAAACATCGCTGCCGTTTACATTAAGGCAGGACCGCTAGCAATTGGGGTAGTGTCGGTCTACTTTGAGGACACCGAAGACATTGAGCCATACCTAACAAAAACCAGATCAGTGTGCAGAAAACTGGGCACGGCCAACATACTCCTGGCGGGCGACGTCAACGCCTGGAGCCACTGGTGGGGCAGCAACTCCGAAAACCACCGTGGCGGTGCTTACCACGCCTTCCTTACTGAAATGGACTTCGAAATCCTGAATAACGGCGACACGCCCACTTTCGAGACCTACAGAGGTGGAAAGCTGTGCACAAGCATAGTTGACGTCACATCATGCGGCCTGCCGCTGCTAGGCAAGATAGAGAGCTGGAAAGTCGACAGAAGCGTGACAACATCCGACCACAACGCAATCACCTTCAGCCTGCGCCTAGAGAAAGCATTAGAACCCCTAAAGCCAATCACTACGCGCAAGTACAACACCAAAAAGGCTGACTGGTCGGACTTTGCAACGCAACTGCAGTCAGCTCTAGCGGAAGCAGATATCAACAAGCCCAGAATACAAAAGATAAGCAGCCAAGAAGATCTGGAGGAAGTCCTGACCCTCTATACAAACACCATCCATGCGGTGTGCGCCGCCACGATACCACGAATGCGTCCTTGGAAAGGCAAAGCAATACCGCCATGGTGGTCAAACGCCCTAGACAGGACGAAACAAGAAGTCCTCAGGAGGAAAAGGAGGATCAGGAACGCAGCCCCACACAGAAGGCAGCATGTTATAAACGAGTATGTGGCCGCAAAGGAAGAATACCTACAATTATCTGAAGAAGCCCAAACCACTGGATGGAAGGATTACTGCTCGAAACAAGACCGCGAGAGCGTGTGGGACGGAATCTACAGAGTCCTAAGGAAAACAGCCAGGAGAGAGGAAGACATGCTTCTGAGAAGCCCAACAGGTGAAACCCTTAGCCCGGAGCAGTCAGCCCAACTCCTGGCAAAAACTTTTTACCCAGATGACTCGACAGAAGCTGAAAAACCGCATCACGTCACACTCAGAAGACTCACCGAGGACCGTCGACCGGAGGACATAGCAGAACTGTCGGAAAATGATCCGCCATTTACGGGGACAGAAATTGACGCGGTTCTAATAGCACTGAATCCAAAGAAAGCCCCAGGCCCAGACGGACTAACCGCAGACATCTGCTCGGCTGCCATCCTGTGCGACAGTGAAGCATTTCTGGCATTAGCAAACAAATGCTTATCACTCTCGTATTTTCCGAAGCAATGGAAGGTAGCCCACGTATGTATCCTCCGCAAGCCTGGAAAGGACGACTACACCCATCCCAAGTCTTACAGGCCAATCGGATTACTACCGGTCCTCGGAAAAATAGTAGAGAAAATGCTGATTTCCAGAATTCAGTGGCATATTTTACCGAGCTTAAACAAAAGCCAATACGGGTTCATGCCGCAGCGCGGAACCGAGGACGCCCTTTACGACCTCATGAGACACATCAGAACTGAGATAAACAATCGAAAGATAGTACTCATCGTCTCCCTGGACATAGAGGGAGCCTTTGATAACGCGTGGTGGCCTGCTCTGAAAAATCAGCTCATAAGAAAAAACATCCCCCGAAATCTCTACGGCATAGTTATGTCTTACCTTGAGGACCGCAGCGTAGTGGTGAACTACTCAAGGGCGACGAGCAGCAAACACACCACGAAGGGATGCGTTCAAGGTTCCATCGGAGGACCAGCGTTCTGGAACCTAATACTGGACACCCTTCTGGTTAAGCTGACAGCCCAAGACGTTTACTGCCAGGCCTTTGCGGACGATGTGGTTCTAGTTTTCTCAGGCCAAAAGTCCCAGACCCTGGAGCAATCAGCAAACACTACCCTGGAAAATGTGGTAGAATGGGGGACCCTAAACAAATTGAACTTCGCTGCGCACAAAACAAGTGCGATGGTTATCACAAAGAAGCTCAAATACGACCCCCCACAAATTTTTATGTCCGGAACCAGGTTAGGTCTCGTGAACGAGATTAAGCTACTGGGTCTCATTATAGATCACAAGCTCACTTTCAATGCGCACGTAACAGCAACCTGCAAAAAAGCAGCAAACATTTACAAACAGCTGGCTTGCGCGGCAAAGGTGAACTGGGGCCTCAACAGTGAAGTAATAAGAACCATATACGTGTCGGTGATAGAGCCCATAGTGTTGTACGCGGCGAGCGCATGGTACCCTGCAGCGGAAAAGATCATGATCAGAAAACAGTTAGATACACTACAGCGAGGTTTTGCGCAGAAAATCTGCAAAGCGTACCGCACCGTGTCTCTAACATCGGCACTACTCCTATCCGGCCTGCTGCCCTTGGACCTCAGGGTACAGGAAGCCGCCCACCTGTATAAACACAAAAAGGGCTACACCGATGAGCTCATACCGCCGGGCAGAGAGATGGAACGTAAAATGGAACCAACAAACTATCCACACCCCTCACAACTCACAAAAACCGAGTACAAACGACTGGATAACATGGATCCCGAGACCATAGAACTACACAAGATCAATGGCCCACAGATCTTCACTGATGGGAGCAAGATCGAAGGAAAAGTCGGGGCAGCATTGACTTGGTGGAATGAAGGCAGGGAAACCAAATACTCCACCTTCCGCCTGGAACCGCACAACACCGTCTTCCAGTCGGAACTGTACGCACTATTCAGAGCGACAAAGATGGCAATGGAGAGTAGGGAAGCCAGCGTCAGCATTCTCAGTGACTCAAGATCGTCACTGGATCTTCTGAGTAATCCTTCCGTGTCTCACCCGCTCGCTATTCAGATCAAAAGCTATATCAAAGCAACCCGAGAGGAAGGCCGAGAAGTGAGACTCTTTTGGCTAAGAGCGCACGTCGGCACGCCTGGGAATGAGAGAGCAGACGAGCTAGCAAAGAAGGCGGCGCTTACCAAGAAAACAGCCCCAGACTACGACAAAGTGCCAATATCGTTCGCAAAAAAGCGAATCCGTGAGGAAACAGTAAAAAAATGGCAGGAGCGATATCAGTTATCTACCACTGGCTCGGTCACAAGGGTATTCTTCCCGAGCGTCCAATCAGCGAAACGCATATTAAGAGACGTGTCATTAACACCAATACTCGTCCAAATAATGACCGGCCATGGAGGAATCGCAGCTTACCTCCACCGCTTCAAGCTCAAAGACAGCCCCGCGTGCATTTGCGACCCAGACAGCGAGGAAACGATATGGCACATTCTTCTCGAATGCCCCCGATTCCAAACATCCCGCTTCAATCTAGAGCAACAGATTAACCAAACTCTAACAAAACCAGAACTGAGCAACATCATGGCAGACGCTAAGGCTAGGCCGCTCTTCCTGGACTACGCCGAAAGGGCAATGCGCATAGCGGTAGATCGAAACAAAACCAGAGACACAAATCCTACCTTAACCGCCACGCCACAACTATCGACAGCGAGCCAAGACAGGGACGGGTCAGCGCACACGGATCAAGAAGCGCTAAACGAGATGCTTCAGTCAAGCGAACGAGGCGTTCCCGGAATAAGAACCCTTCCGGTGGCTCTATTCATGAATGACGAAAGAGAGAAATTGGGACTTGGCTTCTGTAGCACATCCGGCAGTGGACGAGTCAACATCTCACCCGGACTCGGCGCTTTGCTAAATGGCAGCACCAACAACACGAGCATGAGCCGTGCAGAGTACACTGCACTGCATGAAACACTACTAGAGGGAACACGCTGCCGCGTCGTGCGAAAAGAGGGAAAAGTAGTAGTACTCTTCGACGACGACAGCGCGACATCCCGTTTCACTCTAGCTAGCTCGCTGCTAGCCGTCATTGCAAACGCAGCTGAAGATCCGCAGACACACAGACTTATAAGCGTGGACGCATTTAAAGTCGGAACGAGGAAAGGCAGAGCTGAAGACTACTTAGGAATTATCGAAGCCTCATCCCACCATGAGGTGATTGCGTACGAAGATCGAGGAGAAAGCCTCAGTTTCCTTTTACCACCAAAGAGTCTCAGTCCAAATCCCACCAATCCAACGGCAAGAAGTGAAAACCGCACGCTCCAAGGTGAGTCAATCAGTGGCTCGGAACGCCTTCAGCAAGCTCAGCGAGAAAAAGTCAAGGAGAACTCTCACCAACCAAAGAAAACGACGTCACTGCGAACCGCTTTCAAAAATCTTATGACAACCGTCACAAAAATAGTAACTACAACAGCGACGACCTCCTCGGGTACGAGTCTGGGAGCAGCGGTTGCTCAGATAATTTTAAGCGACCGCAGGCCCAATACACCGCACCCCAAGGAGCCTCTCACCAGGGCGGAAAAGGGACAAGTGGAACCCCCCCAACTGTTGCAAGCCTCCACTCCTCAAGAGCACATGCAAAACGCTTTCATCGAGTACGAGAGTGTCTTAAAGGCAAACATGACTGTATACACAGACACATGTAAGGACATCCTCGAAGCCTACCGAGGGAAGACAGTGCTAATGAATAGATTGCTCAAACAGAGGATTAAGGAAGCAGACGCGACCATATACGACAGCGATAAGGCAACAGTCCTCGCCGGAAGCGCCATCTGTCGAAATATGGTCGCATACAACGCAACAAACGGGTTCGTGACAATGGACCAGTTCGAACTTCGGGAGACAGGAACCATACGGTTTGATACCCCGGAATACGACCCAATAGTGGTCACTACCCGAGACACAAAGACAATGCTCGATGACAGAATCCTGAATCGAGCCAGATCAATGTCTTCTGAGTCATGGGATGCGCCACGGATCACCTGGGTGAACGGAGTGCCAGGCTGCGGAAAAACAACCTGGATTATAAACCATTTCAATCCAGGTCATGATATCATCATAACCACAACAACAGAAGCAGCCAAAGATGTGAGGGAGAGGCTGTCTAAAACGCTGGAAACTAACACCAAAACCAGTGTTCGT